>JAHMML010000007.1:2631047-3146694 GCA_020341155.1 Eciton burchellii
GATTTCATGCAACAAACAAGTGGTAAACTTGAATTCGGGCAGCAAACTATAAACGATCAATATATTAATAATCATCATTTAGAAGATCTAACACGGCAAAATGAATTCACACAGCAAACGGAGAATCAATTTAAATTGGGACAACAAACCGTTAATAATCAGAATTCGCAATATCTAATGCAAAAAGTCGAACACCCCGCACAACAAACGGCAAAATCTGATGATCTTATACAACGAACCACAGGTACATTCGAATTCGGACAACGAACTCTTGATGATCATCATCCAAAAAATTTGATACAAAAAGATAAATTTATACAACAGACGGAAAGTCAACTTAAATTTGGGCAGCATACTATTGATAATCAATACTCTGATGATTTAACACAGCAAAAAAATGAACAATTTATGCAAGGATTTGATGATTTCACACAACAAAAGAGCGGTAAACTTGAATTCGGCCAGCAAGTGCAACCAATAGATAAGTCTACTAGGTTAATAAATCATTTTGAAAAATTTGGTCAGCAAAATGAACATCTTACTCAACAAACGGGAAAATTTGATGAATTTACTCAACAAACAATGGGACGACTCGAATTTGAGCAAGAATCACAAGAATTTGATAAACCAAAAATTAGGAATCAGTATTTGAAAGATTTTGCCCAACAAGATAAAGATTTAAACCAACAAACTGAAGGATTGGAACAATGGCAATTGCAACAAACATCACAGAAAATGGATTTAAATCATCATTTTACTCAACAAAGTAATTATGATCAATCAACAACTGATATAATAAAACCTGCATCAAAACCGAGATTAAGGCAACGACATGAAAAACATAATTCTACTTCGCAATATATAGATGGAACACATGCAAATCTCAATGTTTTTAAAGTGACCGATGCAGATAATAACCACAAAGAAATTATTCAACATATCAATCATGCCCAACATTACAATACCAATGGTAGATTAGAGATTTTAAATCAGCAAAGTCAAAGAAGCAGCGTATTCGATAACCAGAAAGAAAATATGGATCGTTTGCATTGGGTACATAAATCAAATGATGCTACAGTAGGTTTACAATGGCACTATACTTATCATCCAAGTGACTTAACTAATGTCCAGGGAGAACATGACAGTTATTATCCTCATCGTAATATTAATTCGCAACAAACAGAAGATTTGCAACAACAATCGAGGCCATTTGACTTTAATCAGCAAGAAACACAACATACATTTGAAAATGCGCATCTCAATTTATATGACCCTCAATTGTCACAACATAACAAAAATAATCAACAATCAGAAGCTATCCAACAAATTGAAATATCTCACTTCAACAATCAACAAAATCAAAATCTTAAAGAAACATCATTAGGAGTAATCCCACTGCAACACAATCAAGATATACAGCAGACTACAGAACTGGATAAACAATCACAATCTACTACACAAACAGAATACAAATTGGAACCACGAATTTTACAAGCATATGGCGGAGGTCCGTATGACAAATCGCGTAATGAAGATATCTATAACAAAGTCACAATAAATCCCAGTGCTACCTTACCACCTATATATGGCGAAGATCCATGGGACGTTCGAGAGAAACCAAGATACATAATACCCTGGACTGCAGTAAATACAAACTCTAAACCAAAAGCTATAACTACAACAGAAATGATAGAAACTACAACACAAATGATTCAGACCACAAGCGAAGAAGCAACACCGTCTTTTTGGAATAGACTTAGTCACAAAATAAGTAATACATATGACAAAGCTAAAGAAAAAGCTAAGGAAATTTTTGGTTAAATATTATTTTCTACTTATTTAAAGATTACTTATTTATGCATTTATACAAAATCTCTTTTGCATTCATCTTGGCCATATTACATTTATTTATGGACATGTGTATACTTTATATAGTTATCAATCAAATTAAAGCCTAATAAGAATAAAATATACAGATCATATCACAAGCTCATAAATAATTTGATAATGTTTTAAATTAGTGTTAAAATATTACTATTGTAAAGTTAAGATAATTTCCATATTATGTGTAAATAAAGATGTATTTTCTTTTATAATACAGAATTATGTATTATGTCTATTCTGTGCAAATATGATTAACGTCTAATCATATTAATGTATGATTTCTGCACTTACCTCTGGCAAGCTCTTAAAAAATCTGACAAAGCTTTGTTGCGTAGGAGGATCTGAAATAAATTATTATACTTGAACACTAGGAAAAAAAGAAGAAAAGAAAACAAAGGATACCGCATGATATTTTGGTTAAACAAGATTCTTACATACCCATATTAAATTGTTGATTAGGCAGTACTGCCATGTTTGCAATAGAACGCGATACGATATGAATATTACTCGAGATAATCAAATAACGGAACTATATACAATCTTCAATTACTGTCGATCCATACATTCATACCATAATGACGCTGTTACCGCTAAAACCGTCAATTATCGCCAACTTCTCGTTTAAAGACCCATTCTTACGTTCATTGGCTGCGCAAATCTAAGAAATATAAACTCATAGATATGACGAATCCAATTGGTCCATTATATATATTCCTCTTAATCATCAGAATTTGAATTCAAACATTTATTTGAATCTATTTCTGAAAAATAAAAATTTTGTCTTCTATATTTCTAGATTATTACTTCTACACTTCTATACTCTTACGATATTCCAAATATGATTGAAAAGCAAATTTAAATAGTTCTAATTATAAAAAATGTTTTCAATATACTGATATCTGTGCAAAATAAGAAATTTGAATCCATCAGTTTGTAATTTTCCCCCTTTTTTTCTTATATCGTTACTGTTACATCTTGCTGTTATATTTTATTAGAATCTTTGTATTATCTAAAGAATAGATTCTTGTGATTCAATGATTACATCATTTAATAAAATGTTAAAATATTATCCATAATAAAATGCTAGTCATATCTTCTTTTGCAAAAGACAATAAAAACAAATGGTCTTAAATTTTTATATTCTTTTACTATTTATATATTAATAATATTCTGGATGTGTGCATCGTATTATATTTTCTTTATAAAATGGTAATCAAAAAATTTTAATTGGAGCAAATTGTTTCATGTATATGTATAATATTTATGTAGATATTTCTGTATTGAAAGGTACAAATTACAAAGATACAAATACAAAAACAGATTTAATTATTTTAAAAATCACTTGAATAAATCAGAAGATACATAATACAATGCATAAAGTAATAATAATAATTTTTGTATTAGCTCAAAATTAATATTATTTTGTTTTATTAAAGAAAATGTTATATTAATCATGATTTCATAAATGCTGCGTAACAGAGACATCCTATGCAGGATACTAGTACTTTCATAGTATTTTATATATGTATTGCAAATCTATATATGAAATTATCATAAACAAGATTTTTAAATTATAGGTTGATCAACATTGTAATATACAATTTCAATAGTCAAGTATAACTTAGGATATTATATCTTAGGTGTCATCAATTTTAATAAATGTATTTTACAATGTTTCAACTGTTTTTTAATCTTAAAGCTTTGTACGGACTCTTATCTGAACATCATGTTGCCATTAAAATAAGATAAGGCATATTCTCATAAAATCTTAACCAAGAACGGTAGCTTGTCGAATATGATTCGCGAATATATGTGTGCATATATATAATTTATATTAACATTTAGACAATCTAAAGTCCTTATATATTTTTTATAAAATCTATAAGGTTGGAACACAAACCTGTAATTTTGTCATACTTATGCATGTATTTAATCTAAAACTTATAAAATATCTTACATAAGAGGCCTGTTTAGTGGATACTCGGAAATAAGCCTGCACATATTCAAAATAAAAAGTATCGTTTCAAACAATAAAGTGTTAATAATTATGTTAATAATTATTATATCGCAAAATGTATCTCATATTGTACTTAAAATTATAATTAAATTATTTTTGTATAGTTACATAATAAAAAAGGACATCCGAAAAGAATTATCTAAAAAAATAATCTGATAATGGAAAATATGTTCTTACTTTTTCAAAATATACTCCAAAGGATATTTTTAATTACAAGTAAAATTAACATCATAGAAATTATCTTTATATATTTTGAAGAAATATCCTGAAATAAATTGAATTTGCTATAACATCAATGCAACAGAGAAGAGTAGTAGTTTAAAATCAGAGTCTATTATAAATATACAAGGATTACACAGATATACAATAATTATCTATACAAGGTACTCGGTATGCATGCAATGTGTACACTTTCGCAAGCCATCTTACAGAAAATCCATACTGTATCACACGCATATTGTACTGTTCATTTTTTTACAAATTCAAATTTTTGTGAGATTTTTGGAATTCTATTATACATATCTTTCGTGCGTAGTAAGTGCATACATATGTCATGAAGAATAACAAGATATATTTTCGAAATGTTTATCATATAAATCTTCGGTAAATCTTCTTAAATAACTTCTGAACGGTCAAACTCGTTGCACATCTGTACTAATAATATTGATTATGTGCAAGCAACGAATATCAGTAAAGCCTCCACAAAGCAGGCCGTAAAGTGCAGTGTGTTATAACTGTATAGATACATATATATCACTGTAGTATTAACTTTTATAATAAATAGCACAATAACATTAATGTTTCTTATTACATGTTGGTTCTTTACTAAACATGTATACACGCAATGAACAACATGCGCGCACATGTATCATCAGATGTAGTAAGCGTTATCGTTTGTTGAGTATATTGACGAATGTCCGAAATTTCGCTTGCATTTCCGGCATTTGCGCTAGTGCTTCTTCCATCATATTTCTTAATTTCGCTAAATCGGGCATTTTCTCGCATGACTCAATATTTAACAATTCTGTAAAAAATTGCTCCCAAGCAACTTTTTTAGCATATCTGTAACATGAAAAATAAATCATAAATCCGCGAGTCCTAAAATCTTTCTCATAATTCAAAGCGATCTAAGACAAGCAAATAAACAATCATTTATGTTTTTTCCTTTTTTATTGTCTGTTGAAGCATGATATTACGAAATTAGATAATATTCTGTTTATAATTAATAAGATAGTTTCAATGATTTCACGTATTCATATATTATTGATATACCTTGGCAATTTTGAAGTAATGAACCATCGCCCAGCTATATTTGATACTCTCATATAATTGCCAAATAATAAACAATGACTGGTCGCTGCCAGACAATACAAATCCGTCTGATATGTCCACGGACGTCCAGTTTGCATCTCAATACAAGTAAAGTCTTCCGTTTTTATAACATGCATAAAAGTTGTATTTTCTGGCAGTAATTTCATATCTATGCTACATCCAAAATCTATCAATTGTATAGTTGGCCTTACATCTTCTGTAGGTCTGTTAATCATTACAAAAATATTATATTAATTAATTATCTTAATATGATACTTATGAAAAATAATTTTGGATTATTGATTATTTAAAACCAATTTCTACTTTAATAGTTAATCTTTGTTTTTATAAAAATATTTTTATTTTTAGTTATGATTATTATTGATATAGATTTCCATATTTTGACAAAAAGTGATATAGTCTTAATGATAATTAATTTGTAATAATAATTTTTCTATTAAAATATTTTCAACATCTTTATGTTGATTAATAATATCATCTTTTATCATAAACTACCATGGGAAATTATACATCATTGTATTCATATAATTCATCTAATAGAAAATATTAAATAATGTAAAAAATATTAAGCAATACTAACGGTCGCATTAATAAAAAATTATCCGGCTTTATGTCCCCGTGTATTATTTGACATTTGTGTAAATACTCGACAATTTGAAGCATCTCAATTGTGAAGAAAATAGCTAGAGTTTCCATTAAAGGCTTGCCAGTGGCAATTTTTATTTGATTCGTCACTGCTAATAACGTTCCAAATTTTGAGTACTCCGAAACTAGTATACTTCCATTGTTAGCTACATATGCCATTGTCACATCCATGAAACCGCGTAACTGAAAAAACGTATTAAAGAAATATTGTATATAATTGCAAATTAATCTTAATCTTTTAGAAATATGCATATATATGATCTTAAAGAGAATTAGACTGTACCATATGTGGATTAGTAAGACGAGTTTTTATTTCCCGTACAATATAAAATTCCCAGACCCAAGCTGGTCTTTGCGTTTTAAGAGCAACAGTTTCGCCTGTCTGCAAGTTTACTGCTTTAAAAACTGTTCCATACATTCCTTTTCCAAGGCACTTTTCCAAATCATACGCTTCGTTGCCTGTGCAATTGTAAATGCAAACATAATTTAATGAAAAGGAGGAAAATGTTTAAAAGTATAAATATTAAGAAAGATAAATCGGACATTAACCGAGCGTAATCATAGTAGAAGGCACAAGCTTATTTAAATTGGTATCTATTCTGGTATATCCATCTGCATGATGAAGTTGTGGAAACTTGATTTTCTTTAAAAGACCAGCTATTAAATTTTTATCAAATGGATTTATGTCTCTCGAAGGAACTTCGAAACATTCTTCCTCCACTTGTTCCATAGGTTCATGCTCTTCACAATCCATGGTATCAACTTTCTCCGAATTATCTTGTTCATTGAGTTTTAAATTCATAGATTTCCTTAGATCACAATTGTTCTTTATCTCAGATGTTATCTGATCAACATTTCGTTGTACCGTACGTGGACTTTGAGCATGCACAGCTTGGATTTGTGCATGCAATTTTTGTTCACAAGAATGATTCGCAGACAAGGATTCAGTCGATTCTTCTTCTACAACTTTATATAAAATCATAAAATAAAAAAATTATTTCATCTTTCCAATACGGGTACAGATCTTGTAAGAAAATATATTTAATAATTTATTTAATCATAATTTAAGTAAAAAACTAAATTTGGTAAATTGTATATTTCGTATTTAAATACACTTGTAAAAATCGGAATGTAACTAAACACCAATCATATACCTACTTGTATCTACAGACTGTTCTTTAATAGGAACCATGTCTTCCCTAGTCAACCCGGAAATTAATCCAGTCGTTCTGGTGTAATTACTGCTACCTGAACTGCTTGATACGTATTCACGCGTAGTCTCCAATATTACACTTAATTTGTCATCACCTTCAGTATTAGGCGTTTCTGTGACTCTGTTCAATATAAATAAAATTTAATTAAATTTTCCATTTTAGCATACAATTAAAAGTTAAAAATATATCTATACATACGGTTGAAGCGCGATATTTCGATTCGAAAATTGCGGATTGTCTTTCACTCTATAAGATTGTTTGAAATGATTGGTCATTGGTGTAGAACTTGTTAATTGAGTATTGAAGTCCTCCGTTATACACGTTTCATTAGCAGTTGAGAGAGGAGTTATACCTAAACTTTCGTCAATATTATATAAATTATTTTCATCCGATTTGGGAACCATGTTTTCTTCGAGTGATCCATTATAATCTACGGCGATCGCATTTTCTTTATCTTCTGCACTCTCAAGATATTTAATATCCTTACGATTCATTCCAGGCGATTTGATATATGGTAATTCGGTTGGCATTCTATATGGTTTACTTGTCTCGATATTAGGATCGCTATATGGTGAAAATTGTAATTGCTTTTGCGGTTCCATATTTTGTTGCAACATAGGAGATTCCATTGATGTCTGATATTGCTGATATCCGACATTATTGGGTAACATGTTGCCATAAACTGGATGCTGGATATGTTGCTGATGCACATGTTGCGGCGGAGAATGCAAAATATGCTGATGAGAAGACTGATGATGATGATGATGCGGAATATGCGATTGATGATGTGGCATTTGACTGTGAGAGTGTAAATGTTGCGGATGAGAAAGAGATTGATGATGCGCCGCATGCATTTGTTGATGCGGTGAAATCAATTGCTGAGGATGTTGTGAGTGGTGTTGAGGATGATGTTGTGGAGGATGGTGTTGTTGAGGATGTTGAGGATGTTGAGGATGTTGTTGAGGATGTTGTTGAGGATGATGTTGTTGAGAATGTTGTTGGGAATGATGTTGGGGGTGATGTTGAGAATGGTGTTGAGGATGATGTTGTTGGGGATGATGTTGTTGAGGATGATGTTGAGGATGATGTTGTTGAGGATGATGTTGCTGCCGAGGATGTGACTGCTGCATTTGATGATCATGATGTTGCTATAATAAAGTAATTTTTATTAAATATTTTTAATTCTCTTTCAATTTTTTTTAAATTTAAGTATGATATACAAAGCATAAAATTAAAAAGTATGAAACTGTGATACGTATAAAGAATATATGAATAATAGAGAAACAGTAATGCACTCTTTCGTACCTGCAACTGATAATGATAGCTGTTCTGTAGTCCATGATTCACATATGGAGCTTGTTGGTCTTGATCGGAATAACTATGATGCGCATGATAGCTTTGATGATTCTCTTGATCATTATAAACCTGCACACTGTATGCTTGATGATGTTTGTTACTAGCCATTGCATGCTGAGTCATTGAACCATCCATATGTATGTCAAACGGCAATTTGTTTCTCGGATCTACTATCCTAGGTGCTACAGGAGAGCGAAAACGCGAACTATTTATAGTCGTATCCGGAGATTGCCACAAACCTTGCACGAGTGAAATAGCTTCCTTTGTATTTACGGTAAGACTTTGGCCAAGCAAATGTTCTTCGGTTTCGGTCAAAGATGAGATATGAGGTTCTTGATGCATAAAGTTTGATGACTGTAATTTCCGTTGGGAATTCAATTCAGTTTCCATTCGTTGTTGAACTTCAAGTCTCTCAGCCTCTATTCTTTCGGCTTCCAGCCTTTCTAATTCTCTCTGCTCGGCTTCCTGTCGACGAGTTTCTAATACTTGCTTCTCGACCTCGTATTGTTGTCTCTGTAATTCTTGTTCAGCTTGTAGTCGATTAATCTCGATCTCTCTTCTCTGTTGATCAAGCTTCTGCTTTTCGATTTCTTGTAAACGGTACATATTTTCATAATCGTTAAGTTGCGATTGGGATTCTCTATCAGTTCCACGTAAACAATCCATCGATACTTCATGCTTATTTTCCAGAAGTTGTGCTCTTCTACATAAAACATCGTATAAAACGCCATGTATATAACAACTAATAATATGTTAAAAAATGTTAAAAATTAAAAATGTGTTAAAAAAATTAAAAAAATATAATATAATATGAAAGATAATATAATATTAAAAAGACATAATGTTATATTGCTTCTCTTTCTCATTTTTTTTGTTATATTTTTAAATAAAGATTTGTATACGAATATAGTGTACCTTTCTAAGTAGAGTTGTGCTCTAATTTCCTCCATACTACGATCAATATTATCAACATAAACTAGCTCTTTGGGATAATGTGGTTTTCGTATAATATTTGAATCTATTGGATCTGCTACGTATACCGGCACCCTTAAGCAATCGAGATCCTTGCTACCATCAAAAAAAGCTATATGATTTGAGAATAATCTAACTTTCTCCATATCATACTCATCATTCTGATCTTCGTGAACTACAAAAAAATAGTTTTGTCATTTTTCTATACAATTATTGCTTTGACTTAATCTATCTTATTATTATCCTTACTCTTAAAATTCGCTTTTACAGTGGGAGCTATTAATAAGCCTCTCTTATGTCCACTATTCCATGGTCCAGGTTTGATAGTGTTTTCTTTATGCACCGTATCTTCTATAGGCACATGATCCAATATACTAGAAACTTTTGTTTCTCCAGACATGTCATCCTAATATAAAATATCATTTTATTTTTCAAATACAAATTATATCATAGAATAAATTATGTCATATTACGACTAGATGTATTAGATATATTTATTATTACATCTTACTTGATATATTTGTATTCTTGAGTTGTACTTTGCATTTTGCATAGAACCTGGAATTTGGGGTACGATGCCAGGATGATACTCACGAACACGATGTCCTGTTCGTATACTACCAACTCGTTTACCAGCTTTTATAGCTTTTAATGAGCTAAAGGCCTGACGTTGTTCGAATAATGAAACATCACTTCTTTCCTCAATACGACCGAGTGTCTTGCGCGCAACTGCTAGTTGAAAATTTCTGTAAGAAAGTAATTTATTGTAAATTTTTTCAAGGATACTTTATTGTACAAAACATAATGATCCATACTGATGAGCATAATTCAATTCTTCATATGGTTCTGCATGAGCAGACAATCCCATTAGATAAACTTCATCCGCTCGTTTGTAATCCTCGACTTGCTCTAATTCAAAAGCCCAAGCCCTATACACATCTGCTATCATAGTCCCAATACCATTACTATGCAGCAACTGATACAACTCCAAAGGATTTTTTTGCATACTTATCTAAAAAAAAATTTTTTTTTATTAGTAAAAATATGTAGTGATATAATTATATTAATATAAAATATCTCTCACATAATTTATCCATAAACGTATATATCTACGATCTTGATGATACTTGGTCTCTTTTTCAAATATTCCTAGACATTGTTGCAAAAGTCTTCCAATATGGGATTCATGACCACTTTTCGGATAACTTTGTTCTACCCAAAGAATATACTCATACCAATTATCTAAAGGATCCTCTCCTTCATAATTTTTAATTGCATCTTCATACATTCTAAAGAAAATTGTTTCTGATAATTTCATAAAATTTAAATATAATTGTTTGTTTATAAGGATTATTATAAATCATTAATTTATAATAAACTACAATTATAAACAATTACTAAAAGTATTAGCATTACTAAAAATTGTATTGCTATCATAAAATACTCACTGTTTCTCTTGTAGCAATAATTGTTGAGCATCTGCATCCTCCTGTGCTCTTAATGCAGTTCCCAATTGTGCAATATTCCTTCCATACCTTAACGGCTGTATATTCTCTTTGCAGAGAGTTATCACTGTTGCAGGATCCATTTCTGATTCTGCTGTTTATCGCTCAGAGACTTCCTTATATACTGACAAAACAACAAAAAGTTCCACAATTAACACAAACAGTATCAAAGAATATTCAGCAGCATCCCAATTGATCATACGATTATATACGTATAAAAATGTAAACATCCTTTACTTTACGACGAAACACTGAGATGCGTAATGACAAATAAGGGCACGGCGAAATAGATTCTTAATCAGAATTATTGAGGCGTCAGACTTGCGATGCCGATCTCGAATTCACAAACAGGCTCGACACTTGTCGACATCGATGTCGACATCGATGTCGCGGGCACGATGTGACGTAGCCATTCAGAGCGAAAATATCTCAGATTCCCATCAGGATACGTGCACACCTTCGCTTACCGCAAGCTCGCATAACAATCCCGCAGATGTCGAGATCTTTAAATTCGAACGAATTCCGCCCCGAAAGTTGGAGTAAAGACGCTATCGAACTCAAGTTAGGTTAGATTTGCGCTTCAACGGCTCTCAAGGGGGGCCGCCACCAACGGTTTTAATTGACCTTCGTTACAATGGTAGTCGGGACGTCGCGTCACGTCGCGTCGTCTTGCGCCGGCAAGTGGCGAGGTCTCGATCATCGAATCGAGCTTCAATCGAGGTTACGTAGCAGTACGAAGTCAGTTGCAGTCAGCCACACGATGCCAATGATCAAAATCGCTAATTGATCGTAAGCGATCTTTATGTAGTTTTGCTGATGCGACATTTACCAATACACAACTATTTATTACAAAACCTTCACATAATCCTTCAAGAACGGATCTCCTATGCGCAACTGTTCCTATAGTAACTCGGTAGATCGGGTCAAAATTGGTATATCAGTGGTTCTCAACCAACATGTTTTGTACTGAATTGCAATTTCACTGTACTCTCGTTTCTATACAGAAAATCAATTCTATATTTATTTATGTCATGAAAGCTGCACAACATATATTCCGCAATTGTCAAACCATTAAAGAATCGATTATAATTTCAAGATTATAGTCCCGAATCTTACTTCAAAATTTTTTGTCAATGTCTTATGATGCAACACGCTTCATGATCAGACGTAACCTTTAACCATCACTTCAATCGTTACATAGCAATTTTTTTCAAAGATCATGACTCGAGTGCTTTGAATACGCTATTTTATATAATTTCTAGCGTGAGAAAAGCTTAGTAATATTTGAATATTTCATATCATATACATAATAAGAATATAGAAAATAATATATTTAATTAATAATATATTTGTATAGAAATTATTGAATTAAAAATTTAAGTTATAGAATAACTCGCATAACTGAAAAAGAAATTGTCGGATATCATTTTTTGTCGAAATAGGATTTATAAACAGATTATAAATCCAGATTAAACAGATTTATAATTAGATTTATTGTACAATTTTATTTTTATAATAAAAGACAAATTTTAATTTAAAAAATGTTTTCGGAATAAGAGATAAAAATCGAATACAAATTTTGTTTTTAATTAACGTAA
This sequence comes from Eciton burchellii, assembly GCA_020341155.1. Classification (NCBI taxonomy): domain Eukaryota; kingdom Metazoa; phylum Arthropoda; class Insecta; order Hymenoptera; family Formicidae; genus Eciton; species Eciton burchellii. The sequence goes on from JAHMML010000007.1 coordinate 2,643,571, forward strand.
TAATAATTTTATAATATTAGTCTTCCATTATTAAATATTATTTTCGATAATTATTAATTATTATATAATTATTATATAATTAATAATTATTAAAACATAAATATATTATATAAAATATAAAAAAGTTATCTTAATTTTCATACTTTTTATTTACTATCTTAGATAGCAATTATTATATGTAATCAAAATATGTATTAAAATATTTATATTCATATTATATTATTGATTCAAATTTATCATGTAAAAATATATAAAAATGTCAGAACTCATTGAATTGTAATTTTATTTTAACATAAATGTGTAGCGAAAAGCATCAACACTGATCGCAACATCATGTCATTTACGGACAGTCTATAAAGACACTCATACTGGGATATCACTATGCTAGATTCGTAGTATCGAAGAGGTTAATTCGTTTTTAATTTCTGATTCAATATGTCGAAAACAAAGTGATTATATATATATATATATATGCATTAAATTTAAATAATTTGTATAAAAAGTATAATTATATAAAATAAAATATTTGTATAATTATATAAAAAGAGAATCTATCACATATCATGTCTGACACACATCACAAGATGCTTTCTGTATTATCATTTTATAAAATGATTATACAAGGAATAACAAGAACCTTGATGCGTAAAAATTCGCATTATGTACTCAGTTGTATTTTTCTGGAATATATGCGTTATAGATTACAAAGATTACCTAAACAAGTTCTTTGCTGGATCACATTGCCGGACACAGCTTTGAAACATTTATTAAGCAATTTAGAAAATACACAAAATGAATACATTGATTATAATTTCTGTGCACTAGCAAATGCACAATTTCTGAGAAAATTAGCAAATTCCTGGGTTTATGTATGTTCAATGGTTACAATGAAAAAGTATAAATTAATGATTATATCATCTGACATTAATGAAGATATTATCTTAATTTCTGAAACAATGCGACATAATTTACAAAATGCTCTCCACTGTGAACAATTAGATGAATGTTTTATATGTAAGTATTTAATAGCTCATCATTTTTAAAGTTAGATTTTGTTAATTTATTTATATTTTGCCATATTACTTTCATTCTCAAATATGCATCATAATTTGTAATTATTAATTTGAACTTATAAATTATTAATCTAATCTCAAAATTCACTTTTAGTACCTTTGAATGATAATATAGTTGAAATTGCGGCTGAAGCAAAGATATCTTTAATTGCTAATCCTAGCAATTACAAGAATAAGATAATAGATGTTATGTTACAAAATTACTTCCTTCATCCCCGATATTTACATGTAAATGATGTATTTGGCATTGATGCAAAGGAATATGCTCAAGATCAATTTTATTCGTCTGGTTTGGCAACGATGTCTGTGATATATTTTGTAGTTAAATCCTTAAGATATCGCAACAAGCATATAAATAATATGAACAGTTGTTATGTCATATATGGAGAGACAACGCTTATTCAGATGCCGCAATTGCACAGTTATATTCCTCGGAAATATATTCACTCGTTCCCTGATAATGTTCTCACACGAGTAAATGAAGGAATACAAAAATTGCTGAATGATATATATCCCTCAGTTTTAATAGAACCCTTGGAATATCTTGAATCTTGTATTACGCCATTCCTTAAAAAAGGTAAATAACAATTTAAGCATATTTAAAAATCTATTGTAATACAATGAATTCGTAAAGCTATCATCTTTCTATTGGCAAAACTTGCAATTAATAAGTTTTATTATAAAAATACATAACATATGTATGAATTCTCTTAATGTATTGTTTGCAGATATCCAGTTACATGTGAAACCAATATTTCTAGTCAGAGGATCACAAGGCTGTGGTAAACACAGATTAATTCAGATTATGTCTGAGAAAATAGGACTAAATTTACTTGATGTTGACTTCGCGGAGATACAAACTTTAATACCAGCACAAAATGAAACTAAGTTACACGCATTACTGCAAAAAGCTGAAAAATGTGTGCCTTGTGTGCTATATTTAAATAATATCCAAGTATGTTGAAAGAGAAAGAAGAAAACATATTATATTAAATTATCTCTTGTATCAGATCGTGAATTAATTGCAGGTATTTGGTAAAACTGTTGAAGGTCAGAAAAATGACAGAATTATATCTGCTTTTTCAACCGAAATCGATGCATTATACAATAAACGTCAACAATTTCCTCTGATTATCATAGCTGCGACAGATGAAACTGAGCTGCCCGCAGAATTGCAACGAATATTCGTCGAAACGATACATGTGGATCATATGAATCAAAATAAACGGGCAGAATTTATATCGTGGTTGTTATCCAATAGGAATCTGACAACTACCGCAAATGTATCAAAAGTAGCTGAGCTATGTTCAGATTTCAGATTTGCCGATTTGTTAGCATTGTCATTGCATGCAATTAAGTTTCGCTATAAATTAACATCACATGATTCTAAATCTATATCTACTTTGACACAAGAAGATCTCAATCGAGCTTATGGTACATTTTTAAAAATTTTGTCTTTTTTATCTTTGCAAATTTTTTAACAAAATCAGAAACAGTCTAAAAATATAATTTTCAGAATGTATGCAATCGATGTATTCCGATAGTAGGGGTGCCCCACGTATTCCGAAAGTTCATTGGGAGGATATAGGTGGTCTAGCAGAATTAAAGCGTGAGATTACTCGAAGAATTCAACTGCCTCTATTAAATGCTTTCGGATTCGGACAATCCGGATTATTATTATACGGTCCACCCGGCACAGGGAAGACTCTTCTCGCTAAAGCTGTAGCAACGGAATATCAATTACACTTTCTGTCAATTAAAGGCCCGGAAGTGCTAAATATGTATGTCGGCGAGAGCGAAAAGAATGTGAGACAAAGTAAGTTCAAAAAATCTAGTTAATAAATTAAAGTATTACTCAAATAGTATTTAAGTATTTTTAATATTCTAAATTCACATACTTAATATTTTATATGTGACTTTATACATGTTTTTAACAGCATATAAGTTAATTATATAAAAGTATCGTCTTTATTTAAAAAATCGAAATATCGTCTTTAGATATATGAGACATATCTCATCTCATCTCAGCGAAACATAATACTACAATAATTCATATCTTAAAATTTATCTGTTTTAATAAAGTTACAAAATAATGAAAAATGCTCATTTTGTCAGTTTTCGAACGTGCTCGGTCTGCGGCTCCTTGCATTATCTTCTTTGACGAATTGGATGCATTGGCACCTAATCGAGGTAGAAGCGGTGGAAGCAGCGGCGTAATGGATCGTATGGTTTCTCAATTGCTTGCTGAAATGGATGGTCTTGAAAAATCCAATGGCATATTCATCATGGGAGCTACTAACAGACCCGATCTGTTAGATCCCGCGCTACTTCGTCCAGGAAGATTTGATAAAATGCTTTATGTTGGCATATATTCAGATCACGCATCCAAACTTAGTGTCTTGCAGGCACAGACACGTAAATTTGAATTTTATGAAAATGGTCGAGAACTAGAATTGATCATGGATCATCTGCCAAACAATGTTACGGGCGCGGATTTATATTCGGTCTCTTCAAACGCATGGCTCAATGCTGTACGTGAAAGTCTCGCAAAGCATCAAACTGAGAAGAGTAAAAAGGACCAATCTGACGAAGAGAAAAATATAGTTATAGATAGCGTTATTGTAAAATTGCAACATTTTCTTGATGCTATTCACAACTTGGTGCCTTCTGTTAGTAAAGAGGAAATAGAAAGGTACAACAAGATGTGCATAGAATTATCATAATATTTCAAAATCGTTCAGAGACACATGCGCGCGTGCGCGCGAGATATATAGATCGGATATTATTTCTGATCTATCGTTCTGACATATACATGATATTAAAAATATCATATTTTTAAGTTTTGTTAAAAGTCCTTGTTGTTGATAATATAAATGTTTTATTGTTTCTATAATAAATAAGATCCTAATTAAAGTTGATTTTCCAAGTAATGTGTAATTGATGCAATGGAATTTATTTCTGCAGCACAAATACGATCTCCGAAGCAGTGTAATTTCGTAATGAAAGAACGATATTATAAACGACATATTGTTTTATTTCAAGAAATATGTAAAATAATTTGTACAGCGAATAATTAAAACGAAAAAGAATCGATCTACATTTCTTATACGTTATCTTCAATTTGTCCATCAATTTGTTGCTCCGCATATTGCATCATATTATCATTATCCTTAGACGTCGACGCATAATGAAAAGCGCGAAAGTTACTTCAAATTACTTCCTTTCGTGTCCTGATTCTTAGACGCTTTTCATGCATACGATCGAGTTATTCAATACATAGTGACCAGAATATACAATGTAGAAAAATAGGACAGCTAAATTCATTGGATGCGCTTGTACGGACTTCCAGTCCGATAGCGAAGGCTGCGAATTCTCTTAATATGGTGATAATGCTGCGGCGATTGACGCATTTAAGTGCGTAGAATGCAAGTGAAATCAAATATGTTTATTTACATTGACAAAATCAGATCGTAAATTACGATAATGATAATTCTCTTTCAAAAAGCTTTATTCAGTTTGACTTAACGTTGCATGTTATTTTTCATAACAGCGCGGAAATGCATGCATCTCAGCAAAGTCATTTTTTTAAAAAGAAACAAAGATTGAATGAAAATTGAATATTGTATCTAAATATATTAATATTACGCGATGATTCGCTCTGCATTTGCGTACGCAAGATATTAAAAGAATTAAAATGAGCTTAACGAGTGACACCGAATAACGTTTTCCATTCGTATATCGGACATTCACATCGTACCTTTGGTATAATCGCGAGGTAGTAATCAACTTTTCGTCATGCAATCGTCGCATAAAAGATATGCGTTGCATCATTCTACAATTAACTCATGAAATGCTTCTTCATCGACGTACGAAATCGCGGATTCAACTATTCACTCGTCTGTTGCTGTCCGATTTACCCTGTCGCAGGATAAAATATATTATATGTGATTGAGCATCTACTACAAGGCATAAATTAAATGAAGCAATGCGTCCTACAGTTCCGTATTCTAATGGTAACTAATTCTGACTCTAGCGCATTATCATACAACGGTATAACTAAAATTCTGTCTCATCCACTGTCTGGAAGTATATCTCATTTTTTTCTTGGATACTTTCAGTCACATTTGCCGTATATATTATTTAATGGGTTCGGAACGAAACGATACGCTTCGTCCAAAGTCTGCCTGCTCGAACACGTGTTTTCTATTGGAACCCATTTATATGTATGCGTACTTTGCATTCTCAAAGTTATCAAGATTATAACTTTTTGCATGTTATTTTCTACGCGCTTATTTCTACTTCTAAGTATGAAGTAATTTTTTGCTTTTGTTTTTTTCATTGTTCATATCGATGCGACGAAAAACCATGTTCACGCGCGAACATAAATATCATATTCGCATAAATACGCTAATTGATAAGCGCATATTCGCCATATGCACATGTGCGAGCCAGAGAATGAAAGACATCGCATGCTCAGATCTAAGATTTTTCAAATATCTACTATATCAAGTCTTGGGTGTGCACGCTACGGCTATCGTGCCTTGATGTAGTTTCACACAACTAGAATCAAAAAATCACGAGTATAGATCAACAATTTTATACAATTGAACGCATTACTTTGTCATTTTTATCCTCATCGAGGTATTCCACATGCGTATAATCACGCACTACTAGTGAGGTCATTACATAATATACATTAAATAGCGCGGTATGTGTGTATGTATATGTATCTGTACACATACACACACATATAGCTATTCTAAGATTTGATGAGAGAACGATAGATTAAGGATTATAAAATTAGATGCCAAGCATTTCTTGCTTAATGTACTTTCAATATTGGCAATATCATTATATTCATGTGCTTATGTGCTCCAGCGGCTCGATGCTTTACATAGAATATATCTCGGAAGGATGTATTCGTCATATTGGATAAAACCGCTGAAATGCTGTATCTCATGTGGTTTTTCTAAACCGACTCCAAAACAATGCAATCTGGGACCGCGCGTTATTCATCGCCGCAAGATATGCTATATAATACAAAATATGAAAAACGAGCGGTCGAAGATTTTCGAAAATTTTGTCCAACACGCATGCATACATGTGCATAAGCCGATCCTTTTTGCAATTGTACAATTCATTCTTATCTTAAGTATATTGAGGAACAAGATAGTAATTACGCCAGAGCGAAAGGTACTAAGGGAAGTAATAGAACGTGCTACTATACTCTACGCTAGCTTGCGAAGGAATACTTCGACGAACGCGGAATTGTCTTTGGTCAATCGTCAGTTTCGCTTATATACACTTGCTGCTCCTGTCGCGTGTGCGTCATGCAACACGCCAACATATCCTTTTCATGCGACTCAGAGAACGAAGAATTTCATCAAAATCTGCTAGAAAATCGCTACGTGACGAAAACAGATCTGCGAAACGTGCGTGATAAGGATGACTTCCCACGGATATTTTCGATGATTCTTCGTAGATTCTTTCATTCGGATGTGCCACAATATTTTCGATTGATGCTCATAATTCGCCATCCGCTTCATAGTTTTTTCAATTCAATTGCAAGCGTACTTCTCTTATTCATCGGTGTATGAAATGAAACATTGTGGCTTCTAGTATCAGACATTCATCTGATAGATTCTTTAGCGAAAGCGCGATGTGACTTGTCTGCGAACGCATCAGAAGTGAGACTTGCGTGCCGGACGTGTACGATTTCGCATGTGTTCCCTGTTAAAAGTACCGTCTGGCAGGTATGGCCGGTCATAAGACCTCAGTGTTCGGCCCTATGACAGACGAATTATATAAGTAAATACTGCATGTGTATAATGTTCTTTTTCTAGCATTTCATAAGCATTTCCAACACTATATATATGTTTTTAACACTTCATATCACTTAAATCTCGATTATATACTTAATTATTTTCAAATTATACAATTATAAAATTATACAATTTTTATACATTGATTATTCAAACAAAATATTAATTACTTGAGAATGTTTTTGAAAATTGTCTTTCGTCTTTTAAACGCATTCTTATCGCTTCGTATTTTTCTGGGAATCTATAATTCTAAATACGAGTTTATTTATCCATATACCTGGTCAGGAAGATTTCGTAGCAAACTCGTGCAATATGTCGCGTGCCATTTCCAGATCATTCCTGGTGATGCCAAGTGCCCTGATCACGGCGTCTTGCGCGAAACCAAGTGCCGTCAGCCTCGTGATATGCTCGATGTTGACGTTCTCGTACGCTGCCGACTCTGGCTTCGTTGTTGCGCAGCCACCATTATTCGGATCGTCTTTGACTTTCATCAATGCGGTCAGACGGGCTTTATTTGCCTCTAGATTCATGTTCTTCGCAACATGCTGGCTCGTGCCACAAATCATGATCGTGTTCTCGTAATGATGATTCACCTGACGTGAACCCTCCTTACCGGCCTTCGGCGGCCGCGGTGCCGACAAGGGCGGCGGTACCGGAGGTACATTGCCAATTTGACTCGTCGTCGAGATTTGATTCGTGGTCACGGTAATTGTGCGGCAGGATTTCTCCGGTAATGTCGGTGGTAGCTGTAGCTGCCGCTGAGGAGTACTGCACGTGTGATTTCCATGATGCCGACCCGCGAGAGCCCTTGCTATTACTGCTGATGATGCGGATGGTATTGGCGGCGCCGGCGATGGCGAGGATGCGCGATGCAGCATGTCGTATCTCGCATCAGTGTTGACTGCAAGCGCTACATATATAAAAAAGATTGTGATCTGATTTTCGGATTTTTAAATTTCCCTTCTTCTGTTTATGCGAATTTTATATATGTATATCGCAGTAAGATTTAAGTTTCCTAATTTGTTAGCGATATCAATCTTATTTCTCTCCTCATAAATAATCATATCATCACATAAATTTTTATATTCTTTTGTCATAATGCTATTATGTTGAAAATGCATGAGTTGAACACATCTAGGAACCGTACCTTTATTATTTTGCTGGATGTCGGCATAATTCAATATTACGGTCGAGGATGGGGGTGGAGGGGCATTCTCCTTTGGTACTGTCAAATGACGCCCGTTTCTGAGGTGATTGTTTGGTATAGGCGACGGCGAAGGTCTTCTGGGTGGTAACGGCGGGCTCGGTACGACCCTCCGTGGAGGCACGGGCGAATTCGTAGGACTGGAATCCGCTTCCTCGTCCGAATCGTCGCATATGAGACCGCAATTGCCATTGCACAATTCCATTATGTCCTAAAACATCGACAGCGAGAAAAAAAACGGGTTAACGCTGAATTCTATTATACAATGAGGAAGTACTTACGTTTATTTGTGCGTATGTTGCGGAGACATATTCTATTAGATTCATTATGTACAAAAAAAGAATGAATTATGTAACTCGATCTCACGATATAATGTATAACTGGGCAGATTTCATTATTTTTATCGTTAACAAAATGATTTAAATTTATTTTGAAATTAAGACAATTCTGATAGCAGCATTACCCATATGCCATCATCGTTATTTTAGATTTCTCTAGATTAAATTATTCGAATAAGATTTATTTATAATAAGAGATATCGTCTCATTATTAGAAAATAATCAAAAAGTTATGTGCTTATTCTGTAAAATTCTATCGTAAAATAAAAGAATAAGCCAAAATTTAAAGAAAATAGAGAAAACAAAACTGATTTCACAATAGAGGTTTGAGAAACATCTAATTTCTAAGAAAACAATCGACAACAGTGTGTAGTCTCACACAATAATCTTATTTATTTGCTTATTATTCCTACTGAATTCAGATATTGAATCTTTTTTAAAAATATTTTTTTATTCTGATGATATTACTTACATTAGCAATCTTACACAGTATTGCATCATATGAAAGCTTAAATTCTTGCAATGTTGATTCAGACATTACATTTTAAATGAAGGTTTACCATGTGAAGAAAATATGAAAGGACAAGCATGACGATCACAATCACATGGAAATTCTGCAAGAAATAATAACTAATACCACCTATTTACTTCCTCACAGTAGGAAGATGCGATTATCCTCCGTGAGGTAACTTCCGGCAATTAATTTGTCCTGAAGAGTTCCTTGAAGCAAATAAAGCGATGAATCGTTTGCTGCCTAGAAGCTATAGCGATAAACTATTTATGCTTTGTACAAATTAAAATTACGCGTCACTATTTCTTACAAGAGAAACAGAGAAGTGCATGTAATGTCTAAGAATATAATAAAAGATCTTTTATACATATCATATACATTTCAATGTGCGAAATCAACCGTATAATCGATACGTATAAGCATATTTTATGCGACTCATAATTCATGTTAAAATTCGTGATAGAATTATATTTGTAATTTCACATAATGTCGCATAATTCAGAAAACATTTCAAGTTTTATAATCGTGTATTTTGTGATTTGACACACACAAAATTACAGATAGCATTCTGTCGCGCGAATTGTAAGTCGTATAAAGCGAACTTTAGAAGCCACTCAATTGTAGAACAGTCTCGCATTTCAGCAATGAGAGATGTGACATGTATCATCAACGTTTCAAGAAAGAAAAGTCGCGACCGAAGATTACAAAGCATATCGTATCTCATGAAACGAAAACCTCAAGTGCAGTTGATCTTCTTCGCACTCAATACGATTATAGTGAACCAAATGCGGATAATATCACGATCAACACGAGCGTAATTACAAAGCGTAGAAGCAGATGATCATAATGCATGTGTTGTCACTTACCTGCAAGATGCGATGCGCATGACCTCCTCAATCAGATGCATATATTACCAATTAGTTTGAAATCATGCAGCGAGTAGAGCAAAAAATGCGGTCCCAGTATGGATAACGTTATGAAGTAAAGATAAACGATCATGCGAATGACGTGAAATAACACTTTCGTTCTACTAGTCTTCGTCTTGTGTTCCTCGTCACTCGAGGAACATCCAATGCAGAACAAAACTAGAATCATCAAGAGGAATATTTGCATACACGTATATGAGAGAATGCAGAAGTAACTCGAAAAGTAATGATAATGTAATTTTATTAAAAAAAAATTACTCTAGAATCCCTAATATATTACAATTAATAATAACCGCTACTCTGCAATCGGCTACGCTAGAATTATGTTTATGAAAATTCGTGCGATCGCGTATACAAGGAGCTCTGTTTCATCGACGATGCTCTTTATCATCGAATCGCTAATAATTTAACGCGTGAAAACGCATTTGCGTAAGTAACGATGATCCGAAATACTGGTAAAGCTTAACGAGGACTAAATTGACAGTCCGCCAATAATTGTGCTAAAGTGGATCGATCATTGCTTGTGCCGCATGGATTCGATTGCATGCATCACGCGTACAACTTTCAACGCAAGAGAGATGCTTTGCGTTAAAATACAGTACATACAATATCGCAGCATTGGATTGAATGTGCCATGCGCGATAACTTGTACATAAGAAATTTTCCCTAAACTTTCTTTGTTTGTTTTCTCTCAGAATTATACGGAATAAATAATAAATTAATATATTTCATAATATGGAAATGATATCGCTGAAAATGATGTTTCCATGTCGATATGATGTTAACGTTGATGACAATACGCATATTCGTGCCTATCGCCAGCAGATACACTCTAATACATTCTAACGGGATACATAAGTGAACGGTCTTTTTGAATTCGCTGTTCAATTCATGCTATTTTGTCTAATATCATCGCATCATTGTTTTCATCTGTTTTTTGCTCTTATCTTGAATGCTTAAAATTATATTTAACGACTTAGCAGTACGGAATGTAATTATACGTGCGTTTTTCTCTTTCTTGATTTCGATGGAAGAATCGTAATTATCACATCATTTTATATAATTTGATATAATCATAACGTTATCAAGTTCATTCATTTTATGTATCATCATACATAAAAATAAGTGTCATGATGTATATTTAGATATAAATAGATTTCGATTACTTGATACTGATAAGAGAGCAATAATACGTATGTTTAAATGTGCATACTGAAATTAAATCGTAATTGACAGTGCGTAATTACACACAGCCATAGTATTTCAAATCATATAAATAAATTTATATAAATTATAATATCGGCTTTCTTACTCAACCATCTTTATTTTACTGAAAAATATTCTCTTCGAAATAATACGCGTCAATTTTATAAGTTCATCAGGCGACTAATGAAATAATTGATTATTACTCAAAGAGAATTACTTCAGTCAGTAATACGATATCGAAAATCTTTTGCTCGGAGAGAAAGAGAAAACTTCCTTTTTTCTTCCTATATTTTGTATAAATTAATTTGAATATAAACCACGCTAATTCCATATTATCGTTTATAAATTATATATAATTGTATGCATAAATAACATACATAAGAGTCTTCAGGCATCGAATATTTTGCACATACTTAAAAAGGGAGCGCTCTTAAAATATGCACATGCATTATGAACCAAAAGATTTTTGTGACGTCAGTAAACAAATGTAATGAACCCACTTTGTGGCTGAATGCGCGAACCAATATATATTTCCTTTTTCGCCAAACGCATTATAATAAGCGCATTTAGGATTAGACGATGATATCTCATCGAATCTCCGTCAGATCATCACGTTAAGTAGAATTGCACGAGAACTATGCATATGCATAGTTGTAATGACACAGCGACAATGGGTCATACAATAAAGCCACCGATTCAGAGCTTCCAATGATACAATGCAAGAAAAGCGAGTCTCTTACCTGAGGGCCTCCGTATAATTGATGAGAATCGCAATTATGCAATATCAAAACCGGGTTAGTTTGAAAAAACGCCCGACAAATAAGGCTGATCTGTTGGACTAGCAATCGAGCAGCGATCGCTCTACCGGCATGCTCCGATGTTGCGCGAACACATAAACGGAAAAGAACAACGAACTCTGACAGAACCATAAAACATTAGCCATATCTCTACAATTTGGTCCCCTTTTACGTCTCCCAGAAGGAATACTCCCGGAATCGATCGATATAAGTAAGACTTCTCTTCGATAAGTTACGTGCCTAAAATTACTAGCGTAATGGAAATACCTGCCAGAAATTACGGCATATAGTCGTGATGTGAATAGTTCTACGAAAATGTGGCGTGTGCACGGCCGTAACGCGAGATCTCGTGCGAGATGTATTAGGCATTCTCGAGAATGAGGCATACTGCGGGCGAGGGAGAGAGGGAAATGTTGTTATACATAGAACACATTTAATAATGAAGATGGATGCTATTCCTATTCGGATACCTCGGTGTCAGGGTCGAGATCCCGCGTGGGAGTCGACGCGTTGCTAGTAGTCGTCGAATGCGCTCCGGGTCTGTGTGTTCTTCGCGGATCGAATGGATCCACGACAATCTGCTCAGTGCCTTTAATCTCAGCTCGACAAAACGGACAGCCTTGCCCTTCGGAATCCTGCAAGCAAGCAGTCAGCCATCTGTTATATGTATAATATTTTTACGAAACTTTACGCGAATTATATCCTATATTTTGAAGCAAAATATGATATCGTACATTTTAATATAAAAGCAAATATCGCATCGAATATATATCGTGAAATTTGTCAAAGTTTAATCAAGAGTAACATGAATAAACAAAATATCTAAACAGATATTCGGTTGCTGACAAGTTTGTGAAACGATTCAACGGAAGTTTAACGACAACGCGAGAATATATACTGCTACCTGCCAAGCTGTCAGACATGGAGTACAGAGAAGATGCCCGCAAGGTTCTATCCTCACATCTTTATCATGTTCGGCACAGATTTTGCACAGCTGGAATGTACTACCCATTTCGCAGTATAATTCGTACTGTTCCGCTGTCACTTTTATGTGTTCTTCCGGTGTCGGTTGTACCGCCCACGTCAAATCTGGATTTATATTTCGACCGTCTGGATATAAGTAACTGCAAATGAATTTCTGAATATATATTCATGAACTTTTCGTGTATATGATCTAACAGGCAAATAGAATAATTGTTGTTTTAAACGGCTATTTTAATAATCGGAGATATACTCACAAGCCTTCCCGATAACCATCCAGTAATGCTTGGCACAGACTCTTGTTGTGCGGTATGGTCTGTAGAATATCACCGTCGGACGTGACATAGCCGATTGCCCATTGCCCCAGCCTCGTGCAACTTAATCGGAATACATAACTTCCAGGCTTAGAGATACAATATTTTTGCAGGCGCGCTTTCACCTCGTCATATGTTAGAAAAGCCACATAACCGGGATGTGTCACAGCCAAAATCTTCCAGTTGCGTAAGAGAGTTGACCACGGTTGGAACAATCTTTAAAAACACATCGTCTCAAGACAAGTTACATGAATCAATGGCGTACCAATCAATAATATACAAATTTGGCTCACATATATTTACCTTGTAAATACATCAAATTCAAAGTTGGAGATGTAATCGTTGCACGTCAGATCTATCGTAGACTTCAATGCCATCGCTTGCAGTCCGGAACTGATGGGATGAACCTGATTCAATTCATGTCTGAATACCTTCCATGGTACCAAAGTACTAAAAACAAGAAAGTACATTGAAAATTTTTTGTCAGCATTTTTTTGTATGCATTGAATTTTTAAATGAATTCCAATGCATGTTCAAATTTTTATAAAAATGACAATTCTAATAGTCTATTATAATATTTTACTTAAATCAAATTTATGCTTAATTATAGCATATATAACATAAAAATTACCGCATAATTAAATTAACTCCAGCTTTATTTATAATATAATTCTTATTTAATCTTTTTTGATATGATTTCTCATAAAAAGATTTTACATATCGCGGATTGTGTGACAGATTCACAATATTCGTTTAAATTGTCGCGCCTAATTATCTCGAGCCGCCATCGAGGTTAGAGTTACTGCGCATGCGTAGGTTATTTCGTAAAGGTTATTTCGCGTTTGGCATGATTCAGTAGAAAACGATAGCTATCAGTGTTTGCTTCGTGTAATTCTTTTGACCGTGTTTTTGAAAAACTCGTACTTTTCAACGGTAAGAATTCGAAATCTAACAACGAAGTAGATATAACACATATATTTCGGCAATATTGTCAAACGTTTCGCAGCAGGTGAAAGCTGCTTCGCAATAAATTTGGCAAATTTGACGTATATTGGCCGCCTCCACTGATCCGCATCCATATCGCGATTTTTGCAAAGTTAAACTAATATGCAATGGATGACTATTTATTATAACAATAGACTCTTGTAGATAATAATAGGGGCGTATACGTCAATAATCATGTTCTGAGAAGAGTGTAATTACATTAATTAAACTTACATTCATGTTGTTTATGTTGAGTGCGGCAGAAAAAAAATATTTGTAAACGAGAGCTATTGGTGCAACGTATAAGTAATTATTCGTTAATTGATAGAATTTTTGAGAGAAATGTTACAGAGTTAAATGAGAAAAAAAAACATTATTTGATTGATTATTTTCTTTTTTATCTTAATATTTTTGTGAAAATCCGTATAAATTATTAATGTCTGTACAAGCTTAGTTGAACAATAAATTCTCTGTGTCTTCTTAACCTTGTACCATCGATTTCTTTACCATTTAATTTGCATGAGGGAACTGCGCAATCATGGCTTTTTATTGACAATTCATGCATCCGTTTCAAATATAATCGCATCACAATTTGATGAATCATGCGAAATGATTGTTCGATTGATTGCGCGATTTCCAATTTTTAAAAATAACTTTATATATTTAAAAATTTCTATACTCGTATGCACGCGGCGTTCAAAATATATTCCGATATATTTGAAGCGAAGACGCGAGATATTTTACGTTACTCGAGGCTAGAATAGTCTAGAATTATTGTTTCTTTGTAAATTATTACAAATGATGATGCCTCGAAAATATCTCAAGTTTAATGTCACGAACGCATATTTGTGACGCACGTCATATTCGTGAAGGGAAATATTTATGAATTGAAGCTCCTGAATTTTTTACTCGTGGATTTTACGCTTATTCACGCAGATAAAATCCTGTATCAAATCATAGTTTCAGAAGCGGAGTCCTGGAGCACATCGGAAATGCACATTGTAAAATTCATATTGTCGACCGGAGTGACATGCTTAGTCCGAAATTTCGCAGGCACGTAATTTGACTACTATTCCCCGCCATTGCGTCATTTCCCCTAAGAGTAACGGACATTAATCTAATGATCCATGATAATGATCTATAAATGACATCAACCTCGACCGAAATGATTCATAATTATTCCCACAGGAAATAATGCATGTCGAAGCTATCTGCAAATTACTCGGATCGATGCAAACAATGTGTCCTCCTCCGAAATTAACGACAAAATGATTAAATTTTAGAGAAATGATGACGGAGAAAAGTTTTCAAAAACATCATTTAACATAGCCCTTTATAACTTTAATTCAATCGTAATAATTCGCAGTACAACGGCGCTCTTTATACAATCTGTAACATTTCCTCAATTTAATCCATCCCAATTTATTGATGTAATTAATTAAAAAATATTGTGATTATTAGATATCATTTCGATATCGTATTAATCGCATATTGAGAAATTACATCAATCGAATGCTTGTTTAAATCACCCACCACTAATGAGACGCGACGTATATCTTTACAAGGCTATATACACATCTTTATCGTTTTAATATTTTAATGCTCAACGTACAATTGCAGTCGTGGCAGCGATGAGCGGAAATAAGGATTACAAATCGGCCACGTCGATCTACGACTTTACCGCGAATTCCATCAAGGGGGAGGAAATCCCTTTGTCTAAGTAAGCAGAAGCAATAAAGCTCCGCATTAACAAAGGATCAAAAGTCGCATTGTTAAAAAGATGTAACATTCGTTTCTGATCTAGATACAGCGGCCATGTGTGCTTGATCGTAAACGTTGCTTCGAAATGCGGTCTAACGGCGACGAATTACAAAGAATTAAACGAGCTCTACGATGAGTATGCCGAATCTAAAGGTAATTCTTATGAAATGACAATAATTGTATCAGGGAAGCAATTTATTTAACTATTTCTTTTACCATCCGACAGGACTACGAATCCTCGCGTTTCCCTGTAATCAGTTCAACGGACAGGAACCGGGGACAAGCGAGGAGATCTGCACCTTTGCTGACCGTCAAAAAGTAATTTTCTTCATATAATACATGAATATATTTGGATTAGAAAAATGAATATTTAACAATATTATATATAATTGAATATAATGGGCAGTAATGATGATCTTGTCGCAACAATGGCCTTTCTTGTTTAATGGATGATCTAACGTTCTATTATTCCATACGTTTTACAGGTAAAATTCGACATGTTCGAAAAAATCGACGTGAATGGAGAAAAAACGCATCCGTTATGGTCCTATCTGAAGAAAGAACAAGGGGGCCTGCTTGGTAGCTTCATAAAATGGAATTTCACCAAATTTATTGTGGATAAAGAGGGCAAGGTTGTCGAAAGACACGGTCCGAATGTGGATCCACACAAGCTGAAGGATTCTCTCGAAAAATATTTCTGAATTCTTTGTTGCACATTATTTTTATTCACGTTATGAACAATATTTTTTTAAGATTTATATGCAAATTAGTAATTTGTTATATAATCCTACAATATATCACGATATATAAAATCATGTATATTATTTTTAATCATATTTGTTATATATATATATATATATATATAGTAGTAATAGCCTAAGTATTAATTTCTGAAATGATAATAAAAAATAATAATAATAATAAAATATATAAATATATATATTATTATTTGTATGTTATTAGATGATGAAATAATTGAGATTGTTTCTCAATTTTCTATATATGCATTTTAATATTTAATAGTGATGTATTAAATATAATGTAATAATCACAATATAATCATACATTATTTAAGAGATCGTAAACTAACATATTTTTCTTCTTGTATTGATAGATTTTAAGATGTTTGAGGCATTTTATGAAATTATCTCTCTTTTATTAGATTGTGCATATAATAAACATTTTATTATCACATTTTATTTATTATATCACTGTCATAAATTAGATGAATAAGAAAATCTTTTGTGCAGAAATCATGCACACATCTGTACATTAAAATGCTGCTTCAGCTCAATTTCGTTGAAGAATATTAAATCGTATGGAATTCTGAGCCGACGCATCTTTCGAGCGGACATGAGCGTCATATTTGCTTCCACAATAATGACTATATAATTTTATCCAGGCGCGTATACACACCCACTGTTTCGTCGCGATAATTAGTGACGCGGCTACTTTCACGCGACGTTTGTTCATGACCTTGTCTGTTTACGATGTCAGCAGCGCGAGTTACACTTTTAGTTTAATTGTGCCTCTTTAAATGTTCTCATACTGTGCACGACAATCATTATAAACTGCAGGATGATTCCGTCATTTGATCTTTCCCAGTGAGAGAGAAAGAGAGAGATACAAATGCGACATTTAAATTTCTTTTGGCATTTAATAGTTCTTTACTTTCAATCTCGACAAGCTCTCGCCAATCTAATTAATTTTATTCTTTAATGCACCTGCATTAATGAAGCACGAGTAATAATTTACGAATAATGTCACGTTTATTTTCTGAATCGAATGATTTACGATTTTATTGCTGGAGCTTCCAACTAATACGAATTTATTTATTTAAGATTAAGATGCTGAAACGTCAATAGCTTTGAAATCACGAGCATTGAAACTTGCGGCTGTTTAAACAGCAAGTCAAACTTTTCAGACGCACAGTCAAATAATGATATTTCACCGTTCCTCTAAATTCTGTTAGATCCCATCTCACTCAAGACTCTAATGTTCTCACTAACTAGCGAGATATTTATTATACGTCATATTTCACTGTTTCAGAGAACCATTAATCATTATCATATTGCATATTAAAGCTAAAGTGAGATATATGTTCGAGGAAAGATCGCACATGTATGCCGCTTGTTTGTCTGATACTCCGGTGCTCACGCGTCTTCTGCTCTCAGTAATTTGTCGACGGACGTTACACGAAGATGCCAGGTGTCGACAGCAAGACAAGGGTAAACGTGACGCATGTTCTCCGTCCTGAATTCGCATCCCCGCATCACGTCGGCGACGACAACGATCAAAATGGGTCGCGTCCTCCATCGTCGGACCATAATCTCGGCAAGTACTGAACGTTCCATAATATACATGCGGCGATCATATGCGTGTATATGTATGTGTGGACAGTGCATGGTTAATGTACAAAACGAAGTTGAGAGATACTAACGCTATAATTAGCCGTCCTTGCTTGCGACTGATCCGATGCTCGCCTCCATTCATAGAACGCCGCTTTTCTAACGTCGTCTCTTCCAACGTGACGTTTCATCTGTCGCAAAGGCAATGCCGGTCGCGACTGAAAAATGTGTCACTTTCTCTCGGATATTTAATTTCAATTGTATATCACTTGTATTTCACTGAATGGAGAGAAAAAAATTTAAGTAAAAATTCTTCAGTTTTTATTATTAATTCAATTTGCATGAACGGCACGTTTCTTCCCGGAAGAAATATTATTTTCGTTCGCGAAAGACCAATCTTTGGAATTTTTTGATCGGTGTAATTAGGCAATTACCTTGTTACAAAGCGTTATTAAGACATAAAGTGATATTTTTGGATGGCAGAGACATATCCATGCTAAAAAGATATGACAAAATCACGATAAATTTATCTCAATTATGACAACGTGTAAAGTGTGCCCTATAAAGATGATGTTATAAAGTAAAGAATGATTCATAAGTCATTCTCTTAACTTGACTTAACTTGAAATTCTTGAGGTAACCGATCAATACTCATGATCTTATAGAAAATGTTCCCGATTTCCGATTTAGATCTCGAGTTTGCATAATGATTTGTGAAACATTCCGCATATCTTATCGATGTCGCTCTTTTATAGGCGTAAATGATATAACGATACGGTATGCAGAGATAGGAAAAGGTTTCGAGCATCTATAGAAGATACGGCCAAAGGTGATCTGGATATGTCACCAGGGAGACCTTTAAAAAACTACAAGATCAGATGACTGAACCTATATGTAGCATAAGGCTCGTAAAGCGTGATAAATTTCTTCTTTTTAAAATATCGGTTTTACAAAAAAATAATTTAAGTAAAAGTTATAAAGCTTGTGACGGGAGAATGCAACGTCCATTTATAGAGAGATCGAAAAAAGAGAGGCGACGAGTTTAGATTGAGTGATACTATCAATTGTAGTGCACACACATGCGCGCGCGCGTGCATAAAATAAAATATAAGATGACATTCTATCGCAAGATAGGTCTCTGTTACTTCTCCATTGTTACTCTGTTATTTGCTTCTTTTTTTTCCCCCTCCCGAAAATGAAATGAAAAGCAAGATTTCCATCAATAGCACGCAATCGTTCTGCAAAAATTTCAGAAAGCTACATGATATTGTCCGATTCGTCCGATCTCGTCAGTCGTCAACGTAGCATTCTGCTTCGCTTCGAGGTAGAGACATCCAGATCTCAGAAATATCACCCCGTGCGGATGGCTACACAATGCTTGATCGACAAAGGTGTCACCTTTAACCCTTTTCCCACCCACGCCAGAGAGTTTACAAGTTCGCCCAATGCGGTAACATCCTTCCCGCGTGAGTGTCCGGATGCAATTATGTAATATGAAGCAAAAATACACGTTCTATGGAAAATGTCAGTGGAACGTTGGCATTACCCGTATTACAGGGACCGTTCAAAAGCTTCTACATGCTCGCACGTCCGACATGAATGTTTCGATGACGAGGACGGCAATGTTCCCGCCGAGTTGCGTATTATCGACATCTGAACGCGTTTCCCTTAGTTGCGCGAAGATATTTCCCGTCTGGTATTTCTAAACGCGAATGTCACCAGGATTTTTTCCACAATGAGACTCACATGTAATTATCGTCATTAGAGTTTGCTGCGTTCGACAAAGTTCGACAAAGTTCGAAGCAGTATCTCGCGATCATCCATTATCGAATTCGCAATTCGCCTCTTCTTTGTTGCAAATTGTAATGGGAGTATTTTTATTGGCATGATTGTGCAGAAGATATATTTGAAGCTTGAGACATGTTGATATTGGGATCACTTAAAGAATTAAGATGGATTAGGGAAGGATAAAAGGATTAAGAGCATGTATGAATGTTCTTCTCATATCTGCGCGAGCTTTCAGATTTCACCTCATCGTGTAAAAGCCATCTGAATTCTGAATTCTGACAAATAGATTTCCCAAGATTCAGTAGCGACTTCTTACTCCCGGCAAGGGACCATGACCCAATTCAATTTTAAATCGCTCGCAATTCGCCATCGTCACACATCCCGCGACGTGTCCGATGTACAAAATTCAGAGATCGGCGCGACGAAATCGCTCGTTAAGATTAAGATCGGCAATCCTGTGACGATGTAACGGCATCGCGTCGGCTGAGATTACGCAAGCACGGAGGGGGAGGGGGGACCAACGAGTGCAATTCCCCGCATCTGAGAATCGATCGAAATTCGAATCGACTCGATCGGTCCACATGCAGAAACGCACATTCGCACGCGTCTCTATGGGCGCTATGCGAGGGAACCCGAAGGAAGAAAAGGAAGAAAAGGAAGAAAACGAGTTCAATGAGAACGCAGATCGGTCTAAGGCCGACGTCGACATCCGTCGATGACGCCTGATCTTGGGCAACCTCGAGCAACCTCCCGCCGATAAAACGTGGGCCGTCGAGCGACCTCTCCTCCTCCTCCTTCTCCTCCTCCTCCTCTTCCGTACGGCGAGCTGGCCGATTCATGCAATTCGCTCGTTTAATTCGCCTTAATCGCGACGTCACGTCCCCTTCCTTCCGTTTCGACTCACGTGCGGATGTGAGCTTAACTCACTAGCCGCCCCGAACCGGAGGAGGGATCGACCGGCCGCCTTTCAACGTACGTACGCATGTAACGTGCGACCGCGTGACCGGAGTGACAGAAGAGCCCACGAGAGCGTGTCAAAGCGCGATTTAAACCGATGTAATTCCGACTAATTTCGACTCATGCTTCTCATGCTACGCACAGATGGAAAATTGATTTCGCTCCAGTCATCGCGCGATTCCATTCAACAGAGCAAAAGTAGAAATTGTTCTCCCGTGCGAGACATCGCTAGCTCTAATATCTCGAATTTCCGACGAGAAAGGAAAAAAGAGAGAAGAGAAACGCAGAATTCGCAGAAGGGAGAGATGATGTTTGTGAGAGATCTCCATGCGCGATATATTTAATAACGTTCATTAAAACTTTACTGGAACACGGTACTCCACGGAATATGGAATTTGTCTAGAACATAATGCGCATTACGCTCAAGACGACCAAACACGACCGTGTTTCATTAAAAATTATATTCTTTCGCCGGAACTCGTTTAGCCACCGGAAGATTAAATACTCTGAGGGATATGGGGGCACGCCGGGTTAGTTACGACACTGTCACGAGCGTGTTGCTCATAGCTTAAAAGAGCCGGCATTGTGTACGCACATGTCGAGGGCCGGATGTTCGCGGATCATTTGACCGGAAACTGAAGGTTCACGCATCGGCGTAATCGAGGCAGCGAGCAGCCTCACGCTAATCGCGCTGCAATCGTCTGCATCTCATGTGAAATGTCAAGCCATTCAAGAGAAATATTACGAACGATTGAGGAAACTGAATCAAACGAATCATCTCTCGACAGAGAGAAATTTGCAAGAGGAACAGCGGATCCAGTAATGATGTAATCATTGATATTTTCGTATATTTCTGATTCTACAGCTGTACAACGAGCGCACGCGAATAAAGAATAAAAAGAATATAACGCACGCAAATGTGTGTACGTGTGTGTGTGTGTGTATGTATCTCATAACCATGTATCGGTTACGTGAAACTCCCTAAACGCTTCTCGCAGAATATCCCTGCACGAAATCTCGAAAAGCCAAGTCCCCGTATCACGTGACATCGAGAAGCATAATTAAATTAAACAGCCGTATCGCGATGCGCGCAATCAATACTCAATGAATATCAGTTTTCCCAATGTGCGCTCGATTACACATATCAAGCGTCGCACGTACGTAAGCCCCAGCATGCCCCACCTGATGCGATCCTGATCCCCGGGCTTCCCCGAAATCTATCGACAGAAAACCGACAGGAAGCCTACCTAGCCTCGAAATCTGCATGAGAGCGTCCACGCTCGCGGATAAGGCTTCAAACGCCGACGCGCGTTTCCCCCAAGGTTCGACGTTCCGGCGCGTCGGCAGTTTCGCGCGAGCGCGTGCAAGCGGTCATTCATGAATCGACTCGTCGTCCTCCCGCTCGGCCGTTTATTTATACCGGCATACCGGGCGCACACACGAGTCGCCGCCGCCACGCGGCCGCTGCCGCGAGACGCGACGGGCGGCGGGGAGAGGGAGGGAGGGAGGGAGGGAGGGAGGGAGGGAGCAACGGTAGCGCGACATTTTCCCATTAATTCCAAAAGAGCGCGTCCGCAGTGACGATACTGACGGTCGATACCGTGGTGTATCGGGGACGCGACTCGTGCGGGCGGCCGCAAGGTCGCCGGATGTAGCGCACACACGTAGTATACCGGAAGTAGTGCCTCGTGAGGCACCGAATCCGCCGATGATCATCTCGGGTGACCTGCGCGAGAAACGTCAGGCGACTCTGGCGGAACCCAACTCGGTCTTCCAGGCCGGAATATCTGAAATCCGATCTCGTGTAGGTCGAAGAAATATAAGAGGAAAATTCGTAGCATTCTCCGTTCCCTCGCTTTGTTCCGACCTTCTGCGTGAGATAATAAATCCTTCCTAGGGTGATCTCTGGAAATGATTTCACTGAACAACACGTTTTGGAAACGTGTAAACATTTAATGGCCGGTATTATCACGGGCATGTACATGTACAATAATCGAAACGACTGGCGCAACATTCTTGCGAGCAAGGTCACTGTACTTCCTGCCGCATTGAGATTACACGGGCTTTAAGAAACCAAGAAGAGCAAATCGCCGCAAAACTGAACGCAACTGCAGCGGGCAACGCTTCACTGGCCGATAGCCAGCCTGAGAATAATTTTAAAGATACATCCGTTAATAATCCTAACGGGCTCTACTTACTACTTCCTTTTTTCTTTTGTATCTCGTGGTTGCCGCTCTATTAATATCCCGCGATTAACAGCTCCGGATAGGACGCTTCATCATTAGACCGTAGAACTGATACAAAATTAACTCTCTCGGCTCTCCCGCTGTGACCAGAACGAGTCTTCGATCTTACAAATACTCTAGAAGACAACAACGAGCACAGTGCACGCAGCTTTTTTTTTATTCACGGCTCACGACAGCACGGCACAGTCCGATGGCTGCCCTTTTCGCGCTTACAATATTGAGCTTCGAAGGGAGAAGAAACGGAAAGACAGACAGACAGACGGAAAGAGGCCAAATAGGCAATACCTGATTTGTGATTTCACCTGCGAGTATCATCGCGTTCGGATTAACGTTCGGCATCATGAAATTTTAATCGCGATCACTTTGGATGGGAAGCATCAGATTCGCTAGAAAATCGGAGGACATCAGCGGATATGCGCGAATGATCGCATCGCAATCAACGATCAGCATTGTGAGCGACGTTTGGCCGATAATAACGGTTAGAGTCGACCGCTCGGACCAATTTACACGGCTGGATGCTTCATGCCGCTCGCGTCAGAAACGGAATCGTCGTACCGGAAGTTGTATGCTAATGTAGCGGTATCTGCTATTCGTCGGCTCGTGCCGACACATGCAACCGAGAGTGCATTTACCGTTTCAGCGACAAGTCGCACGGGAATGGGAATAGGAACCTTTTTCGTGCGTCTGTGTGTGTGTGTGTGTGTGTGTGTGTGTGTGTGTGTGTGTGTGTGTGTGTGTGTGTGTGTGTGTGTGTGTGTGTGTGTGTCAGGCGACGACTGCTCGTCGTTGGCGAGCAAACGCCGAGTCCGACCGGATAGAGCATCCTTCCTTTGTTACCGCCGAATCGCATTAAATCGCGACATCGCGGGTCAAGCACATTGCGCGATTGACGTCAGAGAAGCGTGCGTGCGCTCCTTCTCGATTTTTCGAAAGTGTGCTTCGCCGAGACGTGGATCGAGAGGCTTGTGATTCGGGAATTTTATATGTATCGTGTATTCATTACGGATGTTGAGTCCTGTTATTATTCGGACGAAAGTGTCATAGAGCCAAGAGTCTCCGGGCAGTTAAAGTAATGGAATAACGTATGACGATAAAGCACACGATAAATGGCTAAACAGAATTAGACACAAGTGCACAAGGAAAAGTTTTGTCGAAAAGACCTCGTAGACTTGAGATTGTAACGATATTTGGATCCAGCATCAGTTATCAGTGAGAAACACATCGGCGATATCAGAAGTAACAGAATTGAGGAAGACCTTCATTTTATTTTATTCCTCCTATTATTGGATCCAGTTTTGACGTTCGCGGCGGTCGCGAAAACGATCGCTCGATCTGACAAATTAATATATATTTGCCGATCGTTGAAGATCTTTTATTCTGTTTGCAGAGCTCGACGATGGCGAATCTTATCTTATGAGATACCCTTGCGAGGGAAAATCCTGTGTCAACTTTCGCCGCTGAAGGTACACGTACGAGAATATATACATCTTGAGAATACATCGTTTTATGGAAATATTTATATCACGATTGATTACTGTAATCAATTCATTCGTTTCTGTTTAGAAGAAAACGTCGTCACTCGTGACGATCCATTCAACGAATAGAGTTAACGGATATTGCTTCATTCCCCTCTCTTCTTCTTTTCCCTCCGAATCTCTGATGTACCGCTCGCTTTACGTTAGTTCATTTCGAGCACGGAAAGAACGAGAGAGCTTCAACAAGCAGAGATCTGCCTTTCCATTCTGTCTTTCCACAGATCTCCCGCAGAAAGCAGAGATACCCAATAGCTCCGATTAGACGATAATAAATTCTTCCTTCTTCCTTTTCTCGCGTGTGCAAACGAGCGCAGAAAATTTTTGATACATCGCTACCTTACGCGCTCGCACGTGCAAGCGAACGCGCCGATCGGCTTCCGGTCGATAAAACGCATTCTCTATAGAGCGTATGGTTGCACACGAGCCGACATGTCCCGCTTTTCGGTGCACGATAATAATGTCAATATCAACGATAGACGTCCGGTATCGTCTCGCTCGCTCGCTCGTTCACTCTTTGTTCCTTCTCCCTCCCATTATTCGTCCCTCTCCGTTGCACACGATTTTAGGTTATGTATACGCACGTGCGAGTCATACTTGCGCGCTTTTATTGTTTGTTCTTTTTTTTTTACTCATGTCCGTCCATGTCCACAAACACGTGGGCGGACAGGTGTCCCGCGGACTCGTATTGAAAGCGTGGGAGAAAGTAAAGAAGAAGAAGAGGAAGAAAAGGAAGACGGAGGTGGGGAGAAGGGAAGGGAAGGAAGGACCGAAATGGACGAGCGCGTATTTCGCTAACGGATTTGTTTACTTGATGCAAAACGCTGCGCCTTGCGCGTCACGATGCGCGCCTCGCGAAAATGTCGTCAGTTTTCGATTTTATGGATTTTATGGACTCGATAAATTCGCTATAACGAAATGCAAAGCGTGTCAGATCCACGCGCATACATGGACGCGACACGCAAGGAAGCCGTATGTTCTAAATCTACGTGTTTCCAAAATTTCAGAATCCGATATCGTTACTGCAATAATGCAGATTTCGATTTCCACGATAACTTTCGAATCAATGCGATCGTCCTTTGAACTTTCATCGAATGGACGAGTAAGTTCGAATAAGTCTCCGAGCAGTGCGATGATAGTTTATGCTCATAGTTTATGCTCGTGCGAAAACCAGTGATGAAACGTTACAAGTTCCGCCTGCTGCTGCTGCTGTTGCTTGGACTAAGCTAAGATTCTTCTTGCTTGGCAACTTCCGGGAGCCGATAAACCTTCGAGCGCGATTCGAGTAAACGAATGAACGCAATAGAACTCTTGGCTCCATTGGATCTATGTTTTGAGAATCCAACGTTACTTGAAAGGCAACGATCATCAGAAAATATCATTTGAGATGTAACCAAAATCCCGCCATTCTTGCGAGATATTTTTCACCAAAATTATTTTTTTCGATCCTTAACGAGATTAAGAGTATAAAGACCAAGAGAATCTCTCTCTCTCTCTCTCTCTCTCTCTTTCTCTGATCCTAAAAATAACAAACTGCATGAAAATTGGCAAGATTTGTGAAACTAGGAGCCGCATTCGCTGGGTTTGATATACATCAAACACAGCAAACATCGGAAATTCTCCTATTCTAAATGCTTTCATGTAACCCCATGCCCTCGACAGAGCGGTCTGAATTTAGCCGCGAGACGAATCTGTCTCGCATTCGGATCAAAAGCGCAATGCGATCGCGAATCTATTCCCGCGAGTCATGCACGGGATGCCCAATTTCGCGAAATGCGAACGGGGAAAATCGTTTCTGGGGGAAAATTCTTCGTGAAAAATCTCTCGATGATCGCAGACATCTTCGTGTTCCACGAAAGGCTTATCCAGAAATCGGCGAATCGCGAAAGTAAAGTTCAATAAACGGCACGTCACGCGGTGTCACGCGTTCGCGACATCACGGCGGAAACGTCGCGTCGCGTCGGCCGCTTCGCTCGCGACTGAGAGGAAAAGAGAACACGAGACACGCACGTACCTGTTCCCGAAGCGCTCCTTCCAGAATTCGGCCGCGTCGGCCTTGGTGATGCGGAACTGATCGCCGGCGAATATACCGTTCGGGAATATAGCTTTCAATTCGGACAGCATGTGGCTGAACACGAGACTGAGCTTGGTGAGATTGCGACGATAGTGCGAGGTCTCGTCGAACATCTTCTCCTTGCCCTCCTTGAACAATTTAATCGCCTGCTTGCACTTTCGCGTCAGGTTGTTAATAAACACGCAGAAATGCTCGTTAGTGTGCAGCATCTGCATCCGATCCTCGTACTTGCTGGAGATGAGCCGTAGCCGTTGATACGTATCCGGCAGAATGTCGAGGATAAACGGTGGTGAGTTCTTCAAGTTCATGCGCTGGTGCTGGCACAGCTTCACCACCTTGTCCATTAGTTTACAGGTCTTTTCGAGGGTGCGCTTGTCCGTCGACATCCGCGGCGGCGTCATCGCATCGGCGAAGCGGCCATGTAGCTTCTGGAAGATCGAGCCGATGTGGACGGCGCGGGTGCGACTGCTGTGTCCGGACGACGACATCTTGACGTATGTACGTGCGTGCATGCGTGCGTACGTGCGTGCGTGAGTGCGTGCGTGCGTGCGTGCGTGCGTGCCTATGAATGCCTGTCTGCCTGCTTGCCCGCCTAAGTATGATGACGACAACGAAGCTGTCCCTTCTGCTTCTTGCTGCTCGAGAGGACAAACACACACCTGTACACACTTTCTTTCTCCTTCGATCCCTCGCTCTTCCCTTTATTCGCACCTCACCCCTACCTGGCCGCGCGAGCGGGGAACATACTCTCGCTCGTCGCTTGAGGTTAACCCGCACACACTGGAGCGATCGGATCCGGCGCGCCGCGCATATTCGTCCCCTCAGCGGGACGCGGCCACGGCTACAACTTTCCCGCGAAGCCGCGAATACGGGCTACAGCGGCACCGGAACCCCGTGCGATACCGCATTCTATTATCGCCCGCTGGCGGAACGACCAACGGCGGCAAATCGCCAAAGACGACGGTACGTTCTCCACGAACCAACTCACGCGGCGAATCGACGACACTGACACCGTCACACGGACCTTACGAGCGGCAAAACCATGCGCAAATGTGCCGTAGCGCGGCGCGAATGTAGCTCGTTCATTTGTTCATCCGTTCACGCTACCGTTCCTCCGAGCTTCGAAGATTGGCCGCTGACAAATTATGCGTTTGTGCGAACGCGCGAGATTCGAATGCACTGTGTCGGCAAGCGTGTCCAGTACGTATCCAGGCAACGCATTGTGGCTCTCCATTTTTATTCTTTACTTGCTTTTTTCTTCTAAACTAATAGTATAGTTTTTAAAATGTATTCATATAAGATTCAATCAAAGAGAAGGAAAAATAAATATTCAAATATATCTTAATAATAAAAAATAGATTATTTATTATAAAGCTATTATCACAATAGGTCCAAGAGAGATGACAAATACAGATATTCTATTTTAACAGAATGTATAAATTTGCTATTCTTTTGGTACTAATATACAGTCTATTAGGCAATATGTTTTAACAACTAATAATAAATATGATAAATAATATACTTTGTATATAGATATAAATAACATACTTTGATAGCCACATTACACATCATTAAAAATAATTGTTTTATTTTATTCTAATTTTTTTAATTTAATTCTAAAGTTTATTATTCTAATTATAAATTTAATATTTATTTTCCACACGAAGCAAGTTCCACAGAAAGAAAGAAATTATAATAAGTTAATCATGATAATCAATAAATCAAACATTTTTAAATTTATCAATTTGAATAATCTTTGCTTCGACAAAATTTAATAGTTTCATAAAAATTTAAATTAAGATAAAAATCTCTCTAATGTTAAATTATATGTTTAATTAAATAATTTAAGTACATATTCATCGTATACTTTTTTATATGCTGTAATGTAGAATATTCTAGAATATATTGTTAATATAATGCCACGTATGAGTATAAAGAAGAGTAAAATCTACTTATGCAATCTGTTATGCAATCAAAATAAAACAAAGCATTTATTTTTATAATTTACATAATTATACCAGGTTATACACAATTCGATAATATATATATATATATATATATATATATATATATATATATATATATATATATATTCTATCTATTCTATCGATATCTCTATATATAATATTAAAAAAAGAGTAAGATTACGTGATAAAGCTTACATGATAAAGTTTTATAAATTTGAGATATACAATTTCTAACATCTCTATTTCGAGAACTGATAAATACAATGTGATTAATATCGCGTTTTATTCGCGTTGCATTATTTATTAATACGCAAATTTAAAAATATTGATTACATTATTCCTTATGCTTCTTAATTACTTCTTAATTACTGAATGTATGATAACGTATGACATATGCGTAAAACGCATCAGAATATACAAAACACAAATTAATCCAAAGCAATTTTATCTTTGATCATTTTGTAATGCATTCTCAAGTACGAATGCACGCACATGTATGAGCTTTGTAAGTCATTTCGCTAAAGTTTCTTCCAATCAGGACTATTTACTTTCTATAATAACTTGAACCTTAGTAGTATTAACTTGTCGTCACCGATGTGCCATATATTGACTTAATACTAACAGAATAAAAGTCGATATTAAGTACCAGCTGGCAGGAATGGAGGCCAGTATGAAGTATTTTTCATCTGAAACATTAAATACAAGATAAACATACATATATAGATTGCGTAAAATATCATGTATTTATAAAATGTAGTACAGATATCATGTATTTAAATATGGAAAAAATAAAAAATTATGTTTTCGCGCAAGCTATAATAAATATATCAATATATTTTACATACATACAAAATATTTATATAATAAAAACATTATAAGAAAATTATGCAGATCGTTTCGATTTTTTATTTCTCGCATATATATTATTTCTAGGCCCGATGTTGTAAATCTTTCATATCATTTGAGTATTTAAATATTATATATATTCGTTATTTTATTTATTCATACATCAGGAACGTTTCTATAAAATTATCTTATTATTTATAAAATTTTCTTACAAAATTTATTATATCAGTGCGAATGCAGAAATTTATTTGAGTTTATTTATTTTTTGAACAATTTTTTGATACATTACATTAATTTTAATGAATGTAATTACCGTATCTGATCTTTTTGTCTAGAAATTATCTCACCATTAATTATTCACTATGTAGAATTTCATATTTGCGTGTTTTTTGCGTATTACTGCATGCAATTTCTAGATAATTCTGGATAACTTTATGTTTTTAAGATATATAAATATCCACATTTAAATGAATATTAATAATTCTTTAAAAAAATAAAAACATATTAAATTTGGGAAAAAATAATGTTAAATATCATTTGATGTTTTACTTGAAATAAAAATGATATTATTGTCATTATGATAAGTATCGTTATACAATTACATTTATTATATGTCATATATCAATATAGTGATATATTCATTAAACTATTTTATAAAACTTACACATATGAATTCTTTCATTATTCCATTATAAAAATATAAATCATGTACTATCATATCAAATATGCACAATATTTAGAATATAATATAATGCTAATATTCTATACTGAATATTCTATACAAACATATGTGTAAAGTTTTAAAAATTTTATTTATAAAATTATAATTAAATTGTAAACTGCCCAATTTGTATTAATTGGACATCCTATTTAAGATATATTGCGATAGAGAAAATTAAAAATGCAATTCTTATTTAATAAAATACGAAGCAGAATACATAAAGACAATATACAATGACGAAAAGGACAGAACGCAATGATAAATATATAATAAAATGAAAATGAAAGAAGCAAGGAAACGAAAAGGCGAAATAGAAATGAAAGAAGGTGAGACTAAGAGATACTATATTAAAGCAAATGTTCGCAAAATAGTATACAAATTAAGCAAATGAATGGCGTAAAGAAGTCTTGTTAATCTGAATATTGTTTTAAGTATTACATTGATTTAACCCCTTGTTCTATAGTCATATTTGTAGTATATTTTGCGGGCCAAATATAAGAAGCATGAATCAGGCATCATGATATCAAGCTAAATATGAAAAGCACGGCTTAAACTTGTGATATATTTTGCAGACCAAACATAAGAACAAGCGAGAATGATTAAATTTCCATCATATCGCAAAATATTTATCGCGCTTGTTGGTGACATTCTTAATCATATTCACACGCGCATCTTTATTGTCCTGTGTACCATGGTTTAAATCATAATACAATGAGTTAATCCATCAAATACTAATTGTACTAATTCAACTCTATTAAATTCTAATTCTGCTAATTGATTTCTATGTTATTCCTTTTCATATTTTTTATGATTATAAATCTAGATCTTATCTATAGTTATGCACGAACATATATATATATATATATATATATATATAAATATGCATGCAAAACAAGAATATGAAGAATCGGTTTTGTATCAAGCAGACTGCGAAGAACAATTAAATAGAGTAGCCTCGATCGCAGGAACCTCAGCTTTTACTTGCTCGATGGTTTTACATTTACCTGTCATTTCATCGGACATTTTTTCTACCGCCCAACCTAGACTTCGTTCTACTGCCATTTTCCATTTTCTGTATCTCGCATCTCTCTCTATCAAACAAATATGATGCGTCTTTACTTGTGATTTATAATATAAATCATAAAGAAATTAAGATGTATATTTATTTCCAAAGTTAATACCTTCTGGCGTAGTAGTTGGCAGGAAAGTATCTACCGACACAATTTCTACTTCCTCGCCTTCCAAATCCCAGACATCTATTCCCTCAGCGTGGCCTGCAACCATCGCTACGCCCAATGCGATATTGTCAGGCATGGTTGATCGAACTATAAAGTAAAAGTCGATTAATAATTTCCGAAAACGTAACACAAAAATAATTTATTACTGCATCAACATAATTATTTTACTCACAAATCTGGCCATGAGATCAATATACTCACATACTGGTACACCGCATAGGTCCGCTTGCAATTGCATGAGAAGACTATTGACTGACATTTTCCCGTCCGTTTGTAACTTCGTTAATGGAAATCCGCAATCTTTGCACATCGCCTCGAGAATATCCCTGGTTTGGAAACATACCGCTTCGAGACATGCCCTGATTATGTGTTCTCTTGTAGTAAACGCGGTAAGTCCACAGATTATGCTGAAAGAAGAATATTACGTCAGCTTCACTAATTAAAAGTATCATATTTCCTGACAATATTCCTCAAGATAAATCTAGTTTCTGTAATTTTTATAATATAAACAAAAAGCTTATATAAACAAGAAATATAAAAAGAAAATCAAGAAATAATGCGAAAGTTTCTACGAATTTTCGCCTACCCTCTTGCATCTTTTCTCCAATACGGTGCGTATAATCCAGTAAAGGCAGGCACAAAATAGACATCGCCCGTGCTAAACACGGTTTCCGCCAAATCTTCGCTCTCGCTAACATGCCTTATGAGCTTCATATTATCCCGTAACCATTTAATAGCGGCACCTGCTACTGCGACTGACCCTTCCAACGCATAGACAGGCGCACTTTCTGGACCTAATTGATACGCGACTGTCGTAACTAATCCATGAGAAGACTGCACTCTCTGAAAGAAATAAATAACAAAATATTATGGAGAAATTCTATAATAGCATGAGATTCGAATAAATGGAACGAAATTTTTATATTTTTTTATATTATAAATATTATATTTCGAAGTTATATACATTTTGCCCCGTGTTACACAATAAAAAACAACCACTTCTATATGTGTTTTTGGCTTGTCCTTTCTTCAAACAATTTTGTCCAACCAAAGCTGCTTGTTGATTTCCTAAAATCTGGAATATAGAAGGAGAATATAATAGAGGTATGTATAGATATTTTATATTTATTTTTCTCATCCCAAAATCTTACATACACCAGATATAGGAATGCCGGATAGGGGACCGACTGAAATTTTGCCATATATTTCAGAGCTGCTTCTGATCTTGGGCAATATTTGCATAGAAATGTCGAAATATCTGCATAATGTGCGGTCCCACGAGAGTGTTTCTATATTCATTAACATTGTTCTCGATGCGTTCGTTACATCAGTGATATAAAGTCCACCGTTTTTTCCTCCTGTTAAATTCTGCAATGAATTCTCGATTAATAATGCATACTTGCATAATTTTTCTTGATGAAAATATAAGATATTATAATATTTTATCTTTATATCTTAATTAGATATTGAACAATAATTTATGCGAATTTATATATCCGAAATATTACATGCAATATTACAATTAAAAATATATCATAAATATAATATATAAATATATTAAAAATATATTAAATATATTAATAAATTATCTCAATCTTAGTAAAACTAATAGTATAAATAAATTTTAAAACAATTAAATAATAATCTTTCCATAATTAATAAAATATTTTTTTAATAATATATAGCATACACTGTTCTATTATTGGCAGCATAAATGCATTTGATAAGTTAACATCAGTAGATGTTAATTAGTGTGTTAACTAAGTGATCATTCATACGAACAATATCCGCTAATTCCTATTAATGCTTCATATCTTCATTACATACCCAAATGACCCACGTATCCACTGTGCCCAGTTTGCAGCGCTTCTCGCGAATTGCCTTTTTTACGGCCGGKACATTTTCTTTTAACCAACGAATTTTCAAAGCCGAGAAATACGAACTCACTGGCAAACCACAGAGCGGTTTCAGATGATTTTTGTCCTGATCCGGAAATTTTGCTACAACTTGATCCACGATTGCGTTGGTTCTGATATCAGACCATACTGGAATCAATCAAAAACTTATCAAATAAAAAGAAACATTTACTGAACTACTTAATTACTTTTTATTATTTATAACTCAATATTACATTGAGTTTCAATTTTATCCGTGAAAAATCACATTTTAAATCATATCTGCAAATCTTTCGATATAAATTAATATAGATATTCAATTATTATTTTGAAGCGTTTTTCCGGACGTTTTTTATAATAAAAATGAATGAGCTCTTGCATGAATAAAAATGAACTTTTCTTCACAAATAAATTATTATTAAAGTGGAACTTCTACCTACATATAGCATTGTAAAGCGGCTCGCCAGTAATTGTATCCCATGCTATTGTGGTTTCTCTTTGATTACCAATACCTATTGTAACGATGTCGTTACTACTCATTCCCAGTTCCTCTAATTTGCGAATTGTCTCTTTAATACAAATTTCTATCAGGGAAAGAATTTCCTTGGGATCCTGCTCCACCCATCCTTCCTGTGGACTGATTTTCTCTATATCTATTTGATGAGAAGCTATTTCTGCAATATGCTTCGCATTAAATACCTATGGATCAAATCCGCAATTTAGATAATAATCATCATAATCGTATTCAATAAAATTAATTTATGCAAACAAAACGATGGAGAATTATAATGCTGATAACGTGATAACGTCATCTAAGCAACTGCATTATGATAATCTCACCGAGAAGCGAATAGTCCGTGTACAAGCATTGATAGCGCCAACGAGAGGCCCTTTCGATTTTTTTGTTGTACTCGGCATCATATCTGAAAAAGATATCGCGGTTCAATAATGCATGTTCAATAAAAATTATATCAAAAAACAACAATGTATTTTTTTTATGCGCACACGATAAAAATTGTTACGAGCCTTCTTAATAAAGAAGGCTCAGTATGTCAAAGTCGCGTGATAAATGCCGATTGTATTTGATGGAGATTAAAAGCGAGTAACAAGAAATATTTTGTATTAAGCGTAAAAATAAGATATAAATATTTAAATAAAATTTTTAAAAAATACAATGAAAAGCCATTCTTGTTTCAAACATTTTTAAATTTGTTAATTCTTCTATAATTTTATCTTTAAATATAAAAAGAGAATTATTTTTCTTTATGTCTTTTTACACTGTTTTCTTTTTTTGTTACTTTTATTTTATATATACGTAAATATAAATCTTGCATTAGCCGTATAAGTTATTATCATTATGAATGAATAAGTTCTCTTCGGCTTGTTATGTGCATATGTTACGTAACATAATTAATTTAAAATACAACAAATTTCCGTCACGGTCACTATCAACGAATCTTATTGACGTCTCGAGGAGGTATCAGTCTATAAAAGTATCTTCACGTTTTTGCACAGACATTTCTTACTCGCTCGGACTCGTCCCGAATTCCGTGAACGCGTTAAACATACGAATGACAGCGTAACTCGTCGTGCTGGCTTTCTTAAAGCGATTTACACCAAACACACGGGAAATGCCGTTCTTCGGGCAGCCCCCTCCTGCTACATTCATAGAATGTGAGACACGTGATAACAACCGTTCGTGTCTTACAGAAGTTTATAAGCGCACATGTTTCTCGTTCAGTATGACGATGTAATACATCTCGTTTGTCGATATTTTCCTTGATAATAACGGTAGTAGATGTTATCATCAGCGTCCTCAACACGGATCTCGAGATTTTTTATATAAGAATTAGAAGTGTATTATGAGTTCTCGTAATCAAATTTGCTTCCATCATTTCTCATTATACAAGGATCGTAATGAAACAAAATTTATTTATTTCAAGTATTACAGTAAATTTTTGCTATATCTATTCATTAGTCTCCAAAGACTTGTACATTTATGTAATGCGTTATTAATTTTTCATTAATTCAATGATTGCAGAATTCTACGACTCCGAAATTCCACATATTAATGATAAAATATCTGTAATAATCTATATATAGATTAATATCTATATATAGATATAGATAACTATATATAGATTATAATCTATATATTTTATATATAATATAAAGCATATATATATATATATATATATATATAATAAAATATATATATATATATGATATACATATTTATCAGTAATTTACACATCAGCTTCTTTTCAAGATTCCTGTTTATGTTCATTTATAATGGCATATATAAGAAAGATCTATCTAAAGTTTCACTTTGCATATGTCAAGATTAAAACTAGTTATTCATAAACGAAAGTTTAATGTAAATGAGATTTCTTGCGAATCAGTTTGCATTCGTGTTCAATATCATAAGATTCCGTGATGTATTTCGATTTCATTTTAAATAACAAAAAAGTCGCGATACATGATTAAAATAATTAAAATAAAGGAACTTATGGCAGATTATTCCGTAACAAATTAGAATTATGTATTTCTACATTATAAAAATTTGCGATATCACTAGCATATACGCTTTTAATTCTTATATCAATAAAGATCTCTAATACATAAGAATTAATAGCGATCTTTGACCACGGCTGTATCAAACATGCGATACCGTCGTATTATCAAGAAATATCGTGTTTGGCTTTATCAGAAACTCATGCATTCTTTTTGTTTTTCTTATCTTTATTTGTGTCACTTTCTCATAGATCAACGAAAATTTATTATAAGACCTTTTTTAAGGAATTTTTAGAAATAAATAAAGAAATAAAAGAATAAATCAGGAATAAATATACCCTTTATAATAGCCAAATCCCGTTATATCAAATCAAATTATAGCTCTAAATCCCATATACGATAAATTTATAAGTCTGCAAGTGATAATAAAATAATATCTTATTTTATTATCAAATCTTTTGTATTTTTATTTTAATTGGAAATTTTAATATGTATCTCACTTCCTCAATACACATTCTCTTTCTCTCTCTCCTTCTCTCCCTCTATAAAAAAAAGAAATTTACAAAAATCGCCTATTTTCAGTCGATCTAAGTAAAAAAATCCTTAAACTACAATGTAATTCATATATACATACACATATGTCGTTATATATATATATATATATATATATATATATATATATATATTGCGCATTACCGCTTTATCTGAATTACAGATAATACGCAAACCTGTGACGCGTGGATATGTTGCATGCCATTTCATCCAAGCCAAATGCACGTGGCGAATCGCAACGATACTTTATATCGCATCGGTGCGTGCGATTGGCCAACAAGAAAGGCTCGTACCGCTTGCAATGTGCGCGCGTCATCGCGAAACACACCTTCTCATCGTTTCCACTCATCGATTCTGATTTGCTTTCCGCGGCGAGGACGATTGTAACGATCGTAACTCGCATGCATCGTACAATCTATTCGATATTTACACATGTAGTATTATCTGTGTGTAACTAATAGTAGTTAGTTTAAGAAATAAAATTTATTAATAAAGTTTAACCTTTATTTATAAATTTAAATTTAATAAATAAATAAAAGCGAATACAACAAAGTGGTTTTCGATTCATTTCTTAATTCCCCATATCTTTCTCTTTCTCTTTCTCTCTCTCCCCTTCTCCCTCTCCTTAAAAAATATTTGTACATTACACATCAAATCGTTAGTCCACTCGCGCGAAATTCAAGTGATATTACTGCGCCTCATGATTCGAATTTCAGGGTTATCAGACTTGTCGAGTTATCTTATATAATCCGATTTTTTTTCTTATATTATATTGTGATACTGTTATTTGCGTTAATTACGGCTTCAAGATCCAATAAAACTTGACGTAACAATGATAACTCTTGTAAAAGTTATATTGATAGACGAATCTAAAAAGAGCCCGTTTATTTCGGTGTTTCGAATGAATCGATGCCCTCTATAGTCGATTTACGTGAGTCGTTTTTCATAGATTTCCGCCGAAATTACTGAACCGAATGAAAGATATCGATTTTAATACTATGCCTATCGACCGTCGGCAATATAATCGACTAATAGTGACTTAATAACGATATTATGAGTTTTCCATTATATTGATGTTTGTATACTTAATCTATGCTATTAATTTGATTGAAATATTCAAAATGTTGATTTTAAGTATTATTAATACTAAGAAGCTCATATTATTAATTTGATGGAATTTTTTATGTTCTATGTATGTAATTAATGCGCTGAACTATGGAAAAATTAATCAATAATAATTAGAAAGATATCGTTCAAAAATATATTAGTATATGCACGCGCGATCTATATGCAATAGATTCTAATAAGATAATACAATTCTTTGATTTACCATATTATCTCTATCAGGCAAAACGAACAATGAAGATATTATATACATGTCAGGCGAGATGGCACGTTCCATATGATTATCACACGTTGTATTTTTAGCGGGACCAATGGCACACTATGACCGTGAAAATGTTGGCACTTGTATTTCCTTACTGACAATCGCATGATCATTAAAGAGGAATACATTTAGATCTTTTCATCGGATCTGAAATTAAAGTAATTGGAAAAAAAACGGAATGATGCGTTAACCAAGAAATGTTTGTCGACAGCGAAATGTAAAAAAGGACATGGTTCCCGTGTTATCTAGAAAAGCGACGGATTTCATGATGCGCAAAGTCGCTAAATCAAAGTTCAAAGATTCCGGTCTAGCTGTGTTTACATAATCAGAGTATGACATATACATATAAACCACGCACGTACACTACATCGCTCTTCGATCGTAATCTACGTCGATCTATCGAACGCGGCACGAATGAGAAAATGCATGAGGAAGTAAAACCGTGTTTATTCCATTTTGTATGCAAGAACATGCCGAGCTGTATTTTTCGCATACATGAGACCGAATCGTTTCCGGCATTCATTCATTCGGCGAAATTGCAGCATATGGAATTTGAACGGACGCGATTTTACAAGACGGACTTGTAACTCGCACATGTATATGTATCCCATGTTAATCGTATTTAACGGCCACATCATTATTCTTATCTGCAATCGATTGTCATTGATCGATTGGACCGGCAATATCTAAAGTCCAAAATACCACGCTGCATCATGTACATAACGAAGTCGTATCAATAATGTACATTTTCTCATCAAAGTGATATAAGACTGATAAACTTTTTCATTATTAATATCAAGATTTATGAATTGCCGCAAGCTTGGAAGCAAGCTTCTAATTTCCTCAGACAGTCGCCGCTGCGACTCGATGATAAGGTAAGTAACCCACGTTTCTCTCGATTCTCTCGAACACGGCGATTGAATTTCGTTTTGTCGACGTAGCATTATACGTCGCCTCGCATTTGTCGCCGTTTCTGAACGTCTACTTTGCAGTACCTTCTGAATATCCAGCGGGACAATCCGGTTCACCGACAAGAATCACACAAATAGCAGACAGCACGTGCGGGTGTAAATACTCACCTACGTTCTTGTAATCGTAATACTTGAAAATACTCGTTCTCCGACCACCATTCATTTCTGACAGTGTCTCCGAATTGTCGGAAGAACCTTCCGGTGGCTGTCTCTTCGCGATTGTCGCAGCGTCTTTATTCTTGCCTCCTTCCGTATTCTCCTCCGCATCCTTCCGCTCCATAGATCTCCGCGTGTCCTTCACAGGTATCAGAGTCGAGGATGATAACACGAGATGCAAATAACAAAGTTGCCTTTTTTAAATTTTCTTCGCTATGTCTGGCTATCCCCCAGCGCCTATCAGAGACTAGCAACAGGATAAGATCGTGATCGAGAAATGATGATGTATCAGTGATTGCAAAAAACGAACGGTCACGGTTTATCGATCGATATTACTAATCGGATATCGCACAGCCGGGTGCACTATGCACGCTCGTCCAGCGAAATGCGAGGATTGTCAGTGACTTGCAATTGCGTTTCGAACCGCTGTTTAGGCCCCTCTCGTGTTCTTATACCCTTTTTTTCCCCCGCGCACTCGCGCTTACGTTGTCTCTTGTCTCGTGTGCACGTTCACGGCCAAGTCCCGAATTAGCTTAGTTTAGTCATAATTTCTTTCGTTCCTTGTTTTATATATTGGATTACGGTTTAGAGATACTTAACATATGAGCTCATACATATATATGTTCTACATAACGTCCTGGGAAAACAGAATAGATTGTTAAGCTAGAAACTATATAGATTGTAGAAGTTGCAAGTACTAAAAATACAGCGAGATTATGATATTGAATTTTATGTCTTTGGCCTTCGCTTTCTAAAAGAAAAATGTATTTTAAAAATAAATGATATTTGCTGCTCAGCTTGACAAATTGTCCAAGATAAAATTCTCATTGCATTTGAATTCGGAATCAGCAAATATTAGAATGTATGATATATATTTGTGTCTGTGTGTGTTTATTAAGAAAGGTTAATATTAATATATATATATATAAAAAAATATATATATATATATATATATATATATATATATAAAGAAAAAAACGTAAGATCATATAGCTTAATAAATATTGATAAATGTGATATTAGATATGATGTGACAATTCTATATAGATTTTATTATATTGATTATTTTATTTTATTATATTCATTATACTGAATTTTAGAAATTTTATATATGTAACTCAATTAGGATAACACCATTGTAAAATGAACCTATCGATAAAAAAATATGGTTACAGTCAAACGACACTTTGAATTTGACTATGAAAAGATAAAATTGCAAAATTTAGCAAAAGAGATAGTCAAAGCCACTTCCACAGTATTGTTTTAAGTCCTTACACACAAACAAGCATGTCGACCCAATCTTTTTTTTTGAGTGGTTTTCTCACCTGTACGCACGTGAGGTTTTTTTTTGAAACTGAACGTGAGTACTGGATTTATGATGCTGGGGAGAGACATCGTATAAAGCGAAGCGCCGCAATATGCGTTTGTAGTTTTCCTGGGAAGCTTCGGACTACCCGACAGAGAGAACTCCGATTCTCTCTTATATACGAATCGCATCGAACAAGAGAGTTATCGAGAAACGTTGCAGCACTGCACTCTTATGCGTAAAGTTTATCTCAGTCTTCAAAAATATGATAATTAAATATTGTCTAAAATCTTGGACCGTGACTATCTAATATGTCAATCACTTATATTGCATGCATTTATTTAACGTTACGTTTATAATTATTTAGTAAAATCATCAGTTCTGCACTTTAAGGTAGTAACCATCTAGTGGCCGAAACTGCAAACTAAAACGCATGTGCAACATATATCTGACGATGGCGTTGCATATATCTCATATGAGACGGAAATTTAAGATCGTACTCGAGAAGATCAGAAACCATTTTTGATTTGATTTTTGATTAAACTTTTATTAAACATACCAATGGTGATTTCTGAAAATTTAAAGAATTAACTAAAACAAAATTAAGATTAAGAAAAGGAGGAAAAACAATAATATGCATTATATTGAGGGAAACATGAAGTATCGAAATATCAATTGTGTTCACATGGATATTCTTTATTACAATAATAATGGATGGAAGCGACATACAATACAAGAACTTTTCAATCACTATCTCTCACAGAAATAAATACAAGAATAGACGATTTTTGGCGACTTATTCTGATACATATACCATAACTAAATTGTGCTAAATGTATCGTTTCTTTTTATATATATAAACTTGAAACTACTCAAAAAGACTTTCTAAACATTCTAGTATATTATATAAGCACTGAAAAAATTTTTGATAAGAATTATCTCATCAGTTTAAAGCGATTTTTTTCTATCACAATGATATTCAATCAAAAGAAATAATACAATGAATAAATACAATCAGTCGCGAGAATTCGTGTGGTGAAAGCGTGTATCAACCGGAAAACGATAACGCGCGCGAGATTCAGGCCACGTGTATAGAATTTATGAGGTCATTGATTCACTATCAAGCGAGCATGGATGAAGACGCATGCCGGATTTACAGATTTCATACGAAGACGGAATAGAAATATGTGTATACCATCCAAATCGCACGAGTGAATAATGAAAAGAATGAAGATTTAGGTTATGATGGTACTCACTTAACTGGTGCAGATAGCGTGTCGCCGGCGAAAGAGCACTGACGTTTTGAGTCACGTAGCGAGAAGTGACGAACGAACGGTCGATATTTGCTGAGCGTGATCGCACGAATGCTCTCGAGTCTTTTGCGATGACGAACGAAACAAATACCTAGTTTCGAGATCCTTAAGATCAACGAATATATTAATAATTACGCGATGATTGAAACGTGTATCTATGACATGTTTCTATTCACCTTCCATGTTGCCAAAAACGGCGGCCTGCTGTCGTCTGCTACGCGCGATTGCGCACGCAACTGTTCGCATGCATGCGTATGCGCACGTAAATGCTTTACGGCGCGACATACAAATTTGAATGCCGCAATTGAGGTTTTCTTGTGATATAAATAAGTGCATATATGCATATGAATTTTGCACATATTTTATTGTTCACATTAACTCATACCTGTGTATCTTTGCGATACCATGGTTACAATTGAGACAAAACTGATTTTCTTTCAAAAAAACATCTTGCACAATTTCACTTATTTTCTTACAGCTATATAATTACACATAATTACATCATAATTTTATGTATGTAGTAATCACAGTATTGTCAGTAATTACAATAAATGAATTCTCATTTGTTTAACACATATTTCTTATGTTCTTGAATATATGTTTTCATAACACATGAAGTCATGTAGACATAGAGTCATGCTAATTCTATAAAAATGTATCACACAAATGCATATATATATAATATGCATATATTATGTATATATATATCACATATAAATAATTTAAATTTAAGTAAAAATATTCTAAATTTCATCAAATTTAGAAAAAAGTTATATACAATTACGATGCATTTTGAGTGTAAAATTGAAGTATTGTAATATACTGTTACAGATCTGAGTGTATAACTATAATAATATTATAACCTTCAATCTCAAATTTTTGATAAGTAGTATTTGATAAGTTGACAAAATATTCAAAGACGAGAAGATATTTATAAAAATATTAAGAGTTGTAATAGTAAAAGTGGTATATCTCAAAATACCTTGTTTTTAATTATAAAAACATCACTTTTCACAATTAAATCAAATTTTTTTATTAAAATTAGACAATAAGATTATCTTTAATTAGTTTATAATCTGATCTCCTTAATGTGCTTTTGCAACAAATTTCCTAAAAATATATCAAATATTATAATATATATCAGAAATATCATAGTTTCATATATATACATAATTTTAAATTATACAATATTTTACAATATTTAATTTTACAATATTTTTAAATTTCGGTGATGTAAGAAACTTTCTGTTTTCACAATATTATATTAAGAACTTACCGAATTATACCAGGTAATTCCTTGTATCTGCAGATATATTTATGTCCGAATCCATAGGATGAATTTATTTTTATCATTTCTATATTATTTGTATTATTTTTATTGTTTAATGCTGCTTGATAAAGCTGAAATATGTATAATCACATAAGCTTTTTTTATTTACTTTTATTAATCTTTTATAATGGTCTATTGGGAAACTATAAAATATACAATATAGATTAACTACAAAGTATAATCGTACCTTTTCTGCCAAAGGGAACGGTATCACACCATCATCTTCAGCATGTAATATTATTATAGGACACTCGATTTTAGAGATATGTTTGTCAGATTCGAATCGCAAATTATTTTTATAAAAAGGTTCAACAATCATCCAATGAAACCATGGTAAATGCTTGAATAACTATATAAAAATCATGTATAAATATATACGTTTCTAAAATAATCTAATTTATGTTTGAGAAAATAATATTTGAAAAACCTGTGCAAATGGATGTTCTGTTAATTCATCTGCTATGTTATTAAACGGAGCCTCTAGAAATAATCCCGCTGGTTGTATGTTTTCAGCTGCTAACAAAGCTAATACGTGTGTGGAGACGCTAATGTTAAGTAAAAATTTATTTAGATAGAATAAATTATTCTTTTGTGTGTGTGGATATATGTGTACATACATATCTACACACACAAATATGCATAAAAGTACACAAAATGAAATATAAATAATTCATAAACAAACATACCCCGTTCCTAAAGAGTGACCCCAGACAAAAACTGGTACAGAACCATTAACTTTTTTTAATACCCATTCTAGGACATATTTGCTGTCCAAAACTACACCTGCTTCAGATAATTCAATTACATCACTATCACCATAACCTAGATTAATAAACAAAATAAGATATTTAATATTATATATTTAAACGTAAAACTAATATGATATTACTTTTTACGTTTACTTTAAAATAGAAACATGCACTACTTACTTCTATAATCAAAACATATGACATGATAATCCAAATCTTGGAAAAGCTTATACAATTCAAGTCTATGTAAACTGGCTCTGTTACCACTATTTCCATGCATGTATAGAAACACAGGTTGCTTAGCATTACTTAAAGCTGCTTCATAAGCCTCATCTGTTGTAGGAATGGAATTATTTAATAAAGACCGTGGTAATATCTGCCTGCAAATATATTAGTTTTTAATACAACTATATATACCTTGTTATAATAACATATTACATATGCATATATACATTATAATATTTTAAATAATATGTAATAGTAATATAGTAAAAATTTATATATTAAAAATTAATGGACAACATTTTTTAAATTTTCATAATATTTCCCTTACCATGCTCCTATTTTAACTTGTTGATCAGTACATAAATAAAAATTCCTAGCACCCTCCAATCCAACAGATTTCGGATCAGAAAAATCTACTTTAAAAGGCCAATATACTAAAAAAGAATTTACTATTATTAGAATTAAAAAATTAAAATTACGTTAGAAAAAAA
The DNA here is from genome assembly GCA_020341155.1 of Eciton burchellii. NCBI lineage: Eukaryota > Metazoa > Arthropoda > Insecta > Hymenoptera > Formicidae > Eciton > Eciton burchellii. The sequence goes on from JAHMML010000007.1 coordinate 2,688,094, forward strand.
AAATTAAATTAGAAATATGTATAAAAATAATTATATATAATTTGAAATATGCAACATATCAATATACTTCATCATTAATTATACAAAATTACTAACTAAATTAATTATACATTACTTACCAAAATTTAAGAAAAGTATTTTTCTTTGGATGTAATAAGAATAATGAAAAATGACAGGCAGAATCCCAAATACAATGAAATATGTTAATGCAGATACCTTCACAATCCAAATTAAACATCTGCAATACATTTGTATATTATATATATATGCAATTATATATATATATATATATATATATATATATATATATATATATATATATATTTTGTATATAGCTATAAGTAAATATTAATTTGATAAAGCTATTGTTTTATTCATAGTATTATTTTTTATACTTTTAGCTACAGTTTCTTTTGTAATTGAAAAAAATATTATAATAGAATACTAATGTATAACAAATCTTAAAACATATTATCTCAGAATCACTTGACATCTTATAAATCTAGATATACATAAATACTATTTAAAAATGCGCATAGGTATAATAAAAAATATATTACAAAAATGTTGACTGATGAATTTAATAAAGAAAATTAAAGGAAATCTTTCTAGTGATTCTTGGATATATTGTATACGAATATTAATTTATCAAGTTAATTTATCGATATAATTCTTGCATGCAGTTTCAATATTTGTTAAAAACAAAAAACAGCAGTTAAAAATGTGATAAAACAATAATAAAGAGACGTAGCAAATAATAACAATCAACAGGAATAATAACAAACAACAGGAAGTTAATAAAAATATAATAGCGCATGCAATTATTCAAAAAAGATATTTTTTTGTAGACACAAACACCTTTGAACACCTTAATTTGAATATATATTAAATCTAATAAGGAGAACGGATAATTTCTAACAAATAATATCAAATAAATTTATTTTTAAATAAGCATTACACAAAATAAATAACGTGTTGTATATTAACACTATATATTATTATATTTATATTATTATATTATATAATATAATATAAGCAAGTTATTTATATTTTCAATGATTTATAATTTGTATACTATATTCAATAAACAAGATGCTATCTTTAATTTTATTTTATTTATACTATATTTTATTGGACGTAAATTATAGAAAACGATTATTTAAGAAAAAGTTATTCAATTACTTTCTTCTTTGGTTTAAAGTTACATAATATGGAATTATTACATCATTATTACATCATTACATATTATATGACATGTTATTCTCTGTTGTGTTAAATATACATTTTTTAACATTAGTACACTCATCTTACTTCTTTCTCATCACATATTTTTTACTTTTTTTATTATTCTTATTAATATCCCATTCCACAACTTGGTAAGATATTAAAACATTTAATATCTGATACTTTTAATTAGGAAATATTTCTGTCAAGCCAAATGTTTTTAATATGGAAAAGTAGTAAACAATGATATAATATTTATAAGTTTTTTAACAGCATACATAAAGAATTTTTCAATACCTCTCTGTACAGTAATGTTATGTCATCAAATAAAATTAAATAAAATTAAATAAAATTAATTTCTTTGTCATTATTATATGATTTAAAGACAAATTATAAAAATAGAATACACATTACAACAAATAAGTATTAATATTCAACAAAAATTAAGTTAACATAAATTTGAAAAAATAAAAATTCTGATTGTGTTTTATTGAAATAAGGTGCATTTAAATAAGCTACATTGTGATACACACAATGACATTAATAAGATAAATATAAAAAATATTTACATTAATAATTACACGACAAAGTAACTTACATTTCTCTGTACCAAATCTCAAGGATGACGAATGGCACCATTACCGCTAATAGTAGATAATTCGACATCGTGATTGTTAGTAGCTATCGGTTGTTCAATGTATCTTTTTCGTTACAAGTCGACTTGTGCTTCGACCAAATTTAATTCCAGAAACTTGTTGTAAGAAGTTGTCATTGTTATTATATTAAATAATGATGTAAAACAATTAAAATAATTATAAGAAAATAGAATGATATTTATATATTTATTATCTATTATATGCCATTTATATATTATAAATTATATTCTGCGTATAGATATATATATATATATATATAACATGAAAAAAATTAATTAAAACAATTTATTTCAGTTTATTTTAATATTATATGATAAAAGTTATGTGATAAATATATCTTTACACATAACTTTTACAAACTAAATTCTTCATATCATTACTATTACATATACAAATGATGTAGAATATATAAAATGATAGAAACATAAAATTTTTAAACAAAAATGTATCTTTAATAACATTTCAGAATTCATAATCTATGAACATATGAATCTAATTTGTTATGCATATTTAATTATACAACATATTAATGTTCCTAATTATTTCCGTTAAAACTTATATAGATAACAAATCTTTGTGAATTGTGGATGTTATATTGTTTATTAAACATTTATTAAATATTCCATATCTGATGGCTAAAACCAATAATATAAAGTATAAATATATACTAACACGAATATTCTGATATCTAATAAAATAAGTCCGTAATAATCTGTAAAATAAGTCCATCCACTAAGAAAAAACTGTTAGATTCTAAGTTTGTTAAATGACAGGAAAAGACAGGAAATCCGCAACAGAAAAAAAGGGGCTATACACATGCAGTTGTGATAAGGCAGACAAGTACCTCTTCACGAAACGTTTCCTCGGCAGCCAATATACCATTATTATGACGAATCGAATGTAATCGCCAAAAGCGACAAAGCAATATGGTAATCTTATCTTATCAAGGGATTAGGAAGAATTATTTATACAATTACACTTCATGTAACTATATGCAACACTCGCATGACATCGCGGCAGAGAATTCTTCTGAATGCAGTTCTGCTACGTACTGTGTTTTACGTATAACACAAATGTGCCTAAACAAAATACTCAATTGCACGTCTTTATTTTATTTTGTGTCTTATATACCGAATAATACCGAATAATAATCCAGTAGCTGAAAATAGCTAATCAACTGACGTTTCAATGGCGTCAGTTCTCAAAGATGTATAGAGCAAAAGCGGATGCGATTGGCGGAAGGAGACCGGAGTAGGGAGAAACAGAAAAAATAGGTTATGACAGGCTGTAGCGCATTTATTATATATCTGCTTCTCTTTTCTTTTTTCAAAGTATATCTTATTTGTATTTCAAAATTTTATTTCAAATATAAATTATATAAGTAATGTATATTTCTAAATAAGATGAATTCAATCAAATTTCGATCAAAAGTCAATACGACTACATAGAGAATACGTAATGAGTACGTACATAGAAAGACTTTTAATAAACTCAAGACAAATTATTATTTAATTTATTTAACAAAATTACGATCGAATTTTTAAATAAATCGCATAATAATTATATCTTTTATCAGCAAATCCCTGAGATTATATATAAAGCACTTTTTTGGAAAAATTGTCGAAATAAGAATCTTATTGATCTTTTTTAGTTTCAATAATGAATTGATACAAGTATGATACAAGTATGAAATATGTACATTATAGCTCAAAAGTTTCGTATTTCCTCTATTGAGTTACAAAACAAATAACTGAGTTATTATTTGTTTCATAGCATTTTCAACATCATCTCGTGTATCTTTTTCTTTCCTTTCCCGGAAACTCAAATATCATTGAGTCATATTCATTTCATTGCAATGAAAAGAAATCAAGTTAAATAACAGTGTCTCTATCTATGCGAAATGCAATGATATAGTATTCGCCTAAATATGTGTAAATACATAAATATATGGTTTATTTCCTGCGTGATTATTTCATTGCTGACTGATTAGTCAATAATAATTAATTAATGGCTATGCATTTGACTTATTATCGCTTTTATAGCATAACAATTTGAAAATAATCAACCTCATTACTCCATCAACAAATTACTCCATTATCTCTTAATTAATTACTTCTTAATTTGTTTCAAAATTCTCTGTCTCTTTCTCTCTCTCTCTCTCTCTCTCTCTCTCTCTCTCTCTCTCTCTCTCTCTCTCTCTCTCTCTCTCTTCGTATCTCTATATCACTTTCTCATTCTCTATCCAGATTTGAAAAAACTCGAGAATTGTTGCAAGACTGAAAAAATTGAATCGTCAATAAATTACTTCTTTCGATCTTGCAATCTCCAACCTTTAACCTTATTTTTCACAGAAATAAAAATGATTTGATTCATCTGGATTACATTATCTAATTTTTATCGATTTACTATCAAATTAAATGAAAATAAGCATAAAGTATCGAAATAATTAATAAATGTACATACATTTATTAATTATTGGCGACACATGTGCGCATGTGATCTCGCTTGCGCATCGTTCAAAAAGAAAATGCGATTGCAGCTTATATTTTTCATTAAAGTACATAGTATTGCGAACATTCTATTGGTGAATACGATTAAGCGAAGCAAAGACCAATCACAATCAATAATAGTTATCTCTAACCAATCAACATGAGACAATCGTGGTGCAACTATTGTGTATAGTTTATGTCAAACGTTTTCGACTTAATAAGAAATTGTGTTTCGAATAAGGTTAAGATCGTTTAAATTCGAATAAAAGAAACTTTGAAGGAAATCGTGTATCCATATTATTTACGAAGGTATATAAAATATTGATAATATTAATAGCCATTCATTGGAGAATATATATTATTATGAAAAAGTGATGGTGACACAGAATAAACAATGTGTTATTCATATATGATCTGTCATACGTAATTTTGACAATATATTAAAAGATATATTTGTATATTAATAATATAGATGAGTCGGAAGGAAGCATTAAGTCAATTTATACAACAGATTCATGGACGCCCTGTTGTTGTAAAATTGAGTACTGGTATTGATTATAGAGGTAACTTATAATATCAACATTCTTCTTAATTTTATTTCTAAGAGAGTACATTTATATTCACATGATATATTTTCATATATTCATATGAATATTTAATTTAATAAATCTGCTATAAGTTTTTAAATATAAATCACTTAAAATATTTTTTATATTTATATTTTATATTATATAGTCAATATTCTACTTTATAGGTGTATTAGCTTGTTTAGATGGTTACATGAATATAGCTTTAGAACAAACAGAAGAATATGTTAATGGACAATTAAAGAATAAATATGGAGATGCTTTTATAAGAGGAAATAATGTATTATATATCAGTACACAAAAGCGTAGAAATTAATCCTTACAAATATATTGCACAACATAAGATATTATGAAATTAATTATAGGATAATGATAATTGAGAATTGTATCTTTGAATAAAAAAAAAGTAAATATGAAAAATAAAAAATTATGTAAACATTAATTTAATTTTTATATAATAAATGTTTGAAACACATTTTTACAACTCTGATAACTATATTTCTCTGTAGATAATTTCTATAAAAATTACACAGATTTTTATATTATATAATAAATGCTTCGTAATAATATTTATAACAAAAATATCATTATTACATGTATCTTGTCTTATCTTATTTATAAATGATATTTCACAATACTTCGTCTGACTTATTAGAAATTATTTTTTTTGTAGTTTCATCAATTTGTGATTGCGTATTTACTTGTAATTGTGTATCTACTTGTGACTGTGTATCTACTTGAGATGCATCTGTCTCATCATGAGCCATAATATTATTTTCGCTTAGACTATCTACATTTGTATTTTCATTCAGTTTTGTCCTTTTAATTTCTTCCTCATGTTCTTTTTGTTTCTCACGTCTTCTTTGAATAGCTAACTGTTTATTTCTCTCGATTTTTTCTTTTATCTCGTCACTTAATTGAGTTTTGGGAATACTTGAACATTCTACTTGTGAGTGTGATATATTGTTGGATTGTGCCAAAAGTTCATCAAATGCATCTTCATTAGACACGCTCATAGGAGGCATAGACGATGCTTCAGCCAGTTTCTGTTTTTGAATTTGTTCTGTTATTAATAAATCAAAATCATCAATAGGTGCAGTTTCTTGTTGATCTTCATTATCTGTATCATCATCGATGATTACATCATTGTCTGAATTAATCATGTCTAATCGATATCTTTTAATAAACACCTGCAAATCTTTCTTTGTTCCAAGTTGTTCAGCTCTTGCGAGAAAATCATCAAAATGATACTTTGGAAATAATCGATAAGACCAATGTTCCAATCTTTTCATGATCCTATCAAGATCTGCTTTTTCATGTCCTTTACCATAGAATTTGAAGCCCTCAAAATATTTTTCAATAATTTGAATACCATTATGTCCTTTTAATCTTTCTGTATTAAGTTTAGGCACAGGATTCCTTATTATGTATGTTTTAGTCTTTGATGGATCTATTCTTCTAGCAGTTCCGTTATCTTTATCATTATCATTATCAGAAGTTGCTTCATCACCTTCTCCAAAATTACCATGTTCATCATCAGATTTTTCATTTTCATAATGCGCTATGATATCATCATCTCCTTCATGATCCAAAGTATTAGACATAGCGACAAAATATCTTTTGATCAGAATTGAACTTGAATGGATTTCTAGATAAATATTTATTTATTAGAAACAGTAATAATATTATATCATAATTAATTAGCTATAACATATTATGTACATGTTATGTAAAAATGATTTCATCTGATACTCTTAAAATAAACTTTGCATAAAATAATGCAAAGTAGAAGTTTCAAGGTTAGGTTTACTTGGTGTTCGGAGTAGTTTTTCCAAAAGTCTGTACTGTATAGCAATTCTTTCTGCAACTTGTCGTGCAACGCTTACGTTCTCTTATAGTTTCTTATAATATCTGCTTTTATAGACCTCATTTAAAATTCCATCTAGTCTCATCTGCTCTAGCAACAATGCAGATATTCTTCTGTCGCCAATCGCCTGGAATGCATCGCTTTCAGCTTATCCGATGATTGTTCGCTTCGTATTTTCTCAATGTCATATCCTGTTCGATTGGAGTCTCAGATATTTTTTTCACAGATTACGAAGCTACATTCAATTATAATTATATGTTTTGTACTTATAGTAAAATTGCGCATCTTCCGAAACGTGACTCTTGATTATCGAATGATTGCACAAGAAAGAGACATCTCATAATGCAGCAATGGAAAAATCGTCGGTCGCATCGAAATCTGAATACAAAAGATCTTCGAGAATATTCAACTGTGTTAAGAAGCAATATTGATGCAAAATACTAAAGTATCGACCGACATCAATAAGCGATTGATAATCAATTGATCAATAGATATTCAAGGAAAGAGAATTCAAATTATTTCAAATTAACATTTACGATATTTACGATTCGATACTATCGAAGATCTCCAATGAATTTCTATCAAAAAATTCTGCCAATCACATCACTGGATACGAATAATTGCATTTATTCTATTATTGAAAAAAATTGTTGTTGCAAATATTTTACAAGATCAGCATGTAAATTAGCAACGTTATTATAAACTTTTTCTATTATCCATCTCGTTTGTATAATCTTCTGATATATCCGTTTTAAATTTATTCTAAAAATCCATGTTCCATTTAACGATAATTTTCCAGCTCGGACTTTATAAACATATATATGTAACATCAAACATCGAGAAACAATGGTAATCGGCGATTCCGTCCAACATTTCCATTTAGAAGAAGCTCAAATCATTCGACGAAAATACCAACTAAATAAATAGCGAAACAACATGGTTGGCATATTATGTACTGTAAACAGATTAGCAACAATTAATAGCTTAGTCAACGCGGCGTTAACCGACTTTGCGGCGCCTTGATAAAATTAGTTAAGCTGTACTCGCCAACAGCCGATAAATCGAATAACACAAGATACATGAAAGTGGAAGAAACTTGGGATCGACATATAGAACGGTTGTTTATTGTTTTCGAACACAGAGCACTGTCCGCGTAGAGATCTACTGGCAAGGATCCACGCGTACTTCTGCGTTCTATTATTCGTTTTCATTCGTGTCCGGAGATCTATCTGGCGCATCTACGTGAAGACATAAGCCGTAGAACACGAGAGAAACATACATCCTATTGCGCTTTAATCACTACTAATGAACATAAATCTCGGATTTTAATGTCAACAACGCAAAATAAGAAAGTGCGCTTCTATATTCGAAATTAATTTTATTTTCTTTAAACATATTGAACTGTCAAGTATTTTTTACTAATCTTGATATTAAATTAAAGTATAAACTTTAGTTTTATATTGCTATATTATAATATACAATCATAACTGTATTGCGTAAAAATATAGCGTGTAATGTGTATTTTGCGTATTTATTTGAGATTTGCTTCTATATCTTCCCCTTCTGTATAAAATACATCTAATAAAACTAGTAAAAACTATTGTTGCATCTATAGTATCTTCTTCCTGAATTAGTAATATTTCATAGGATTTGGCAACATAGTTATATTTTTCTGACTTAAAGAGATTTTATTCGGCATAAGCTATTTCTCTCATGAGAAAGATGTAATACGCAACGATCTCTTTTTTTTTTTGCTTTAACTATCAGAATCGCTTTCGTTTCTATTGTTGCGAAGTGTTTTTGTCTCGATTCCAAGTAGCGAGATTTCAACACCGATATATCCTGCGCACCATACATCCCGGCGTTTTACTGTCGTTTACTCTCTTAACCACACGGGATTTTCATTCTCTATTTTCGTACCGCTGCAATATACCGTCACATCCGTGCAAAAACACTTGTAATGTGTACAATAAGAGATCTAATAAAAACTCGTTAGTATATCGCGTTTGCATTTCGTATATTTTCAATCTAGCACTAATTTATTATCCGCTTGAAACAGTTCCGTTTCCGTTTTACTTGCGCTCATAGCATCAAGACACAAATATCAAGAAACTGCATATTAATTATTTCCCATTTTGTATAAATAATTGCCGTGTAATAATATAATTAATCTCATATGAATTCCGTTTCACTTTAAGACTTTAGGACTTCAAAACTTTAAGCTATTATATTTCCTTCCTCGGATCTTAAACCGTCCGCTTCTCTATGGAATCTGAATCGGATTTCTCGGAGCGATCTTTTTCTTCGTCTCAGCCTCGCGCCGCTCGAGTTACGAGACCACGTATTCCAGAGTTAAAAATAATTGGATTCGAATAATGGTCAAATCTCTCTCTCTCTCTCTCTCTCTCTCTTTCTCTCTCTCTCTCTCTCCTTCTTTCTCTCCTCCTCCTAGCAGGAGGAGGTACATCTTTCACCAACGTTATCGGATCCCGCGGGTGAACGCGAGACGAGGAGGAGCCGCCTCTGCACTCGAGACCGAGTCTTGGTATCGCCGCGATGTCCCAGAAATAGCGCAAGCGTCTCTCCCGAAAGCACCGTGATCCCGCCGAAGAAGAAGCACGCCGAAGAAGAAGACGATTGGCTGGAAGCTGCGGGGTGCGGTTCGCGACCGTCACGTCCGCAACCGCTATATCGTCCCATTCGAATATTACCGCAGCGTCGCGACCACCTCGTGGCAGTGCATAATCGGCAGGAAAGCTCCGTCGCGAGTTTCCCTTCGTATCGCTTCCGCCATCTCAGATACAGATCATCTCTGCGAGGCCCGCAGAATCCCCTACTGTATACCCCCGTGTTTTAAGTAGAGTAAAAAAAAAATCAAATCGCGCCGTCATCATGGTATGTTCTATCGATGATATTGTAAGTCGTCGCCCTGGTAAACATACACGTTTTCCTACTGTATTCTACTTATATGTTGTATTTTTTATAACCGTGTCTCTCGGTATCTTTCTCTCTTCTTTCTTTGTATGTCTCTTTCTTTCTTTTCCTTTCTCTATTTTTCTCCCTTTTCTCTCTATTCTATTTCTTTCTTTTTTTTTTTAACTTTCTTCTTACCATCACCGGAGATCATTTCTGCACGTATCACTTGGACATTTTTAACTTGAAATTAATTATCTCTAATCTGTGTCTCTCTTTTCTTTTTGTTTTATTTCTCAAGCATCGTGATTCATTGACGATTAACATGCAGCTCGAATTTTACATTAATTAAAGTCAAAGTGGGAGCGCGCATGTGCACGCGAGTAAAGTAACCGATCGGCCACTTCCGGTTGAGAGAGAATATTTTGGATCCACGATGGACGAAAGCTTGGAGAAACGTGACTGTTTCGTAAACGGCGAGTCACAATTCGACCGCCTCTTTAACATATTTTCTACAAAAAATGAAGATGATTTTACTCAAGATTATTTTATACGACATGATACTAAATGAACGATAAACGATAAACAGTTTCTTTTTGCGGCTATAATGTCATGGCGGATCGTTTAAGGCGGCGGTTCGAAATAAACAACTTTCATTTATAAATTATTATTAAGAAGATTAAATAGAGCAATTAAGAATAGAAAAAACATCTTTCAGTTACCATTGAATAATTATTTTAATGGTAATTAATTCAATTTAATGGTAATAATTATTACAAAATTATTAAAAATAGTAAATATTTATTTTACAATTTCTATTTCTCGCAAGCGTCGATAAATGAAAAAATTATCAAGTAATTTAATTGTTTTATTGTTTTATTGTTAAAAATTTTTAGTTGTTATGTACTATATACAATACCTTGAGAATTGCATCACATACACGAACTTTTAATTTTTGAAACTAAGGTAGAGCTAAAAGAATTCTCATATTTTGCATAAAAAACGTTTCTATCAATATCTTAGATTACAGAATGTCTTGTGATTTTCGGAAAAATAACAGCTCGGTGATTTAAAAATCGAACGGATGGAATGGATTTTAACAATGCACGAATATTCTTTTCTAGAAATGAGATTTTAATGGGAAAGATAGTGTCAAATTTACATTAAGTCTTTAACATTTCACGCAATAACTTAAATTAATAAGATAATGATGCGAATTTTTATTTTTCTTTTTCGATATTCACAACAGATTTACTGAGAGTGATAACTTGTATGTTTTTTTCACAATGTTTATAGGCTGACGAGCTGCCGCCGGAACAGATTGCCGGTATGTATCCTAACCATAATAATTTAATTTCTATATGAAATAATAATGATTAATAAATATAAATGATAACAATTAATAAAGAAGTAATAAATTAATTTCTATATGAAAATTGCATAATAATTACCTAATAATTCTGTGATAAAAATATAATAAAAATGCAATAAGAAAAATGCTTAATAAAATACTGTAAAAAATTGTTACGTTACAAATTAGTTATATGTAAAGTATTTCATACACTCTAAAATTAATATCGAGAGATTAAACAAAAAATAGCATTCAGAAATCTTCATTGAGCAAAGAGAAGATTTTCTACAAATCTTTTACTAAAATATTAAAAAGTATTCAATAATCTTGGGACATTTTATATAACATGAACAAAAAGTGAGAAGAGCGAAAGAAAGAAAGAATATATTTACTACATTTTATTTAATATGTAAAAGAAAAATAGACAACAAAGTAAGAATATCCCTTAGAAATATTTATTTCTAATTCCACTCTTTGTCTGTTATCCATAATTATTCGCGATCTTTTTTAGCTTCTTATCTTGAAGTATTATGTTCTTATTTTAAAATAACAAACTCCTTCGTTTCATATAAAGTGCCCCAAAAATCGGATACTTTCGAAGGCCAATATGAAGCAAAATACTGTGTATATGTGCGATCGAAAATTATTAAGATCTATCTGCTCTTCTTTTTGGTATAACACAGAGATGGCATATTCCAAGAAGACCCACAGAATAAACAAAAGTAGAACACAGCGTGGCCAAGTGGCTGAGCAAATAGACATGTATAAATCTATGAATCGGGTTTATTCATATATAACCACTTAAAATTTAAAGCCGTAAAACATGTGTTGCGCGTTAAACATTGATGTGGAGATCATTTTGCTTTTATCGCGGTCCATTATTGCGGTTATCATAACAGGTTCACTCGGTATTAAATCGGATACTTTGCTCGCGATTTAATATCACCAGTAATTTGATACCCGGGAAAACATACAACGACGAAATAGTTCAAAGTTTAAAGAACATTAAACTTATGCCCGAATGCCATTGATCTGGCATTCTTGTCCATCAAATTGCGAAAAAACGCGGACAGAATTTCGATTCAGACGTGAAACCAATGAATGAACCAATAACATGAAATACATTGGATTAAATGATTGGATTAAACGTATGACTGATTGCGCTTACGCAATTTGTGAGAAAACGAGAGAGAAACACAAGAGCTTTTTCCGTATTATGACATACGTCACGAGTAGTTTATGCTCTAGGGACTAAAAATAGGAAGCATTTACATCAAGATCAGCGAACGGATCGAGCCCGGATAAATTTTCATTCCTTTCGCCGTCTTTATCCGAAGTTTATTTACGCTTTAATTCGATCGGGGGCAGCTGCAGAGAGTGTGCGTCTATGTATAGCTACCGGACACAACTCGGCAAGGGAACGAGAGATGAGGGAGCATCTTGCGCGGAGAATCGATTCTACGAATATATCGGCATGATAAAAGGGGGGAAAAAAAGAGGGAAAAGGTCCCTTTGGCGGAAAATCAGAAAAATTGAGTAGCCGTATTTGCACGCCGCTGTTGCGTCCAGCCGTTTGCGATCGTGTTGCACATCACGGTGAAACACGGTGGTTTTGAAATGGATGCACGAATTCATGAGAGTGCGCTCATGAATCGAGCTTTCCGCAACGTAGTAACGCAGGAGCTTGAAACGCGTTACGAATATAGTTTGAACTGTATGATTCGTAGATACCAAAAATATAAACTAAGATGCACTTTTTTTCTTCAGATTTTAACGCATTTGTTTCACTTTGTAAATTCACTTCGAGTAGGATTACGTCTGTTAAACATCATATTATAAGATGGCAATTATACATTTCGTATGTTCTCTTACATATAGTTTTCTTATATATTAATTTGTATATATATATATATATATACTTTACGAATGATAACTTTACGAATATATTGAATATATTGAATATATACTTTAAATATACACTTTAATTTACATATTTCACAATTGCAATTGTGTAATTCGTATAATTCTAATATCGTAGGATAAATTTATCGTAACAGAATGAAAAGCGCTGCTCACGCGTAATCTGATATTCGTAACACGAATAAAAGTACTTGGATATTAAAGACAATGCGGAACGCGAGAGAAAATAAATATAACGTAAGGTACAATCTTGATTATAATTGTGTGACAGCATGGTTGCTCTATGAGATAATAATGCATAAGTCATGCAATCTATAGTATAGACGATGTCGTATTGCAAACCAAATAAGCTCAGCTGCTCCGTACTGACGGAAGGGCGTTAACATTCGGTCTAAATCTGAATCGTCTCGACGCGAATGTCTTTAGCTAGATGACTTATTGTTAGCGAAACCAGTTTCGAAAGCAGCTATTTCGTCTTTTATTCGACTGTTTACCATTGAAATTTAATCATATATTTAGTCAAAATCTGTTCAATTTAACACAACAATGAACAATAATACAACAATGAAGAAATACAAATGGTTCCATCGTCTAAGAAATTGTTGTGTTTTATTATACATAAAAATAATTTAATATCTTTTTGCAGTCCTGCGCAAAGCTTTCGATAGCTTTGACAGGGAGAAGAGTGGCAGCATCCCCACTGATATGGTAGCTGATATCCTTCGATTAATGGGTCAACCCTTTAATAAGAAGATCTTGGACGAGCTTATTGAAGAAGTCGATGCTGACAGTAAATATGATATTAATATAACTAATGCAATATAATGCAATATGCGGTATAATATATAATACAATTATTATATACCATGTAATGTTATATTGTTTGTCATCATCGACATAGATACACATAACTATCTCAGGAATCTCGTGCCTTTTCCTGTATAGTTATCAAATCCGACGAATTTATATAAGTTGAAGATAACTTTTTTTTCGCAAGTGTAACGTTAAACGTTAGACTTCAAATCTATTTTAAGAACATTAATGTTCTTGTAACAATGAGGCTTGTTTACTTCTCTATTTTTGAATATTATGATACGATCGGTCTGTACGAGTTGTTGTCAAACGTCATAGTATTTAATTTACGTATCTCGACAGTGTTATTTATAGAATTCGTTGAATGCAGTTTCGCGACTTTATACAATTATTCGTTTACAGAATCTGGACGGCTTGAATTTGAAGAATTCGTTACGCTGGCAGCGAAGTTCATTGTTGAAGAAGACGCAGAGGCTTTGGAAAAGGAACTTCGTGAAGCATTCAGGCTTTACGACAAGGAAGGTAAATCAGATTATATATAAACCGTTCGACAAAAGAATAAAATTTAGCAGAATTTATGCATTTCTCTGCAGCGTGATTTTACATAAAAATCATAATACTATTTTTATTTTATTAAATGACGCAGTAAAGAGATAATTTAAGATATCTTATTTCATAAAATAAACAAAGCCGGTTTCGCAGCGAGGAAAGACGTGCATGACAGGTATGACATGTACACACGAGACAGGAACCTCGGAATACATTTATACAAACAGACGCGTTAAGTTCGCATTGGTTTGGTATATGCGGATGCAAAAATAAGCGGAGATTCCCAAGCACCCTCACGTGGCGGCCGAAAGCCAAGAATGTCGTAACACATCTTTCATAAATTACGATTATGTCGAGGATATAATATATGTATTTTAACACGGTTGGCATTGGAAAGATAAATATTCGCTATACGCGGAGCAAATAAATCTGGTAATTACTATTGTGTCAAATGAGAGAATGAATATTATATGCCGAAATAGATTTTTAAGATGTAAAGAAACAAAGCGATATTACTAGCGATATTAATAACGCGTTACAATTAATTTTGTTTTTATAATATTGCATCAATTGGAAAAACATTAGAAATTTTTGCGTGTCATATCATTATTTTTTTAATTATTTTGATCGATTGTACGTCACTTAAATATGATTAGATTTCTTACATATATTTTATCAGGTAACGGCTATATCCCAACAACATGCTTACGCGAAATCTTACGAGAACTGGATGATCAACTGACGAATGAAGAGCTGGACATTATGATCGAAGAAATCGATTCTGATGGCTCTGGTACAGTTGACTTTGATGGTACGTTTCTTATTTCTTTTTTTTTTGAAATAGTGAAATATGATGTTCAATAAATCACCATGCAAGCAATTTTCTCATGGAAAAAAATATATAAAATAGAACTTTTTCATTCATTATATATGAAATTCCGAGAAACCTTTTTCTTTTGATAATTTTTTATTTTTTATGTGTAGAATAACGTATAATTTTTCGAAGTTTGAAAGGATATACTTAAATTAAAAATTCATTCCTTCTTTTCTCATCTTTCTGAAGACTGCATGAATTTTCTCAATATTAAGACAAGTTGAACGAAAGTTCAGCGAAATTTATATCTATTTAAATTTATTTATATATATATATATATATATATATATATATATATATATATACACACACAAGCAAGCTGGCAGGTGTCATTAATCCCGTATTATCTATTTTTATATTTATAAGAAAAAATTAGAAGTTAACAAAGACGATTTAACGTCCGCTCTAATTCATAATCATTTTCATGATAAGATATATCATAAATATCAAAGCATAAAATAATTGTAAAAAATAAACGTATTGAAAAATAGGAGGCGTTCTGAGAAGTTTTGTGAAACTCTTAACCATGTTTCACGATTTTTAGTTAATTTAAGAAAAATTATAAAGAAAAATTATAAAAACTCATATTATATCTTTTTTCTGTTCTCAGAATTTATGGAGATGATGACCGGTGAATAGTTACTTTGAATGAGCGATGAACTGCTTTTGGCTCTAAAGACACTTATATTCACGCAACATTGCCTCTTGAAATTAATCATTCGCATGTATACGAATCAATACACACAAAGTTTATTCGTACAGAAATACCTTCCATTTTATGATTAATCTTGAAAACAAATTTCCACCATGAACATCATATGAACACTTTCTGCTTTTATACATACATCATGCACGTCATAAAGCAACAAGCCTTACTTTATTTCACACACTTACACAGACATAATACCTTGTAATTTTTTCATTGAGAGATCAATATATTTATTGTTATTAATAAAACTACATAAAAGTCTTATATTTTATGTTATTATTATTCTACCATGATACAAATGATGATACAAAGTTTCCTTCATTCGTTTTCCTTCAATACATTAGAATGCCATTATTAATTACAGATGAAAAGAAAAATCAATCTCTTATGTAGGAGCTAAACTCTTTATTTATTTAACATTCATTTATAATCACAATTAGTTCGAGATTCTTTCATAATTGACATATTAATAGTTGCAAACATAACATAAAATATGTAACATACCTAAGAAATATAGTTACTAATCATAGACTAGCAAATTTATTGATTGTAGTGGCACATCTATCCGCAAGAATTTTTATTTAAGATTTCATTTCATGATTGGAACATAACGCAAACAATACAGTATTTAAATGATAAAGTATTTAAATCTCTCTGGAAAAAGTAATATACAAGTTAGAATTTATTGTTTATGACTTAGAATATTTGTTCCAACGTACACATATACAGACTAGACTATACTTTATAGAAAGATACTAGTCATAAATAGTTCTCCAGTTATAATATATCTATTTCTTAATAATACACACAATAATGTATATAATTTCTATATGTTTAGATCTAATTTTATTCTTCACTATAATGTATAATCTATATGTGAATTATTACAAGTTAATTATCTATTAAAATTAATTAACTATAAGAGATATAATTTAACTATATAATATTGGGAATGCTTTTATCAATGGTCCTCGTAATGGAATAAAAATGCTTTCTCCGTTATTTCACTTTATGCGTATATAGTAATTATAATTTTACATCTTACTTATATTAAACAGTAACAATTTCACCCAGAGTGAGTTATGTAGCACCAATCAAACGAAGACATTTACGGCAGTTATAAAATATATTATCAATATTAAATGTGTGCGTTTTATTTTATATTTCTATTAAATAAGATATAGATAAATAACAAGCCATATAAGCATTAATAAAATTTGTCATAAATTTGATTCGCCTTTACCTTTGATAAGCTCATCAAATCTAGTTAGACGAGCGTTTGCAAATCATCTTCTTCCAAATCTGGATCAGAGGACGAAATTAAATGTCACATCTTGAATAAATGCGGAAATTCGTTGCTAATCTCGCGTACTACTTGTTGATCTTCTTGACTTTCTGTTGCTTCTTCGCAAAATATCCTAATGCAAGAAAAAATAAAAATTAATATAATGAACAAAAATCGCGTGCAAATGTTTATAATAAATTATAATTATTATAAATTATGTTACGTATAACGGGATCTTACCTTGTGAAACACTTTAACAAATCCTCAGATCGATGATGATGCTCCTTATAGCTCGACGTGCGCAGAACTCGGCGACAAAGTTCTAAATATTGTCTGCGCTATTAATGCATATTAAAGTTATAGATTAGATATACATATTAAAGATATATATATTCAACAAGCTCAGTCCGAACATTTTATATAATGCGTAATTATATAATGCGATACCTTATCACCCGGGAACATATCAAAGAGTTGCCGTAATATAATGTCAATGAGAACTTTCACGTCATTGGTGTAAAATAGACTCGCTATCGCGTCGTGACTGAATAAATCAATAAACAATTTCAACACAGAGTGCGATGGTTGTGGCTCATGATCAAATATCCGTACTGGATCGTCTGTGATAAGCGAAAAGTTTGTCAGCTGTCGTGCTAGAGGCAGTCAGTCCTGACATTACTTGCATAAAATTTACCTTCTCTGTTAAAAAGGAATAAAATCTTTTCAGTGAAAGTCTTGGCCACGGTCCGCTCACATAAGACATTTAGAACTATATTTTCGGATTCTGTAAATTGTAGATTGTAAGATAATATTAAATTTACGAACAAGTCTGGTATTTGATCCTCTAAATCTGTGTCAGGTGGTGTTTCTATTAAATCCAGGAGGAATGATATAAAATCTGGACCAAGTTGTTCTGTAATAGAGTTTACAAAAAATTATATATACATATTTAAAATTTCCATATTCAATTATAATATATTATAATATTCTTTGTTTATTTCACTCACGTAAATGTACAACTGGCATGGGTTCACCCATCGAAAAGATCATTGTAAGTAGTAAAGAAGAATAATTTAATCTTAATACATTTCTGGGATTACTCTTCATATCCCTGAAGAAATATAAGCAATTATATTAATTATAATTACTCTATTTTATTTACTTTATTTTATATTATGCAACATCTTGAACTTATTTTGCATCCTACCTTGCCAATTCCATTGGTAAAATGCTATTCAACATTATATGTAACACCATTGAGTCTAAGCTGCACATAACACCAAACGATTGCAACAATAATTGTCTAATAGTCCATCTCGTTTCCATCTGATAATATTGTATCAATGTTGTTACTCCATTGTATCGATCCTGCCTTAAAATGAATCTCGAAACATTTGTATCGGCATTGGTCTAATTTTCATAAAGAAAAAAAATATATATATATATATACATATTGCATAATCATATAATACTGATTTGTATTTATACCACATATTTAGTGTTAATAACAATATTTTATATGTAAATCATGTATAATGTATGTTATAAAACTATATTATAAAAATAATAGAGACGGTTATATCTTAAAATATATTTGTTAAAACATATATTCTATCATATTATTAAATTTAAGAAATGTCAAAGCAATTAGAAAATAATATTAAAAACTCAATACTAAAAATGCAATACCAAATACGTGGTGTTAAAATGTTGAATTTAAGTTATCACATTATTTTGTAAAACAAGATATGTACCAATATTTCGGTTAATTCTTTGATGTATTCGACGATAATAGATTCATCTTCATAAAGCATCCAACTTCTTTGCTGTGAATCTTCCTTGCATGAAGTTAGTTCAGTGAAAATTACTTTCATCCTATTAGCATCATAAGTTTCTTCTATGCTCATTTTAGACACGGACAATGGTGTTTGTAGCTGATGCAGCAAAGCATCAAAATAGTGACTTACAGTTTCTGGCAGCAATTGCCGTAGGCCAGATACTACGACAGTGACGGCTACTTTTGACATTTCATGACTAAGCTGAGTATGTTTGCGTACTTGGTCAAGCAGTTGATAAGCGCTTCGCGAGTTAATAGCTTGTAGTGATGAGCTTATTTTGATTGATGAGTTACTTTTAGCTGGTGAACTATTTTTTACTGATTTGTTTTTAACTGGAGAATTATTGGATATATTGCGTATGCTACCTTGGGAAGAACTTTTACGAACTTCTGTAACCTGTGTCTGAACTCTCTGCATAGTATCCGAAGATGACTGATGAGGAAATGATTGTATATGTTGCTTACTTCCAATTGGTTGATATTGTAGCTCAATAGTATCTACATTTGCACTAGTATGAAGATGGGTTTGTATTATTGAACGAGATCCACTTGGTAGAGATATGGGATTCATCTCTGTAATGTCACCCATAATAGTAGGATGTGTCTCTTTAAACGAGATGTTACTATCTAAATCTGATGGCGCTTTTGGTGCTTGTCTTTTAAATTTTCTACTTTGTTCAATTTGTTTCTTTTTCTCAATCAATTTTAATAGGACGTCCTGCTTGTCCGCATGCAATGCATCATTCTGCTTATTATCCTCAAGTTGCAAAATTCTTATGCAATTGTCCAAGAAGTCAATCATGAATTGAGGTTGTACCTATTGATCAATTAATAATACAGATGAATGGATTTTACAGAGATATTCCTGGATAAATGTGATGTACCTTTATAAGCGTGATATAATTAGATGGTATGTATCCCAGACATCCATCCTTGTTTATAACTTGCCACCAATTCTTTTGCTTGATATTATGCTGCAATAAAATGAAGTATTCGCCTTCCCGGAAGCTGAAGGTCTTAGCAAATGTAGCCTTAAAGTCATACAGAGCTTTAACCATCTCTTGGCCATCCGCAACTAAGCTCGACACAAAAGCAAATTCATTCAAGGGAATACTTCAAAACAGAAATGTCAACGGTTTATTTACGTTAACACACATGCAACGAACTCACCTAACCTCGCACTGTTGTCGTCCATATTCAATGAAAACGAAAGCGAAACGCAATGATTTCACGCAGACAACGCCCAGGTGAAAACCGGAACGCCGTAGAACTACCTACTTACTTTCATTTGCGTTCAGACATTTCATTTTCCTCCTACTTATCTCTTTCCGTCAACCGCTTTTTGCTCTCTGATTCTCTTTGTATATGTGTTCGTGCGTATCATTGAGGCAAACAGCATTCCACACATGGAGAATGTCTAATATCACGCGATTGGTACACCGTTGCTCGCCCGTTCACCTGCTAACTCTCGATCGAAATTCGACACGAGCGATGCATTTATTCCATAATGCATTTCATTCCATTAGTCATCCTTTTTTTGTGTTTTAGTATATTATAATAATAACCGCGGATTTCTCATAAAAAAGAAGATTAATATCGATTGATGGCGTGTGTAATTGAATGATTAAATTTCTGTGTAATTACCGATACATAAAATAAAATATAATCTCTGTATTCTGATATTTAAGGATTTTTAAAGAAGCTCATAGATTAAGATCAGAGATAAAACTGTAGGATTTTTCTTTTCAAAAGACTTAGATTGTATAATTAATAGAATGTGAAAATCATAAAAATTTTATTAATATTTGGAATATATATATATATATTTTATTATATTATATTATATACAGATACAATATGCAAATATTATATATTAATTTGATTCAAACATACCAATGCCTAATAATAAATTTCTTCGTGAAAAGTGTAACGTTAAAACAGATGTATTTTTTGTAGCGAAAGTACGCAATAAATAAGATTCCGCATTAGTCTTCACATCTGGATTATGCGAAACATTGACATCTTCTAAACTCATCTCATCTGCTAACTTAGTGAAGTCCCACAATTTTAATGTATAGTCCAAAGCTCCTAGAATAACAGACCGTTATTATTGTCTATTTTGTTTAACATAAATTTAACGTAAATTAATGAAAGAAAGTACCTGAAACTAAAATATTGCCATCTCTGCTGAACGAGAGACAATGTATGTTACCGGTATGACCGGATAGAGCCGCTACAAGATGACCATGTGCCAAATCATATACAAGTACTCGATGATCAGCACCGGCTGATGCTAAAAAACGCCCTTCCATTGAGAAAGCCAGAGAGAAAATTGATCCTTTGTGTCCAGTCATTAATCGTACTTGGCTACCAGTCACACAGTCCCATAATCTTACAGTCATATCACTCGAGCCAGTCGCGACATAATTTGAATTTGGATGGAATTGCACTACCTATAAAAATAAAAGAATAATTGTTAATGCTGTCGTGAACACTTGATTGTTAAACAATAAAATGAATAGATTAAATAAACTTTAACTCACATCAACATCTGAATAATGGCCAGCAAATATCCGTAATGGTTGATGGGAATCAGTTGCCCATAGCCGAGCAGTTTTATCGTTTGAAGCACTTGCGAAATAATAACCATGTGATGAGAATTTTACGCACCACACGGGAAAAAGGTGACCTTTATAGCAGACGACGCATGTCCATGTATGTAGTGACCATAGCCTTACTAAAATAATGATTACAAATTATTATATTTTTAGTTTTTTTGCTATAAGTTAACTTATAGATAAAAGTTTAATATCAATAAATATTTCATTATTTCTATATCACATACAATATTTAAAAAATGTAGAATTTATGAAATTATTTTATATTAGTATATAATTTGCGTAACACATTATAAATGTATTAAGAAATTATAATTGCATCTTTTTTCATTTTCTTCTTATACATTGATTATAAAATAAATTCTGTCTCTCTCTTTCTCTCTCTCTCTCTTCCTTCTTCTCGTGTACAAAATTTGTAAAATATATAAATTAGGTATAAATATTACTTGTGGTATCTTCTGATGACGACAATAGCAGATTTCTATCCGGACTGAATGAAAGAGCATAAATTGGTCCAGTATGACCATACAGAGTCCTTGCAGTTTCAGCTGTTCTATCATCCATCATTCTGACTAATACATCCTCTGTCAAATATTTTGCAAATTATCAATTTGTAATCAATTTATGAAGAAAAATTCTTATTAATTAAAGATATTTTATATATTCTATTTAATATAATTTTGACAAAATACAGTTTTTCATATAATGAATTCTAAACATAAATTTCTGGTATCTTTTCAAATGCATATACATTACCAGCTTCTCTATCAATATCTTGCAATTGTTCGGCAGTTTTCATCAGTCTAAGTTTTTGTGGAATTAAACTCCATATTTTTATAGTAGAATCACTGAATCCAACAGCTAATAAGCTTGAGTCTTCCGCTATTTCTGCTGCAGTTACGCTAAATATCATAATAAAATTATATAAGTTTTATAAGTAAGAAAACATTTAAATAATGAATAT
Source organism: Eciton burchellii (assembly GCA_020341155.1). NCBI lineage: Eukaryota > Metazoa > Arthropoda > Insecta > Hymenoptera > Formicidae > Eciton > Eciton burchellii. Next base: position 2,710,750 of record JAHMML010000007.1, read on the forward strand.
GGGGTAAGTAATTTGATATATTTACGTATGAACCACGTTCAATAATGTATAAAAACATATAGATGGTAACGTATCAGGTCCTAAAAGAACTCTTTTCGATGCTTCCCTCAATGCTTTAACTTTTTCCAATTTATCCACGTCTTTCCTGAAATATAAACAAATAATTTATATAAAACCAAATACAATCATTATTAAAAATAAATACAACTATTATTATTAAAGGATTCTCAAAAAATATATTCGTCTTACAAATTAGGTAAGGGCATTCTGCCTACGGATGGTGCATTTGGATCTGATTTAGTTTTCTTTGAAAACAAAGGATCTTTTTTAGCTTTTTTCTTTTTTGGTTTGTCTCCATCTCCACCACCTGTATCATCTTCTTCTTCTTCGGCCGGCGGTACGCATTGAATATCTGGTTCTTTCAAAAGTCCGTAATAGACTTTTGCTTTATTATCTGTATTACAAATCCATTGTAATTACGTTTCATTCATTCAGATATAGAATATGTATAAACTTTATTATCTTTCTACAAAACGCAAAAATAAAAAATAATTTTTTTTAGAAAGATTTCATAAGCTTTCTTACCTTGCCTGGTAGCTTCTCCTACCATAGCTCCAGATATTGCATCTATCTGCTCTTTATTACGAGCAACGCCCTCATACATATCAAAATAGAGATGCTCCTGTATGATATTTAATAAAACGCTATGTTTCTTTTCTTGCAAATGTCGTTTCAATATAGAAAGAGTATCTCTCGACATCCTGATTATAAATTGATTTGATCTGTAAATAAATGCAAAACGATATATTTGACTTACATGCAATGCTCTGACTGATTGTAATATTATAATATCATTGTAGTTACTTGAAAGTATCCGTTAGTTCATTTCCTGCCATTTGTTCACGTTTCGTTACATTGGATAATTTATTCAGATTACTTTGATAATAATCTTCTAAATTTTCACTAAATTTTTCCATCAGCTGTTTTGCTTCCTCAGAATGATTGTTATAAATTAATTCTAAGTACATATGTACTAAGACTGGATATAATATGGTACTTAGTTCATGCTGTAATTAATAACACACATGTAATCAGAATATACTTTAATTAATATAGAACAAATTAATTTATATAGAATAAAAAGAAATTTGAAGTATATACAAAATATATTTAATATAAAGTATATAAGAATAACAAAAAATATATACAAAATATAGAGTATAGAGTAAGACTCGGATTTGTTACATATTGTGAACTTTGGTAATGATTAAGCCAAATGATTTTGACCTTTCAATCAAATATTTCTTTATATGAAAACATATCAAAAACAGTCAAATATAAGTAACAAAAATAGTAAACAAAGATGACAGTTCATTAAATAATAGATCCTATATATGTATGTATAGTATATATGTTATACAATGTTATAAAATTATATATTGCTTTATAACATTTTCACATTTTCACATTTTATTATCTATTATCTGTTATCACATTTTCTTTGCAAGTAATCGTTATAATTTTAGCTTACTTTATAAATATCCAAAGCTCCCTCCACAAATTTCTTTAATTCACTATAAGCTTTCTCATATTGTGCAGGATCGCCTTCGCTTTTGTAAGCAGACAGGACACTTGTTACCTCAGAATCAGTTTGCTGAGTATCATCAATTGAGATATCTGCTAGATTAGTTTCCTTTCTAAACAATTCTTCGGTTCCCTAAAATCAAGTTCCATTAATGTTTGATCATTTTTAATTATATGCAAAAATGCATTCATTAGACTTCATAACTAAAAGACTTCAAGAAATTCAAAAAATCAAGAAACGCTTTATGGAAGATAAAACAATTTTCATCTTATGATTTACCTTCATTTTATGACTTACCTTCAAATTATATTTCTTCAAAAGCTGTAAAACAGCAAGCATAGCATTTTTCTCCATTTTTTGATATTATATATCAAAGCTATTTTTAATATTATATATCAATTTGATATTATATATCAGCCATATTTATATGTCTTATCTAAAAGAAATCCTTAAATCTTCTTATCCCATGAAAATAAACACACTTCACTTAATTTGTAGGAAAATCCTACATGACTATATACAATGCTAAATATACACTGAGCGAATGAACCTTAGAAATGCGATTCAAGCGCAAATACGCATGCGTACGACAAGAGCGCCTCTTACTAACAGAATTCGTACTTCTTTCTCTACAAGCTTCTTCTCTCATTTCATATATTTTTCATATATTCTTGCAAAATACATTAAATGGCCATTACTAATCCCGTATTGTGATATCCCTTTCATAATTCTAAACTACTATATTACTATGCTATAGTAATAAACTATACTATATTATTATACTATGCTATGCTATAGTCTTCGCTTTCTTAGACAGAAAAATAACGCGATGCAATTCAGTAACGAATTAAGTGTAATTTATTGATATAATCCGATGAAGACAGTTCTTCGTTTAATAATGCGATTTAATATTAAATAAACTTTCTAGCTAGAAATAATATCACTCAACCGCGGATTAGACAGATTTCCTCATTTTTAACTCGACTGTTCTAAACTCAATAGTTTTGAATGAATTTTTTGAATTTCATTTTTCATTTTGAATTTCATTTATTACATTTATAATTTAATAATGAATAACCAATGGCGTTAAAATAAGAAAAAATAAAAAAGGAAATAAAACAAAAATTCATGAACAGTCTTTCCGAAATTTTTATTTCGCAGTCTTCCTTAATTGATACGAATCGAAAGAGACAATATCGATGTCTCGATTTTAAAAATCGCGGCATCCTACGTCGAGAGAATTGCAATCAGCGCCGCGATGCATTACGAGTTCGTATTCGAATCATTCTCGCGTGTTATTTATCATTTTCGAGTGAATTACACGTTTGAGAGATTATCGAAAGTGTTCTTCACGAAAGCTCGACGAAAGTTCGTTGCAGCATATTTGCCATGACGATCGTTACCGCGATTTCGGTTATGTGAGTGATGTTTCTTCTTGGTGTGCCGATAGCCGATCGGAGTCGTATGTTTGAATTTCCTCGACAAGAAATAATGAAGACTCGATAAGTGCATGCACTATCTTCGCCAGGTATGTAATTAAAAGCAAGGATTGATTGAATCTAGCAAGCATTAGTAGCATTAGTAACCTCGACGAGCTCAATCTCCCGTGTAACACTTATGCGAAAAATCCGATCATCGCGTTTTAATCGTCGCAAAGTGAACGTAAAGATCAGTTTCGCGTAACGACACTACGGTGTGAGTCGCGAGTAATACTGACTATAGTCAGTCGAAAGTGAAAGTGACCGTGGAACGGAATTAAAGTCTCACTGTGAAATGCTTTTGTTCGACAGTTTATTACATACATCGTGCCAGTATAGAAATATCATACAAATTCGAAGATGCTCGAACGGATTACGAAACATTAGATCCCTACTCGATTTTCTGTTCTTTGTTTGCAACGAATCACGTAGCACGCAGCACACATACACGCATACACGCACGCAGGAGAGCGCGCGCACGCATACACGCGCACAAGAGAGCGGTGTGCAATAATTTTCTGATAGGGACAGCCAGGGATGAGGGGTCGTTCATACGCGATGGTTTATCGCTGTGATCTTTAAAAACGAATTAACTAATTAACAGGCAAGAGATCTGCAAGAGGTCTCTTGTTAAGTTTTCGCACGCTTCGCTATTCAAAGTAGATGACGCAGTTTTGTCAACGCACATTTCTGAGAACGCATAATAAAGCTAGGACGTAAAACGGAAAAGATCCATGAAAATAATCGCATAACGTATTATGCGTTAGAATTATATTTTTTTAATATTAATTTCCTGCTTTAGAATAATCAGAATAATCAGAATAATCAGAAATCCTGGAATCGACTCTGCAATTGACTCTGCGAGAAAATGCAGCGAACAATTCTTAAAATATCCATCGGCGTATTAGAATCTTGGGGATCTCTATGTTGCCCTTCGCATAAAAATCTGAATGATTTTAATCATGAATCACTCAAGTGAGTCAAATCAGTTAAAATCAGTTAAAATGATTCTGCTGATCAGATTATTTTATTTATGAAAAATCGATTCTTTCGATTATTTCGTAATTAATCGCATATAAAAATAAAATATGAATAATCATTTGAAAATGCATTCGCAATTCAGTCTGTAAAAAAAAGGACTAAAGCATATCTTTTTTAATATTTCGATTGAATTAAAAATTCAAGCAATATCGGACATTGATGATCCAATGATGGAATTGCTAATGCTGATGATCCATTGATGGAATTTCCATTGCTCTTTGTCATTTTTTCATTTGCAGAATACGTTATTCAAAATAACGTAAATATCAGATTACAGGTTACTGAAAGTAACAGATTTACTTTGCAAGTTTCCAATACTATTTTTGTGTATTCACATTTCAATTCTTCCGATTTCGGATGAATTTCGATTCATTCTCTAAGGCGCATCTGCTTAAATGCGGTTATGAACGAAAAAGAATAAAAGAACATTTAATAGCGAGACTATCTAATCTCTTAGTCATAGAAAAATTAAGCGTTGATAAATTTACTTCATTTTTTCTTAATCATGCGCTTTCGATCGTAAAGTTCGATCGTAAAATTTCTTTCGATATAAAAGAGAACCGCTCCCTCGTGTTTCAATAATCAAACGTAATCCTGCATCTCTCACCGAATCGAGACCCGTGTCAAAGTGTCTAAGCTTTTTCCTTAGACATACAAATCTGGGAGATAACACGGAATATCAACGATAATTGGCGGCAACTTTCTCACTAAGGATGGATAAATGAAACGCTACGTGGCATCCGCAGCCTTCCCTTGCAAGCGTATCTCTGCAAAACTTAACATAATTGGAATATTGCAATCATTAATATAAATTTAATGTGCTTACGTGTATCATATATATATATATATATATRWATATATATATATATATTCCACTATTTATATTCTACGTTACAACTTGCGCCTGAGTACATCACGAGTTAACATTGCTTAGATTTACAGCGATTAGTAACTATGTACAGTGTGCATCCACACGCTAGCGGATGACCAATTTTTGCTCTCTTTTTTATATACAGGCGATTAACAACACACCCGTAAGCCGCTTGCGCAGAAGAATTCCCAACGAAACTGACGTTACAATCTCAGGGATAACACAAAATGTGAATTTTTATTGTAACATGATATACGCAACATAAATATACGCGCAGAAACGCTGCCTAGTAAAAAAGAATGACGGAGATCGAAATAAGATAACACCTGATCTGACGAGGATATAATTGATAATCTCGTATCAATAAGTCGGTAACATATAGTGACAATAAGTTTTCTATATTGAAACTTGCACTTTTTGAATGCCTAATGAGATAATCGTACAACCCGACATTTTCGCTTCAATTATTAAAAGCGGAAAAGGATCTGGTCACTTGTACACATGGATTCGTGCGGATAACAGTTCGTTTCACTTCTCGCTCGTCTTCAGTGAATCTTCGTCGTTTTCGAGGCATTTTCTTGAATCCCGATGTGTCCTGTGCGATCGTAGATCCTACAATCGTGGATCGTACGGGAACGTTCCAATGATCGGGAAGTCGACGAGACAGGATGGTCCTTTGGTATCTGATCGTCATTGTCATCTGCGTCCCGATTCCCGACCTAATGCTTCCGTCGTTGCAGGCATCTCGCCATTATAGCGAGCATCACGACAAGGATCGCCACGAAAGCGAAGGACGGCGCGGGTGTTGTTTTGCACTCGAGACGTGAACGACACTATGGACTTCCCGTATCGTGATGAAAGGAGTCACTGTCACTCTCTACGTAGGTCACGTAGCTATCAGTGCTGTCGGGATGTTGGCCCATATCTGGACCGCCGCTGCCCGGATGATGAGGTCCCGGGGGTGGCAACGGTCCGCCCCCACCATCGTTCATAGGTCCAAGCATCGGCGGTGGCAACTGCGGTGGCGGACCTCCGTGCAAGTCGTAACCATGCATCTGCAATTGTTTCCATAGATCGATATTTCAGAAATTTTCAGCCGAAAACGCAAATCCCCATATCTTTCCACGGATGCAAAACGCGAGCCTTGTTTTTTCATATTCATAGATATTTCAACCTTTGAACAAATACTCCTCGCGCGTAACGCGATCGTTCTGCAGGCTACATCTTCGAAGATGTCTAGAAATCTGTCTAGGAATCTATGTACTTCAGATAAGGGACGTTACCTGTGATACTAGATGATGGAAAGATGGTGCGTTAGGATCCAATCGGTCCAAGTCCGTGTGAAGCGCAAAGTCCGAGAGCGCCTTCCAAGGTGGCTGATAAGCTTGCACCTCCAATGGCGTCATGCCGATAGGACTTTCATGCCTCACTGGACTACTAGCGACCATTGGAATACCGTGCATGCCGCCGAAGCCTAATTTACGCCCGTCCTGAAATGAGAAGTGCTTCGTTCCATTAGATCATTTATCGAAGTAACGTAGCTATTTGGGAAAATCTCGAGCAGCGTCATTGAAACGATTTTTAAGAAAAATACTCGCATTACGTTTAACAAAATAACGTAATACGTCGAAAGTACTGTTGGCCAAAAATATCAATTCAATGAATATTAACAAAAATATTGCTGCGAGAGAATGCGGTCGGTTCACGGAAATAATTTTCGAAAAAATTTCTATATAAAACGAACGGTGCGTTTAATTGGTCGAATCGTCGTTGTTCATTTTTCGTCGTTTACTCCATTTCATTATATATGAGAATTATTTGTTACACGTGTAGCGCATAATTATCGTATTATGTTATTATAAACATAAAGCGGCCGTAAGATTAAACTTAAAATATCAAAGTAGAATTCCTGACTATCGTCTCCTCCGTCCCTCCCAATGTTGCGATATCATAGCGATATTATAATTTGTTACCTTCTCTTGCATCTGCTGCTTCAAGGCTATTGTCTTCTTCTTATCCTTGCATCTCTTGTTTTGAAACCATACCCTGATCACTCGCGGACTCAATCCGGTCATTTCGACAAGTTGCTCCTTCATGAGGGCGTCCGGACGCGGATTCGCGGCATAGCAGGTCCTCAGAGTATGCAGTTGTTTCTCGTTCAGAACTGTACGTACTCTCGTCGGTTTTCCATCGGATCCGCCGCCGCTTTTGTGTCCACCTGAACCGCGAACACCACCGACACCCGCTTTATGCGATCCGCTCTCAGACCCGGAATCTAAAAGTACAAGTGCCTCGAGTTTAGCCCGACATAATTGCGGTATCAACGTGTATATATATATATACATCTCCAAAATGAAGTTACGCAACGTAAATTATGAAGTACTTCAAAGTTTGACACTCTACGTCAAAGGATTTCGGGCTATAATTCAGTGCATGGAATGCACGCAGCGCGCAAACATTGCGAAAGTTATTCGTTCATATCGTTCACATGATCAAACGTGACCTGAAAATTTTGCTCGAGCCTGATTGCCCAACGCGAACCGTATCGCGTTTGCGTGAACGGACGTTAATAATTCGCGGACTCGCATGAGAGCGATCGTCAAGAAGGAGGAAAAATATTGTCACGAGACCGGCCGGTTGATTTAATGTGATCACCATAGGAGAGGAGAGATGTCACTTTATAGTAAGTAAACCGACGTGCACAAGCACGCATATTATCTCAACTGCGGAATGATGAATTTACAAACAAGGTCAACCAAGTCCTAGAGATACTCGGGAGGAAAGAGGACCCTGAGCGTGAATCTCTCAACGCTCGCCGCTTTTCCGGATTCTTCGTTAACGCTTTTTCCCGGTCCGCTCCGCGGTGCAAACGGCGGTGGCCCTTTGGAGATTTACTCGGCAAAGGGAGAAGCAAGGGGGAAAAGACCACGTTCGCCGGACACGAAGTACGGAAGGGAAGAACGCGCGATACGATTCCACGGTCCGCGACTATCTTCCCAACCGGTCTTGCAAAACGGTCTGGTCCAGCTAATGGGAGATCCGGATACTGGTTCAGTATGGCGGACGGGGAACGCGCAAAAGGTACCGACGCGAGGATCGCCTACGGACTATGACTGGCACTCGACACAATGGCCCAAAGACAATATTGTCGATGAGCAAACGCGGATCCACGATTCCTCGATCATCGCGCGGCCTTGGAATCGCGGCACCGCATGGATTTTACGATCCACGGGACGTAATATTTTATTTACAACGAGTGGAAGAGCGCGGTGTTCTTTCTCTCTGTCAAAAACTACTGAGCTGCTTGAATCTTCGTTGCTACGCAGCAAGCTCATCCTCGTGCACGGGCACTCATCTCAATGTTCTCTCGGCGAACATTCTCTCAGCGAGCGTTGCACTTTGAATGATCTTTCAACACCCGCTGGCAACATCCGCTGGAATCAAACTTTAAGTCTACCAGATCAAGATTCTGTTAAAGGAATGTTACGATAAGTCTACCGATCGTATACTCTTCGGCATATTGTGCGACACATAATCGCGCGGCATAATTTGATGATTTGATAATTTTAAGCACATGGGACATTCTTGAAGGATATTCCTTCGAGAGACCGAAGATGACCGCGAGGTCGAGAATAATATAATCACGGAGAGAGAATCATCTCAACAACGTCATTCAACGAAAAGCTTATTCGACGATGTTTTGAGAGCGCTCGTTTACTTGGTGCATCCCACTTGGTGACATCAATACTGTGGACATCATACCGCTCGAAAGCCAGAAGATCTGGCCAACAGGAAGACCGAAAGCCAACGAGGGTACTACAGGAGGACAAACGAAATCCCACTATTTCTGCGTCCTAACCAAATAGCGGTCTTAGTTGTGGCACAAACGGTAATAAAACCGACGTTGACAGTACCACGATAAGGAGAGCGGGCAGGCTCTCGATATTCGAAAAACGATCGCACGGATCATCATGGCTATCGGGTATCACCTGGATTGGAAATCGTGTTCCCTCATGGAGAACACGTGGGAGAAATTCGTTACATGTGGGAATACCTTTTAGCCAGCGAGAAATTATTCATGAAATCGGATTACCTCGCACGGCGGATTTTTGGTTCGCGTCAATCTTTTTCCATCTTCTAAATGCAAAAATCGATTACCGCTACTACTACTACTACTATTACTACTACTACTACTACTACTAATAATAATAATAATAATAACAATAGCAACAACAACAATTCTGTCTGTTCAAGTTCAGTCGTTCGAAATTCACATCCCCGCGTAACGCGCTCGTTCCAACTAATCTGATAGTCGCGCAGCGTCTATAGCGGAGAGCATTAATTTCGACGAATACGTTAAAACGCGCGGATACACGCGCGCCGTGAGGCATCACGAAAATAAGATCCTCGGATTCTAGAAATTTCATAAAACGTACGATGGAAGCCCTCTTGTCCGGGCGACGTGGAATCAGAGGTGTAAACCGAGCGATATCAAGGACGACCGCCGAGCCGGCGCATGGATAGAAGCGAGCGCAATTTATTAATAATTCCAAGTTACCGGTTATTAATGACCCACACAGTGACACGGAACTGTAGCCGCGTTTCGTGATATCCTCGGGAGCGCGCTAATAAAGAAAATATGAATAAGAGGAAACAGATCGTGCGTAGTTATGGGCGACAGTAGTTGGCAGGGTGGTGTTACATTTGGCACCTCGGCAGCGTTCTAAAGACACGTCGGACCACTACCGTCCATCGGCACACGAGATGGTCCAAGTTTTTCGTGCAACAGGGGAACAGGGTTCACGCGCGACCATCTCCGCGACGAGTCACAATGACAAATACGGCTCGCCTCGCCGCGCACGGCTTATTTGCACGAGAATTATCGTATCGTATCGTATCAATTATGCCGAAAGTTTGCCCTCTGCATTCTAAGAGAGAAGGAGAGAGAGGTAGAGAGATAGGGAGGGGGAGGGGGGTACCGGGGATACCGGAAAAGCGGTAGTCCGTCATCGTCATCGGCACGGTCGCGCGTCCCGGTTCTCGTATTCGGGACTGGCTGAAAAGCTCCTCCGCCTGTTTTCTTCCTCTTTCTTTTTTTTTTTTCCCCATTTGACCGGGAGCCTGCGCTCCTGGCAATAAAATCAATCGCGCTCCTCGATCGGGAACGCGACGGAAATGGATTCGCGGATGCACGACGGATCTTAATGCGGATCCGCGCTGGCGGACTTTATTCTTTTATTGTATCGGCCGATCTCGCCAGCGAGATTTTGCGAGCGATTGTAAGCGAGCGAGTGCAGCCAAGTTCCGGGATACGAGATGAATCTATCGATTCGGGGGAGGGGGAGGGGGAGGGGGAAGGGGGGGCGAGGGGCGATTCTTCGTCGGACCGTTTTATCTTCTCCTCTCCTCTGCAGATTCATCAGCGCTGGCGCGATCTCTGACGCGGTGAGATCTTGTACAGATCTGGATCTAGCGTCTAGTCGAGTTTCGGCTTTCATCGAGCTAATTCATCGTTCAGAAGCAGTACACGGCGGGTACACGCTAGCTGAAACAGGACATTAAGCCCACGTAATCCCGACGTGGGGTAGGAGGGTGGTGGTCAAGCCTTTACGGTCTTAGCGGCTTCAATTATCAACACCTAATTATACGTCGTGATCCTAACACAACATCATTGTTGGGAGAGTCCTTTGAGCTTATCCCCAAGCGCGCACCCTTTTGCAAATTTGGTCTTTGTACATGGATAAACTACGCGTCTCCCAATCCACAGACGTGTACCGGAATACCGTCAGAAGTTGGATTTGCCGTTTCGCACGATGCGCGATCAGAACGTATCCGCGAGCGTAATGTAACGACAGCGATGTTCAAACGATTAAAGATAATTGGAAATGATCGGAGAGAAAGTACGCGAGAGTGGATCCCGCGAGACTGCGAGACGTTCAATGTTGATAAAGCGGCGATGTACTCGCCGCTTGAATAATTAATATCATCTCTCTCAGCCTTTCGGAGACTCTGCATTTTCTCCGCACTCGTATTCCTCCCAAACTCTAGCTTCATCGTTCAATTCGTTCGGCATGAAGAGTCCAGGAACGGCAACGAAATGTCCTTCCTATAATTTCGGATCATTGTAACGTCTTAGAAGACATCGATTCGAGCAATCGAGCATCGATTCTTCAGCAAAGAATCAGTTTTACAAAGCATCAGTTTTGCAGATGATCAAACGAGACACAGGCACAGACGCTATCGAACGCACCTGAAATTATCGAAAGTCCTCTAGCAAGAGATCGGCGCTTCTTCGGGTCAAAGAGAATCGCATAATTGAGATTTAAATCGAGAACAAACGTACGGAGCGATCTTACCTGACATCGAGCCGTCGTTCGGGTGTAAGTGATGATTGTTGTTCGTGAGGGATGCGTTATTGTTGTTCTCGCTTCCTGGTAGACCGGTGACGCCGGCGCAGTGCTTGCCGCCTTCTAGAACGTCGTGATCGTGTCGACAGAAGAGGCCGTCCTGTCTCAGAGCGAATTCGTCGCCGGTCTCGAGCCGCTTCAAGCAAGCGCAGCATCGAAAACACTCCACATGATAGATCTTGGTCTTCGCTCTCATCACGTAGTCATTTTTGCTGAAGCATTGGCTGCACTTGTCGCATTTCGTGCCGAATAACCTGCAACACGCGCACACGCACGAAACAGATGTAGTCTCTTCTGCGTTGCATTCGCGAGAAATGTAAAATGTGCTCGTGTTCGAAAAACACGACACGTCCAAGTGAGATTCGTGTTCGTTGTTTCGACAAAGATTGGATTTTCTTGGCAATCATCTTGGCGCGTTAGGACGTGAAGGAATGAGCTGGAAGTTTCCGATTTCTGTCGTGAGTAATTCCTTTCGCGTGATGAATTCCTCTCCGCGAATAAAAAGGTAAAATTTAACTCCAACGTTAAGCAATAGCGAGAATGCGGGAATCGTCATTAATCTCGAATCGGGAGTATATTTGAGTGACAACAAGACTGGTCTGTATCAAATGCGCAAATTTGGTTTCTTGTAAATTATTCGATAACGTTCGATAACCGATTCAATTCCTACGACAAATAATTGCCGACGCGATCACGTCTCGTTTGCGAAATCACTGCTAATTACCTGTTCGATGCAACATTAATCGCATCGAAAAGATTAGCAACGTTAATTTAACTAGCGATTACGGGGACTAATCCGGCATGCGAATGCCGGCCTTAAGTTTTTTTTTCATTATTCACGCGATTATTCTCGTTACACGTTCGCGCGCTATGCGGCGTTCTATTTCGCTCGCTCGGGGCTGCAAATATTCTCAGCTGGCCAAATAAAAAGCCAACGCTCTAAATCCGATAAATGCAAAGTGGAGGAACATTGCAAATTGGGCCGAAGTGACTTTTATTGTCGCGTCGTACATTTATTTCCGTGCGGCTACGCGTCCAGGGGACCGGCCCCCCTTTCTTTTTTTTATAAATGAATTCAATAAACAAACTACGAAACGTGCGCGCGTGAGGCGTAATGAAATATCTAGCCGGTATATCGTCGAAATTGGGAAAGTTCGTCGCCATTCGCGGTAATGCGAGCGAAATTGATGGCGGTGCAACGTGGGATTAATGGTCGCCAGCGCGCGTAATTGAAGCTCGTGTTGGTGGTAGGCATTTCTATTGTTATCGTTGCGATCCGCTTATTTTTCAAAGTCGATGCAGCTTCCACGCTGAAATCTTTCAGCGCGTGCGCTCAACAATTATCCGTCCGCCCGTAACAAAACCGCGCGAGACCGAGAACGAGTACGCCTCCCTGTCTCTCGCGATTAAATTAATACGCTCTTCGAGCGAGTCGCGTTACGCTTTTCGTCGCTTTTCTCCCATCTCGACCAACACGAAGGTTTAAAAATCGAGAAGATATCGCAAAAGGACATCACACGTAGCGCTGGACAACGTTGCTTCCGTCGAGATCGATTTTATTCCTGCGGGAGCAGGAAAATAAATAGCCAAAATTACTTTAACGAATGCCACAAACATGTTAAATCCTCCCATCTCCATCTTCATCTTCCCTCTGCGATATCTTTTCGTGTAATAATCGCGGCACGCTCTCGCGCGCTGGCAAACCATCGGGGACCAGCGGCTGCCTCAACGGGAACACCCAGAAAAACCTACGGAGGAGGGAGTTACTTTGGTAATTTGGACTTTTGAGCGAAAGCGACAGCAACAACAAACGTCCGTCATCGCTGTCGCTCGAATCCGCGGCCGGATACGCCAGTCTCCCCCGAGCACGCCGATGTTTCCGACATTCGACGGATCAGCGCAAATAAACCCGCTGCCTCGCCGGAGAAAAATATTTGCTCCTGGTCGAATTCGTGCCGATGGCTTATTCGATGGTATTACCGTCTCGGTGAACGGCGGGCAAACGAAAAATCTCGGCGCAAGATCGAGTGTTGCGTCTCCTCGTGTATTTCTAGCGCTCTCCCTCTCCCCGCCCGCGCATTTCCGCCGCGGGAACTTACGTAACGGAGGAACGAAGCGGACGTGTCAACTGCAGCTGCGCGCACGAGAAAGGGAATCTTGAAGCTGACTGATGATTTTTTAAATAATTTAAGGAGATAACTGAATAACGCGCACGAGAGAGAGAGAGAGAGAGAGAGATAGGAGGGGGAGGGGGGAGGGGATTAACGGTATCGACGATGCGAGATTTGTAAAATCAGTTGCGATAATTGATTCGATTACAAACTCGTTACTAAGATATTTTCATCGTCGCGATGGGAACGGGAAACCAATAATTGAAGAGAGATAGAAAGCCGTTATCGGTCGGATGGGAAACATAATGTTCAAGGAAAGATCTAATATTAGAGACATCATCGTGCATAGATACTAGTTTTCCGATAGATACTAGTTGAAGTCTCTTTGTTCGTACACGCCGAAGGAGGCTGCCGAAGATTTAGGGAGTGGATGCTCGAATGTGTATTTGGGATACAATTGAATACCTGATGTTGAGCTTAAGCTGTTTTGATCACTAATCGATGCAAGTAATAATTCGGAACTGTTGCGCAAGATGTTGGATGAGGAACTGTTTAAACCAAATCGTTACTGGCTTTTATAAATTGGCCGTTATTCGGCAATTGTTTGAAAACAAAGGAAGCCGCGGTATGTCATTGTTGTTAAGCTAACCGATGATAGCTCAACTATTCAATCTACTTTTCTTCACGGAGTTGGAAAACGGAGTCCGATTTATCTCGCGTTTCGACAACTAACGATTCTCAGTTCAAGGCGGTGGCGCGATTGAAAATGCCGCCAAAATTCGAACGGATATTCTACTGATAACATTTAGCGTAAATCCTAAATGCCAAATCCCTTTCATATCCCTTGCATATCAGTGAGCGATAGCTTGATGAATAGTATTAATGAATAATTCCGAATTACGAGATGATATTCGTCGAACAACGGAAATCTGTTCTGATAATCCGCGAAGAAGAAGAAGATTGCTGAAACGAAAGCGAAAGTTTCGGCCCGAGAGTAATCGAAAGAGATTCTCGATCTGTCGGTTGAACAGATCTATTGAATTCCGTTGAAGGAAAATTACGTTGGATCGACAATGTGTTTAATCGCGACGACCCGGAAGCGAGCGGACGTTCGGACGTTTCCCGCGCAAACGGACCAATCGCGTCTCGATCAACAATCGGCGTCGCGATCGATTAATAGCCCGAGTACGCACCAAGTACGCGCGATCGATCCGCCGAATTGACACGACGCTCGCACCAATCGCATTACTCGCATGCGCGTGCGCGTGCGCGCGCATTTTGAAATCCTCTCGGCGAGTTTTTCGCCGGCACGCAGTCGCATCGCGTGCATCTTCTTCTTTTTTTCGCGCAGGGAGCCGCGTCGTGACAGTGACGTGATGGCGTACGATGCTTTGTACGATGTGTGCGTCGATTTTGCGTCTCGTGCATGTAGCTCGGATAAAAATATATACCCGGGGCTCCCTGAAACCCGTCGTCGCGTCTCCGTCCGCCGAACCGATGCCGATCGGCTTCCTTTTTCTCTTTCCTCCCTTTTTCGCCCGCTCGTTCCCCCCTTTTTTTCTTCTTCTCCTCTCTCCATTCGCCTTCCGATCCATGCGTTTGCAAATGCGTATCGGGAAGAGCGTATCGCGTGTCGTCGGAGAGTGTAGCGGCCGCGCTGACAAGAGGCACGGTTTTGCATTAATTACCATATTGCACCGCGCGATCGGACCCGCTGCTCTCTCTCTCTCTCTCTCTTCCTCTCTCACGTTCTATCTATTCGTGGAATCCGTTCGTTAAGGAGCGACACTTCAAATCCAAGGACGCGGATGATACTCATTTGCCATTCCACCGCGAATGCTGGTGCGCGACGTTAACCGCGCGGCGATCGGAAGCTTTCCGGACGCTTTTCGCGCTTCCGGAGCGGAAGTTTCCCCTTCCTTCCCGAAGGAGAATATCCCGAAACTCGAGCGTCCCCCTTCCCGAATTCCTCGCCGAGGAAGATGCGCCTCTTTCGACGCGCGATCTCTCTTTCGATAAGCGTTTCGACCGATCGATCTCTCGATGCGAGCTTTCGCATCGACAAGGGCGCCAACATGACTTACCTAACGTAATCGCGCTTGCAGTAGGTTTTGCCGTCTCGCACGAAGCAGGTGCACTTCTCGTCCAGAAACTGTTGGCATTCGGCGCATTTCAAACACGCCGCATGCCATTCCAGATTAGGCGCTACCCTGAGGATCCATTGATCGTGGATCCGACCACCGCAGCCGACGCAGAGCGAGCTCCTGCCCTCTGAAACAGAATCCATGCTTCCAGATGACCGTCGCTCGTCCAAGTTCTTAATTTTATAACTATCGAATACGCGCAGCAAGCAAACGCAACGAAGGACCTCGTCTTCGCGGACGCGCGACCTTCGACCTCTCCCGAGGGCTCGACGAGGATGAATGCTCTACTTGGAAATCCGCGGCGCCAAAGAAGCGCCCGATATCGGATCGCGATACATCAAACGATAATTACGTTATCGCGGGATACGCATGCGCGGTGAACGAACAAAGGGAAATCCCCTTTGAAGACAAAAACCACGCGATCGCATCGAAACACGAATGCTCGAATCGTACGTGCAGTACAACAATACAATCCGCCTCAATCATCGATCGCAACGATCAATCGCCACTTTGAAATTAATCGCGAAATACAGCGATTAATAACATTGGCATTGGCGACGCCGACAAACGAAAGTAATCAGCAGACGGTCGCGAAAACGGTGATGCGCGCGTTATTGCTGATTTCACGACGATAAAGCTTACATGATGGAAATTGTAGCGCGCAAATAGCGAGACCATTCGCACACTCGCACTGTTCGTATCGCACGGAAGAATTCCTTCTCGGAGATTAGTGGATTCGCACATAATTTTGTCTCGCTCGTGCGCGAAATGTGCGAGGCAAAATTAAAAGAGCGCGTGAAAAGCGCCATCCGTTCTTCTAACAAGTCAGGATAAAGTTTTCTCGTGAAAACTTCTCGTCGTGCGTCCGTCTCGCGTTGTCCCTTCTCGAAATCGCACGACGATGCCACGCTGCGGAAAATCAGATAAAAAAAATAGTCTAATCAAACATTGCCGAGATTTATCGAATCTAGTGAACGGATTAATCGATCGGTCGATCGATATTCCATATTCCTAACTAGATGGAGGCAATTACATCGTGTGCAGATAATTTCCGACTGCGTTGCATGTGTAAACGTATAGTCTCACGCTGGAGATGATTCCGATAAATATTTAGCACAGCTCTTTTCACACGCATACGCATACTCGTTTTGCTGTATACTGTATACTGTATGCTGTATGGATAAATTATCCAAATTTTCCACGCGTTATCAAGACACGATATTAAAACGATCGGTTCGCCGTGTTGGAGAATAACGCCAACCGGCATGCATTTCGCGTAAATTCCCATAAACGTCCGAGGCACTATCGAAGGGAGCGATTCGACGCGTCTAATCTCATCGCGTCTAACCTCGTCGCGGCATGCAAGCCGCACGAGAAAAATTCATCGGGAATGACGCGGGCTAGAGACGCGCGATAACTCGATGGCGAGCGGCGCGCGCGTAACACACGTCGGGATAAACGAGGAAAGGGAAAAAAGGGAAGAGGAAAGGCCGTTTGAAAAATCAGGCGAAGAAGCCCCGCGCGCGAAACGCGCGCCGGGAAATCGGCCGGCCGCCGCGCCGTCCGGCGCCTCTCTCCTGTGACGCGGCGACGCGAACGCTCGCGAGAGAGAGAGAGGAGGTTACGGCCACAGGGACGGCGAGGCACACGCACGCTGAGGAGCGTACAGGGGCGTACACGCCTGGGCGGCGCGCGTCCGCGTCTCGCCGGCAGAACTCCGCCCAGAGCTTCCCGACGGCGAGAGCGTCCGCGGCCCGGCGCCGTCTCTCTGTCGGATTCTGCGCTCTGCACGTGCGCTCTCGACGCAGCTGGGAATCAGCGGCGAGCCTCGATCCGCGTCGCTCGATGGGCGCTGCGGAACTTTCCTTTTTTTTTTGTGGACGTCGCGAACCGCGCGTCGCGCGTCGCGCGGCATGTTGCGCGAATGCGAACCCGCCCGAGCGTGATATTCTCGTGATATTCTTGTGAAACTCGACGGTTGGCCGCGTGTATCGAGCGCCGAAATGTCGCGGGCATGGAAGCGAGATGTGTGTTACTTTGCGATGCCGATGCGCTTGAGAAATGTCGAAAATTTTGGAGGATCATGTAGGATAACGTGGACTCCCTTTGCGCATACGTGATTCATTTATAATGTAATGTCCGTTTTACGTATTCGATACGATATGCTATACGAGTATTCAATATCGAGATACGATCGATTCGTTTAAATTTCTCTTCATCCTCAAGCTTCCCGCTCTTCCGATGCTTGTGTTATATATATTCAAAATCAAAATATTTGCGAATTAGAAATCGAAAGCAGGGAAGGAGAATGCCAGCGCGGAAGAAGAAAAGTCCTTGCTCCAAGTTGGAAGAAACGCGTGCAGAAATTTCGCCGTCAGGAACGATCGCTTAAACATAAACAATTATGCAATTACGTAAGAGTATGCATGTCAGGATGCATTTATTTATGAGCGATAATTTGAAAGCCCTCCCCGCCACTCGACATGAAATTGCATGCGCAATATCTCCTTCGTTGCGCAGTAAAAATTACCCGTGTCCTACCTCCGTTTATCATCACCTGATAAGCCTAACTGTACGTTAATTATCATTGACTTCATAGACTTTCATAGACTTGATAGAAATGGTACCATCTTCCACGCAAGCAATAATAACGCCACGATCATGCGAATACGTGAAGATAAACTCGTATCAAACAATATAGCGAAATAATACTATCGTTTATTGCGCAAAAAGGAGAGAGAAAGAGGAGAGAGAGAGAGAGAGAACCCGTAAATTGTCCGTTCCTAAAACGAACGGACCGAAGCCTGCCCATGCTGTTCAGGTTAGATATGGCAGAACTACATCAGCAACGCGTAAGCAGCTTTCTTCCCTCGTAGAATGAATTTCATTGCCGTGTCGGGTGCGTCTTGTCGAGGATATCGCGCGCGACGATTGAGCAACCGAAGAGAGGAGAACGTGATCTTTGATCGGAGAACGGAACCATCTCCCGGCATCCGCGCGGATACCCGGGCGAATCTTATCGAGTTTATCGCGTCGCCGTACGACTCTCCGCCCGAGCAAAAAGAAAGAAAGAAAGAAAGAAAGAAAGAAAGAAAGAAAGAAAAGGAGAAAAAGGGAAAAAAGAAAGAAAAAGGGGAAGCCCCCCCCCCCCCCGCCCGAGAAGAGTTCGCGCGAGGCGCGCGAGCTCGCGTAAAGGATGCGCACGCCCGCGCAACCGGACAGCCCCAGCGCGGCGTGATCTCGCGACCACCATGAAAATTGCCGAGGAGGGGAAGGGAGCGGGAGGGGAGGGCGGAGGAGAGGTGGAGGGAACCGTGATCGGGAGTCACCGGAGGCGAGGGCAAGGTCGGCCAGGATCAAAGAGACTCGGACGAGGAGAGAGTGTCGGCGGCATCCCATTAGCTCCCAGAGACGACACAAGCATCTCTCGTATCTTACTCGACTGGGCGAGTCGGAGTGTTCGCTCGCGCGCGCGAACGCTCCGTCCTCTTCTTCGGAAATCACCGCGAAGATCCCTATCGCGTATTTGTCGCGCTGTTCCGTTACACGACGCGACCGAGTTTGATTTGATATAGCGCCGACACTGGATTTACTGGATGCACGTGACTGCTTCGTACTCGGCTGCTGCAGGATGGATTGGAAATGTCTCGAGCAGACGTCAGATATCGGCGAGAAGAGAAGATGCTTCGAGAGAGAGAGAGAGAGAATAATATCTTGAGGAAGGGAGGAAGCGAATAACGATGGGAAATTAATTTGACATTCAAAACGCCCGCGCAACGGGGATACGCGAATCCGCGCGTCCGTGTTAATATAGCTGAGCGTAATGTAATTTCATAGTTTATGGAACGCTTTCCTTCGCCACCGTTCTAAAGTAAAGCTGTCAGTCTTTAGTAATTGCTCGTTTCGCCGATGTCGATTGTAAATTATCGGCATAAAGTCGCGCGTCGCGTTGACGTTAATAAGTAATAATGAGCCGCGCGACAGATTACAGCTGTACTGTCATCGGCAATTCGAAATCGCGTTTAAAATTTCCGCCTGATGTGACAGCAATCGTGACTGCTATCCGATTAAGGATGCAGAATGGGGAAATCTTTGATAATCGAGAGTGCGATACTGCTTAATGTCGCAATCGCGACACACAGCCCATTGATCGAAACCAGCATCGGCATGCGCGCGTCATACCGAGTTATCGAGTTTTTATAATTTCATTTCATCCCATACGCGTACACACATGTACGTAATATGTACACGGCACTCTCTTTGCTGTCTCTTTTTATACACTTAATACACTAAACAACGCCATGTGTGCGTGTACGAATCAGTTATACGCGCGCGGCGCGGCGCGCAGTTTGACGTAATTTAAAGTTCCTAACGACGCATGCGCATTGCATCTCGTTACGCTTCGGCTTTATGTACGCAACAATCTTCATAGAATTTCGAACAGGCTCTCAGAGGTGCTCTGGGGGAATATTCTGGTATCAATCATCGGGAGAATACCCAGAGAAAAGATAAAAGCGCACCAGCACGATACGGCTCATCCTCATGCGAGGCGACATAATTTATTCGACGGAGAAGTGCATAGCGGAGTTGTCGATAAAGACGCGGGGAATGCCGTCTGGCCCTCGTCACGATTGATCGGTGGCAAAACTCGATCTCTGAAACACACCGCAGGATAGTAACGTCATGCGGCATACTGATCCTCCCTCCCGTCCGCCCTACCCCCCACCCCGTTCTCTATCCGGTCCTCTGGTGAAAATAAAAGAGAGCCACGACTTGCCAACGATTTTGGAGCGGCTCGCTACTGACCGAATGTGGGTGGCGGGTCATTCCGTGCCGCTGTTGGCCATATATCTCACCGCGGCGTTTCCCCTTACTTTTTTTTACGAAAGAAATGGCGCCCGCTAGACACGATATCATCAGCGGGTGGGGTACCTGTACGTTCGTCCGATTGTTCCCAAATTTGGGATTTGCATCCCGGGCGCGATGTCTATTTCTTCTCGCCATCCGTCGTCCGCACTTCCCTGCCAGGCAATACATTTTTGGCAGAATACATTTTTGAAGATTCGCGGTGCTATGGAGGTTAGAATCGTTAAATCGCGATTCGCGATTTAATTCGCGGTTGCTTTACGAGTACAAGTAATGTTGGATTAAATTTAACGGGTTAACTCATGAATCTTCCAATCCACGTCGAACGAAGAGAGAAGACAGCATTGTCTATGACGATGTATCCAACCTCGTTGGCCGCATCTTCTTCTCGTAGGTGCAATCCGTCTGCGACGTCTTCGACGCGACGATGCAACTCGTGTTCATGAAACGCGAGAGAAATCGCCAATTCGCAAAGCTTAATGCTCTTCGAGTTTCTTATTGTTGGATGACGGAGGGAAGGGAACATTAAAAAAGTTACGGAGATCGCTCTACGGGACAAGGAAACGAAAAATAAGAGAATGCAGAGGGCAGGTAGATGCACCGAAAAAATGTAAGAAGAAGTTGAAGAAGAAGCGGGCGAGGGTGGTGGAGAGGCAAGGGAGGAACGGGAGAGGGCCGGGGAAAAAAGTATCGGCTTAGTGGCTCGAGAACGAGGGAGAAAAAGAGGAGGAAGGGGGAAGGGGGAAGGAGGGGGGAGAGAGAGAGAAGGAGAGGGAGACAGCGGGAAGAGGAACAAGCGGATATCTCGGAGTAGCTACCACGGGGGAGGACGAGAGGGGAGGGAAGCGGCGCCGGGGCTTGTGTCGAGGATGTCTGGTTGGCAGTTCAGAGGCGCCGACCCAGTGTCCCACGGCGTTCGTTTGGTATTTCATTAACACCTCCGCTAATTATTTCCCTTTTTTTACCGGACTCTCGGTCGGCCTCGTAGCGGAATCGGGAATGCACCTTACAAGCTCGCGCCGCTGCTCCTCCTCCTCCTCGCGCGAGTACAAGCTCGCTGTGTGCGCGCGCGTGCGCATGCGCGCGTAAGTGGGTACACGCCCGACACCGACACCGACTTCGCCGCTGCGAAAAAGGGCACTGTCGGCAGAAGTAGCGTGCAAATTTGCGAGCGGCATCAGCGGGTCGCGGCATGATCAGTTTGCGAAGCCGGGTTTTGCGGCTACGGCTGTTGCGTTGTTGGCCGGCTGATGCGGACGCTGACCGGTGAACGACCAGTGAAAAAAATATCATCCGATAAGCCGGGATAATAAATGTGTTTTTCGCCGATCGCGGGATATCAGCGATATGGTTAATTATTTCATTGGTCTATTTGTTAAAACGCACGTCCGAATCGTAAGATGCTCTCTGATTACTTGGACAACTCTCGCCGCGCTTCCTCAAGTTTTGGAAAGTTTTCCACTTTTCTCAGTTTTCATTCAGAGATGAAAAGAGATCTTTAGCGACTGGCGACTGTGTTTACGTACATGTCGGTTAACGTTAACTGCAAACCGTTTACGATCTAACAGATATTTCTTTAAATTCAGAGAGACAGCATCATGTACCGCCATTCGCGAGCGTTAGACAAAGACGATCTTGGTGCGGCACTCTTTATACAACCATCCCGATATCAATAGCTCGCGAATCATCCCTGTGAGGGTCCAAGATCTCGACAACGATGTCGAAGAATCGTCAAACGACAGAGTTTAGCAGAAATTCCAAGCGGATTCAAAGTGGATCAAGCGCGCGGACGTAATCCATTTGAAATATGGATAATTGATCGCGGCGAGAAAAAGTCGCCGATATCAACATTGAGAATTGAACAGAAGGTCGCACAGAATCCCGTGCACTGCATCATCGGCGTGACGTTCCGGCTCGAGATGACAAGCGCCGGGACGGCGCTGCGCCATCGGCGCCGCTCCACCGATACGCGGCATCGCGGTCGACACTAAATTTAGGATGTACGTTTAAATGAACGAAAGGCAGTCCTTAGATATCCCACGTTGAAATTTATGTAGGTGTTGGCCGTGGCTTTTATCAGTCCGGCCGGCATTCCTGCGCGTCCACCCGGCGCCCCGACGTCGCCGCCGAGCAGGTTCTAATTCGTGCGAGTCCGAGTCGGTCGACTCATTCCTCGCTGTTCCGAATCCGTCCTGTGCCAATGCAGCCAATGGGAAATGTACAAAACACCGATCCTGATTTTCTCCGCTTTTGCTTTTCACGCGTCTTCACGCGACAGGCCGATAACGCGCCAACGACGAAGGAAACGCCGGCGTTTTTCAAGAGCGCGACGAGTTTAGCACGCGCTTTAGGATGTCATTGCTCCTTTTCAGTTCTCATCTCTCTCTCTCTCTCTCTCTCTCTCTCTCTCTCTCTCTCTCTCTCTCTCTCTCTCTCTCTCTCTCTCTCTCTTTGTCTGCAATGCAGAGCCAAACTGTGTCGAGACAACTCTCGCAAATTGTATTTTCCTCACTTCCATCCAAGGGAAGTCGCAGTTCGGATCATTGTCGATCTGTTAAAATCCCAGAGTCCTCGTCATCGACAACTCCGTCATCGAGAGAAAGCAGGGCGAATTATCCTTTGTTTCTCGGATTTTCCTGCTCGATGGAATTTTCTGCTGCTCTAGCTGCAGAATTATGAGAAAGACCATTCCCTCGGGGAAAGGGAGAATTAGCTGTTGGGTCTGAGCACTGGGGAATTAGTCGAAAAATTAAGCAAGGCGCGAGGGCTCGATTAATCACGACTCGTTATCTGATCACGAGGCAGGAATGGCAGTTTCAACTCGGTTTTATTGCGCTGCCGGCATGCGCATGTTCATGCCTCGCTCGCCATTTTTGTTGATCATTGCCATTCAGCAGATCCAGTTCTATGCAAGCGATCATTATGATCCTTTTTAGCGATAAGGCCAATTTGACGGTCCTGGCGGCTCAGCCTGTCGTTCAAATTAATCGCGCTGGCTCACCGTCTCGATATCTCGATGTGCGATTTTTAAAAATCTCTATAATCTTGTACTCCATTGAGCGATTCGAGTAAAATATTTATTTTGCTCCTTATCGTGAAATTATCGCGATGAAACAAAATGAAAAGTCAAACGATCTCGAATCGACTCGACAGATATCGCAAATCGACGCAACGAACGAATCGATAGATTATGTTACGTTACGATGAAAAATATTTATCTGGCAATCTTACATCTGGAAATAATCTCGCTCCAATTATTCCAAGAATTCAAAGTTTCGCGCGATAAACCAGCAGAGTGACAAACGAAAAATTTCACTATACGTAATCGCGTTGACGGATATCAACGGATTCTCTCGTAATTTCAAAATCGTCTGCTGGCGGTCTTGCCAGTATGACATGACGATCCGAAAGATATTACGATCATAATTGACCGTGCATACATACCGCGCACGTGTTTGCAGGACCGGAGAAAAGACACTAGCTTGAAATACACGAGCGATACCGAGCGAGAGAGCGAGCGAAGCTCGTGGCCGAGTAAGAAGGAATATCTTCCACGTCGCCGTCGTTTAAAGCAGCGACATTTTCGCGACGCATCCAGCATCTCCTGGCGACAAAGGGATGCGCTTCGGGGTATCGTCGCTTTCGCAAACCTCTCGACCTGTTGAATCCGCGAAGACGTTTCTGGGATTTGTGCATGACGCTCCGCGGCCAGCTGAGCCGAGAAAATGATAAAGCGCGCTGAAAAATGTTATTCGGCGTTTTACCGCCGCTGGCACGTCCTCCCTCTCCGGCATCTCCGACGCCTCGTGTGACCGCCCTAGCGGATTTCGTTTCACTAATGACGCGGGCCTTGAAGACTTGAGCAAACAGACGGACCCGTCTACCTTCCCTTCCTCCCGTCCTCGCGTCTTCGCATGCCGAGCACGCGACAACGAGAGACACGCGATATTCCTGGCCGCGATGGAGCCGGCGATTTTCCTGCAAGGGAAAGTCTACTCGAACGAGATCGGCGGCGACGATAAAGAACGGACGGACGGACGGACGGACGGACGGACGGACGGAGCGTCGCGTCGCGCCCCGGCCGGCGATTACGCTTCTTTATAAGCGGCCCGTGTGATAAGCCCTCTCGAACCTTAGCGCGACAGCGGTCCCTCTCGTTAGACGGGCCTAATGACGGGAGGCATCCCYCCCYCCCYCCCCCCYCYCCYCCCTGCCGCTCCGCGCGCGCGCATCCGATCCCCCGTGTCGTAAACCGGAGGGAGCCGAGGGTCTGGCGCCGGGCGCCGGCCCCGGCCCCGGCCGGAGATCTCTCTCGGCCTTCTGGACTTTTTCGTGGACGGAACAATGACCAAATGGCCGGTAGATAACCGTAGCTGTGAACCATCGCGAAAGCACGCGCGACGAAATCGTCACGGGGAATGTGCAGCTTCCTGTAAACCGACGCTAGCTGCTCGCATCGTGAGCGGCGGCGGTGCCTTTGATGACGCAAGCGGTACGCAAGCATGGAAGCGGATGATTCAATTAAATCGGAAAATAGCGTCACTGGGAACACACGCGGTATCTGCGATAGACACTGCGATAAAGGTGAACGTCGCGCATATGACGAAAGATAATGTCCAGGCTTGACAATTCGGTGGCAATCGCCCTGTCGAGGCTGGAAGTTTTATCGCGCGGAATGGTAAACGCGCGGAGTGGAACAGCCTGGCTTCTTCTCCTAATCTCGTCTCTCGTCGGAGTCGCGTCGCGCCGTGTCCCGGTATACGGTATAATTTGTGAGCCACGCCGTATGAGCGCCGTATGTCCGCGCCGCCGAGAAATAACGGCGCCGTTAATGGCGAGCAATGGGGAAATTTATATCTGCACTCGGGCGAAGCCTATCCATCATTTATCCACGCGGCGACTACTTTGTCATCGGCGCCGAGATTCTACTCCGTTCCATACATATTCATTCGGGCCGCGGCTTCGGCCTGGGACAGCCATTTAGATTCCCAGATCGCAATCGCGAAATTACGCCACGAGAGTGGCGAAGAGTGGCTTTCTTTACTCGCCCGTGCTTTTTTCGGCACCTTGGAATGAAATGTCGCGATGAACGAACATCGAGATCGTTATCGCGCCGGTCGCATCGGTTAATCAATCGACCGCCGGCGATTGATAAGCCACGGCCTTATCGAACGTCTTGTTCGATGCGCCCGCGGCGTCCTCTTCCACGAGGGCGGCACCTTTGATCCGCGCAGCGCACTGATTTTTCCTCGTATCGTACCTCGCGAAGAATCTCCTCGATCGCAGATAACTCTGTGTACCGAACGATTGCGCTCGCAGTTCCGGCACAAACGAGGAATTGCTCGCGTGCTCGCTTACTTATCCGGGCCCGATTTATCATCGACCTCGTCTGCGCTTCCATTCGATGATCCGTTCCTTCCGCCCTCTCTTCGCATCCGAAAAACGCACGCCCATGTATTCTTCCGAATGTCAAAAATCTTGTCCGGCGTTTCGGGCGGAAACGTACCGACCGACTCGCTTCCTCCGCATGTGGCGATGCAGCGTGCAACGGATGGATCTTTATACTTTTGTAGCTTAAAGAGAGGGGGAGGGGGGAGGGGGTGGGTGGGGAGGGAGGACTCGCCGAGACACTGATGCATGTCCACGGATAGGAAAGGCCCCGCGCATCTAATTCAATTGCCGTTCCGCAAACACTCATGATAATTCAATCAAGCCTACCCCTATGACGTTATATCCACTTTCCGCCGCCCCTGTCCAGGCCTGCACCCCCGATGGCAGCGCGCGGAGGGTGGAAACGGCTCGTAATCTCCGTATGAGAACATCTGCACTCTAATCGGCTGATGATTTCCAGCGGAGGCTTCTTACGTGCACGCGTCGCTCCTCTCACGCGGACGAAATAAATCGCCGGTCCGGCCAGACAATCGAGATTAGATCGATTTGCAAGCACGGATCATCGCAGCCGATGCGGCGTGACTGATTTCCAGAGAGTCGAGAGTCGGAACTCTCGGAAGGAGCCGTTTCCGAAAAACAGGTGTCACCGCTTTGCGGTGGCACATCTTCCATCTTTCTTCCATCTCACTCACGAGGGAGAGAGAGAGAGAGAGAGAGAGAGAGAGGGGGGGGGAGAATATAAAAGAGACTATAAAAGAGACTATAAAAGTTTCCAAAATTTGTAATGCCTTCGCGGCGACACCGCGAATTCAGGGCTCTTGAGGTTAAAAGTTAGGTTAGAAATGTAAGCCCTCCGCTTCGCGTGTTCAGAGATACACGTTTGCGCTGTGTTCCCTTCATTGAACTCGAGAAAGTCGAAAAACTGCTCGGGACCTCTGACATTTCCTACAACTAACTTTTGGCGAACGATGCATCGATATTAACGCAAGAAGATTGACTAATCGCGTCTCTAATCGCGTCCTGTTGCTTTGCGCCTCGTCAAGGATCGTGGCACGTCGCTAATTGCATCGTGCGCATTTGCTCTAATTACATAGCCGCGCTGTGTAATTGCGGTGTGTAATTGGGCGATAGAATCGGCGGCACACAAGCGCGGATGCACTCGAGGCGAGAGACGGAAGAAAGAAGGCAACATTTAAATATTTAACGCCGACGTTAGGACAGAGTTATACGCAACGGCGAGCATCCGCGCGAGGAATCCCGGCATTAATGTCGCGGTCGTTCCCGATGCACGGAATGCTGATACCGCGTAACTCCGTTTCAGGGTCTAATCATGCAAATGTATGAGCCGTTAATTAAAACCGACGTAAATTGCATTTCGCCGGAAGGAAGGAACGCGCGAGGAGCTGGAAGAGAAAATCGAGAAGCCGCGCGTCGCGCGATAGCGGACGCGGATTTTCGCCGATCCTCGCGCGAATGGCTGCCTCTTCCGCTAAAATTTATATTGATATTGCGCGATCGTAAATACCGGACGAGGACGTTGCGCGACGCGATGTAACTCACGGCGCACGGAGCGTCTTCAAATCGAAAGAGCGCGCGCTTAGACATTACGCTTAGCTTCATCTCTCGCGGATAAATCAAGAATCTTGCGATTCTTTATAGTTAGATTCTTTTCTATTTATTCACCATGGAGAATTCTGATCATCGTCGAGGCATCATCGTTTGATGTCTTGATGTTTCAATAATTACGACGCAACTTGCGTGTACGATCCGTCGCGGGGCTACAATTTATTCCAGAGAAATTCTTCAAATTCTAATGTTTAAACTTTCCTCCAAATTGGTGGAAAATATCAATGTCTTCGTTTGCAACATTTTACTATATATATATATATATATATATATATAGAGAGAGAGAGAGAGAGCCTGCTTTCCTTGCCAAAAGAAGAAAGACGCTGTTTACGCTCCGTTCGAGAAACGTGAGAAAGATTGATACAAGAGTTTTTCCTTCTTCGCGGAAAATGCCTCTACCATTTCCACCAATGTTTCGATTAACCGGAGGCCATCGCTATTAAAACACGGGGAGTGCACGTGGAGCAAAAGCGAGCGGGTCTATTTTCGATCGTGCACTGAATCACGAGAGCATTCCGCAGTTGGGTGGAAACAAATGAATTCGCGGAATTCCAAGTGAAGTGATCGTCTTTCAAGATACTTTAGGTGCTTGTTAGAATCTCGAATGGCCGCATCGATCGTCAATCGCGATTAAATTCATGCGGCGCAGCGAGATATTCGAGATATCTGGAAGCTATGGCGACGAGTCCGATCCGTGTTGAGCATCGCAAAATCATGATCGGTTTGCAATTTCGATAGCAATTACACCCTACGACGTCTATTAGGATCTTTCGAATACTTTGATCGATAATCTCCGGACCGTTTGGCCAAAATTACAACTAAGACACCTCTTTTGTCACGTGACTCGTCCGCGCCTCGTCGCGATCTCGCCATCACGTATTAATTTAATTAATCATCCTTTGTTCTCGGCGCGCGCGGAGCAAGGCTCGCTCCACGTCGGTCGACTTGATTACTCGCTCGCCTCATTGAACATTATCGAATTAATCGCGAGCATAAATTAAAGGCCGCGATTCTATCGCGGCGCGGGCGCGCACGCGTTCGCTATTCTTGCTCGCGAATAATATATATGCGTCGCAATAATTATGAGCGATAAATACGGCAGATATTAATGTTGTCCCACGATAATTGCGATCCCGTTGGCTCGCGCGTGCGTGCACGTGCGCGCGAAAAACACGTGTAAACGCAATACTGTAACATTTAATTACAGAAAATCATTGGGCGAATCGTTCCGCGCCGTTGAATATTCCATGTATCCGATTATGAAAATGCGATAACCCGAGAGTTAATAATAAACGAGTACACACGAGTACACACGGCTGCACGTGGAGAAGGCTCGCTGCTTCCAGCACGAGCGACCGCTTTGGAGCAACCGATTTCTAGGACACACGAGTCGCGAAAAAACGCCTCACGTTGGACGATTTGCATACATCGAACATAACACGTGTTCAAGCAAGGAATACACGCGCGATGACGCATCGGCCGACTCGAAATGTCCATCAAATTGGTACACGCGCTTCCTCGCGTGCGGACGGTCCATCATCGAGCATCTTGCCGAGGAGCTCTGAGGGAGGAATTTTTTAGCCGAGAGAAGAAAATCGACGAATGCGTTCACGCGACGCGTTAATCGCAAAATCGACTTGATTGAGCTGACGATAAATTCGCGATGATGGATTTTAACGACGCCGCTTCTAACGCAACGGCTGTTGTCGAAAATGACAAATAACGCGGGGATAATGACGATAAATCGGGTCGGACGCGAAGATTTTACCGGACTGAAGAAGCGTCAAAGCTCGGATTTCGTCGAGAATAAGCAAGCGCTTCTTCTTTCTCTTGACGCATCTGGAAACCCTTCTTCGAAATACGAAGGTGCAAAGGTAGCATTATCGATAACCACTGATTAATAAATCAATTTCCCGAAGCAACTCGCGAGACGTCCTCGTTCCCAAACGTAGAAAGGAAAAAGAAAAAAAGAAAGAAAAAAAGTACCATCAACGGGACTTTCTCGTAAAATTATTCCTTTGTAAAGTCGCTGCATTAATCGCGCCTCTCGATAGAGCTCGCTTCCGCGTCGTTTTATCGCGCTTTATCCCGTTCCGCTGTGGTCATCGATCCTTGATTTACGGTTGATATACACGCGGAAGTCGCGTTCTCTTCAGGAATGACGTTTCCAAGCGTACATCCCTTGTTCCTCGACACGGGCGATTTTTCCGGAGGTCAGGATGTCAGGAGCGATGATCACGCGCTGCATCGCTCGGTAAATCATCGGCTTATCGGTCGACGAAAAGATTTTATTTACTTTCGACGGCTAAACACGCCTACCGTCTCCTCCCCGTAGTCTCAAGGTGCCAACGATAGTTGGCGGAATTATACCTTGATGTACCGATACTCGAGAACGTTGTTACGTTCCGGTTCGCGACTGCTGACTCTCAAGTTATAAACACGAGATTTGATCGCTAATCTCGAGTATTAACGAATCGCGTGATTTTTCCCGCGATCGAGAGTACTTCGCGATGGAAATGTATGTAGGAACAACCTTACCAAACCAGCAGGTACGATTCATCGTGTCGGTCGTCCCTGGTCGATAGATGCAAGCTTCCTCAAGGATCGCAAGGGAACGTTGAGAATTATATAATGAAATAGGTTCTATCATATCGATGCAATGTTAAAATAATCTTTAAAACAATGAAGATACGCGCTACTGATGCCAAACTTGAAAACACAAACATGTAAGAATTACACGAAAATAGAAATTGAACTGTGATCGAACCGAGATCGAGAGAGCTACCGTACTCTAGTTCCAACAGACTGGGCAGTGTCGATGAAAACTCGGCCATGTGTCATCTTTGGTTAATCCCCACTCCGCAAACATACTTTCAGGTAATATTCAATCCTGTGCCCTTGCAGGGATCATAACATGGAGGAATGAGACAGCGACAGTTAAAGTATTGAAGGTGGAATATAAGGACCGTTACGGCGTCCTTTATTTTGGGATTTCGATTTCGAGACACTCGATTCAACTGGGATCGCGACGATTCTTCTCAATTTCGAGAACAATGTCAACACTTCTCGACAATGTCTAAAATCGAGTGTCCGGACTATTTCCGGCGAATCGCGCGACACGCGCGCAATGGAGTTGATCAACGAACATGTAGATTCGAAATTCTAATGATCCGAAAGCGGAAAGCGGAAAGCACAGCGAGCATGGAAGCTGACGATTTGTTAAATGAATAAATGACGGATCTTCATCGATCTTCATCGAGATGAACCGTGTATACAAAGTCGGTCAAGGTGGTTGCACCAAGGAACCAGAAGCGACAGGCAGCTTTCCGAGGATTGAATCAACACAAACGTAAAGTTTGAGAATCGACCGTCGATCGTGCCATCGGAAATATCGCCACTCTACGAATCTTCGACTCGTCGTTTCCTGCTTCAGAGAGAGCGGACACAGTCCTTCCCATTCGGGGATTCCCCGATTCCCAACTAGGGGAACGAAACATCGCACTTTGTGGCGATCGCGAGCGCGCCATGTGTACTTACTCTGCGTGGGGTCGGTGGGCTCGTCCTGGATGTTCACCGGTGAGATTTTCAGCGATCTCGGAGGGCCCTGGAAGCCGATGGGCCCGGGCCCTCCGGCTGCGCCCACCCGCTGCATCACGCCGGCACCCCCTATTTCCGCAGCTCTGCCACTCCTGCGCAACTCGCGCGACAGTTTTCGAGCAATCTTGAGGCCTTCGTACCGACCACCGGCCGTACCTTTTGACTCGTGATACTTTATATAAATATTTATATATACTTTGTCGACGTCGCAGAACAGTCGTGGGATCACTTCGGGCACGCTTCGCGACGCGAGGAAATGCAAGGATCGCGCTGGAGCCCTTCGGGGACGAAAGAAAGCCTCGATGCTGAAATCTTGGCCAACTCTCGCGTCACTAGAAAGATTCTCCAGATTGGGAACAGTCCCGCGTAATGACTAATGGGAGTGGCCTGGTATTGGTCGATGCCACGAGTAGCATCATCTCGTTGAGAATGGGGCAGGCTTGAGAGTTCGCTGATGATATTGTGGCGAATGTCATAATCGAACGTCACGTCGACCGGGTGTGGTTGATCGGTACTTTGATGTATCGGTCTTCCTCGTGGCCTGCTCGTCGCAGGACCATTCGGCACTTTCACGATTCCTCACTCCGCTGGGACATCTCTCGCTGGGCACTCGCGTGTTCTCCCTCTTTCTCTCTCTCTCTCYCTCTCTCTCTCTCTCTCTCTCTCTCTCTCTCTCTCTCTCTCTCTCTCTGCGAGATTATCGGTTGACTGCGCTGACTCGTCAGAGTTTTCCCCAGGAAAACCCTGTTCCACCTTTTCCCGACACTACAGTCTCCCTGATGCAGATTCAACGTGGCGATCGTCGGACAAGCGGCACGGCCGCTGTTGTTGACGGAGTAAATGCAATTCGGAACTTTGGCGGTATCCCCGATCTCCGCGATCACTCTGATCAGGGATCATCGGTTGCGGCGATCCTCAACGAATCAATCGTCGAGTTTCGACTGGCGAACTCGCGAGGCCACACGCGGCACTGAACACTGGACGCGATCGCGTTCTCATCACTCACTTCTTATTAGCGCGGAGCGAGCAGCGCTGATGACGACAACGATGACGACGATGACGACGCAACACGGAAGAAATGGCGAATCCAGCGGGATTATTAGGCCCGCGAGATATCGCGAACGAGAACGACGAACAAGGGCAAGCAAAAGGAACAACTGTCGCGGTAAAAGGGTGGACCGGGGCACCGAGAAAGAGGCCTAGATACATCGACGGAAGGAGGGAGGGGCCGGGGGGGAGGGTGGGAGGGAGTGGAAGCGGGCGGACGGGTGGAAAGAGAGAAGGAAAGGGGAGGCACGAGGAGAGAGAGAGAGAGAGAGGGGGGAAAGAAGAGAGAGAGAGAGAGAGAGAGAGGGAGAGAAAAAAAGAGAGCGAGAGAGAGAGAGAGAGAGAGAGGAAGAGAGAGAAAGAAGAGGAGAGAAAGAAGGAAGAGGAGAACACACTCGATTGCACGAAACTACCCCAACGAAACTAACGACGCGGGGCCCCGGGAGCCACTGACTGCCAGTCGGATGTCTCGCTATAGTCTGCTCAGGAAACTCCGACCCAACCTAACCGGATCGCTCGACCCCACTACTTGCTCTGTCCCCCTTTTTCTCTCTCTGATCTACTCCTCGCCCTGTCCCCTTCTCTCTTTCTCTCTCTCCCTCTCTTTTTCTCGCTTCGTTTCGCTCAGCGCCGTCTACGGCCGTCGCCCCACCGAAGCCCCGTCCGTCGCGCGAATACCCTTCCCTTCCGCCCTCGAGCCCTCCACATACACGCGTCCTATCGAACGCGAGAGAGCGGCGCGCGGCGCCGAGCGATTCGTCGTCGCGGCGGAGTCGACGCCGTCCACATCCACGCCTCCGCGGCCCCGGTGAACCGGCAACAAAATGGCCGACGGCGCACCTAATCGATTCGTGTGCCTGTCCTTTTTCTCTCTCTCTCTCTCTCTCCCTCTCTCTCTTTCTCCTCCTTCTCCTCCTCTTTCTCCTCTACGGCTCCTCGCGTCCTTCTCCGCCGCGTCATCATGCCGCTCGTCCACTTCCATTCGTATATTCACCGCATTCTCTCTCTCTCTYTCTCTYTCTCTCTCTCTCTCTCTCTCTCTCTCTCTCTCTCTCTCTCTCTCTCTCTCTCTCTCTGGTTCTTCGCGTTTCTCGTAAATCTTTCTTCTTCCAGCGCTACCTTTCTTTGTACCTTGCCTCCCAGTCGTCCTTCGTGTGCCTTTGTCTTTCTCGTTCCAGAGCTACCGATATGTCGTCGTACTCATCGCTCGTCGCCTTTGCCGACATATCTTCCTCTCCTCCTCCCCCTCCTCCTCCTCCTTCCTCCCTCTCTCGTCGGTCACGTCGTTCCACAGCCTCCTATGCGGTCCTTGCTCTTCTTTCCTCCCTACCTGCCCCCCTCCCCTCTCCTCTCCTCTCCTACTCACTCCCTCACTCTCTCTTTGCGTCTCTCTTTGTTAATCCGCCTCGCCGTCGCGATGCTACCCGATGTCGGCTGAGCGGTAACCAAACGGTCGGTATCTATGTCGTGCCCGCGGCACGCTACGCCCCGTGTTCCCTCGACTTTAGCGATATCCTTTCCTCGCGGTTCCCTGTTTGCTTTACTTTGCTACTTTGCGGTGGCGTTCCGGCGATACCGAAAGCGTTCGCGCTTTCATGTGAAATTCGCAAAGACGCGGCAGGCTAAACGCGCTACTTGGCCCGTCAATAACATGGGAACGCGGACGGTTTACTTTGAAAACGGCCCGAACTAAGATTGAAAACGCATCGAAATTCACGCAGAAGAGTACGCGAGTCTCGACGAGAGCGTGCCACAAGTTTTCGTGTTTACCCAAGTCGATGCTCGATGCTCGATGCTCGGCCACGAGCCTCGGATAACAACGAGTTTGTCGACGGAAAAGTAGGTTATGAGCGAATCAGCAAACCGGGTAGCCAGCCGTCTGCCATTGCGCGAGCCGACTATCGCGATGTGCAAAAAACCGGTGTGCTTAAAGCACACGCGGCACTTTGCCAGCTTCAAACCAGTCAACCATTGGCCGATCAAGCTCATTACGTCAAACGACGTTTCGCCCGCTTCTTCTTCCTCTAGACTTTTCCAGCCTTTATCTTATGACGGGAATAGGATTTTTTCCTTTCGTTTTTTATGGAACTTTATGGCCGCTATACTAGTCGCAGGTGTTTGTTTTACGTGAGGCAAGATCCGGTTTCCCGCGCGGTACTGCGGTTTATAATCCACGCATGTTAGGAAATCGCAACGAGAGAATTATCTTACGATTAAATTAAGATAATCGTCACTCCCGTGCCTGCAAAATGGAATCAGGAATCCGTGAACATCCGGGGACATGTGAGGTTATCCGTGACCGAGAGTCGATCGCGCTTTGAAATCCGAACCGCGCATTTATATCTTGACCATATTTTTCGCGCCAAAGGTTTGGTGATTTCCCGCGATTCCGATGCTAGAAACTCGTCTTAGCGCCAAATAATTCATGGCGGTCATCTTTTGGATCATTTTAACGCCATCAGAGCTTCGTTCTGCTGCGATCGCTATTCGGGATCGCATGTACGATTGCATCCATTGTCCTTTCTAATGTCTTTTCTAAATGTCGACGAATCTTCAAGCAGGGTGGCATACTCGCAGAGAACCTTGAGAGTCCCCGCAAGCTCGCTAGAATGACGTCGTGAAAACAATATGGAGAACGCGCGCGACAAGTACAAAGTTTAGTCATCGTCGGTGAAACGTTTCGTGCATTAGGGCGAATCGCTGAACAGCGAGTCGTCAAATGATGCCGGGTCGGCATCAATTTAAATTCATCAAAGAAATATGCCAAACGTCGCGCGACGTTTACGCGGGACGCGCGATTTTTCAAAGCTGACGGACATCTCGACACTCTTTATCGTCCATGTCGCGAAACGGGAGATCTCGAGATCGCAGCGGCGCCCCCTCCCCCTCCCCCCGCCCCCTGCCCCCTCCCTCTCTCTTTCCTTGCTATTCTCCCGGCCGAGTGAACCGTCGCTTTAAAGAAATATCCGGGAGCACCTCGAACAGCACGTCTCCCGTAGAGAACGGCAGCAGGACTCTCGCTGCTCGAGGTATCGATTAGGTCGATTTCTGCGCAATGCCCGACAGAAACATCGCGCAGCGAAAAGTCCGGATTCCGGCCGAGATAAATGAGGGCACAACGCAGCCCTTTGATCCGGCTACGTGGTCGCTCGCTGGACAGTCCCGGAAGTGGAGCGGAAATGAAGGCGCCGGCGGACAATCGCGGAAGCGACTCGAGCTCCAATCAGAGAACAATCTTTCCGTTCCAGCCGCGAGCCCAGGCTGCGAGTCTCGCGATGCCCGATGAAATATGGCGGATAAAGTTCGCGCGAAAGCAAGCTGGGAAATGAGAAGATAACCAGGCGGCGTCGCGTAAAGGAGCAAGGAGATTGTCGTTCATGAGGAGAGCTAATAAACTTTAGAGGGCGCAGCTTGCATCATCTGGGGGAACTCTGATTTGATAATTTGCGCAAAGCATTCTGCTGATCCGATGAATCTGAGCGAATTAAGCAAATCGAATTTCGCGAGCGCGGAATTTCACGTTATCGCCTCGGAATCATACGCCTATAATTATTATTTCGTTAATTCCTTTTTAATTAATTCACTTTTAATCGCACAGCGTCATTTATTATCGACATTTTGCGCGCAGAATCCGTTCCGTATATATATATATATATATATATATATATATATATATATACACACACACACATATATATGTCTCTTTTTTTCCTCGCGAATGTATTCTTTGCCCCGACAGAACGATAGAACAATCGGAGAAATTCGAGTTGTTGGCCGTTTTTCGCCGCGATTTCGTCGGCGTGCCTTTCTGTGCGGAAGTAAATATTTCCTTCGCGCTCGTCGGGTCGGTAATTCATTTTCGCCACTATCCAACGTTACCATTCAGCGGGAGCGAGCTTTTTGCCTGAAAGTCTCGTTAAATCGTCTGGTCTTTGTAAGATACA
The DNA here is from genome assembly GCA_020341155.1 of Eciton burchellii. NCBI lineage: Eukaryota > Metazoa > Arthropoda > Insecta > Hymenoptera > Formicidae > Eciton > Eciton burchellii. The sequence goes on from JAHMML010000007.1 coordinate 2,746,858, forward strand.
TAGCGCACGAGCCGCGTTAATGTTTGAGCAGTTTATGTCTGCGGCATGGCGGATTGAATATCGGACGATGGTTATCATTTTTGTGATCCATAGTCGGAAACTAGGTGTGTAGTTCGACGTTCAAGATAATGCGCTTATTTGTACAAAGGTGCATTAAGATAAAAATCGATACCTGAAGTTTCTTCAACATTACGAAAAGATTGTCTCGATCAATCGCAATGAAGATACTGCGACACACATAACGATGAGGGACGATACTGTACTTGGGAAAAGTACAGCGAACTGAAGATAAAGATAAGATACCTTCGTAGCAGGCTTATTACAAGTATTCGTTTTATTATTAGGTAGACCTGGCAGGAAATAAACCGGCGATAACTTTCATCGAGCAAAAATTGATTAGCGAGACAGTACAGATTTACTTGCCAGCGCAAGTATATCGCCATTTTTTGCGACATTCATAAAACATTCATCATAATAAATAAACCTTCCTGGCTGCTGCTCGAAACGAATCGAAATTACCGGCGGTTTCCGGACATTCGATATTTATATTAACGCAAATTAACCGATGAAATATAAAGTCACTCGCGCCGTTGCGCTCGTTAATGTCGAATATCGCGCATCGAGTGTGCGGAGAAAGCGCGCATCGCCGCGCATTACGGCGGTGTTATTCAACCTTGCGGAATTAATATTGATCCCTTCGCGATCGTGAAAAGAAGAACGGCATGGAATGCCGGCATGCGCTCGACGTGCATAGACAAGCGCGCCTCGCGTGTCGCGCAACAACGGCGCGACTCGAGCGGAAGTTTCTTTCCTCGGTGCCGTGTAAGGAGCTTGCGCAAAAAAGAGCAGCGGGCACCATGCCGAGGTTCACACAGCGAAAAAAAAAAGGGAAGAGCTTACGCGGTTCGCTTGCGGCGCATTAGCTGATCCGCGCCGCGCCGCGCCAGCGAGAGCGGATCGGCTGGAAGAAGCCACGTGGTCTGCCCGTGGCGTTTCACGGTGTTGTCGAAGATGCGACAAACGATCCGGCTGAACGGAGGAACACGAAATGCGGTATTCCAGAGCTCGAGGACTGTGGCGTGTGCGAGGCATATCGGCCTTGAAAGTACGTTCGTTGTCGCATGCTCGATCTCGATCGCAATTGAGCGGGGCTTTAATCGGGAATCTTAAAAGCTCACCGCTGCTCTTTCAATACTCGAGCACGTGTTCAGCCTCTGCCTTGACGGGAATGGATGTTTCGAGTTACAGTTGTATTCACCGTATCCGTGAGATTTGCGGAGACATTGCGAGAGATACATCTCTGTTTGGGTCGCGATGGACCAACGGAAGCTGCAGAGCAATCTGTGGCTCTCCTTTATGACGAATATTGTTCGCGTGATATTATTCCGTCTTAGCGATCGCGGCACACACGTTGTGTGTGTTACGAGACCTTACAACGAGCGGAGGGAGGGAGCGGACGAGGGGGAGAACCAGAAGGAGGACGAGGGAGCATAAAACGGTAACGCGTAAAGGAAGGCTCCTTAAGCGGCTCAGCGCGTAGGAGCGTGTCGATGCGGGGAAGCCGACAAAGCTATCAGCACCGAATGCATCCCGGACAGATGCTCTTCTCTCTCTCTCTCTCTCTCTCTCTATCTGCTTTCCTACCGTGCCAGACATGCCCAACAGCCTGCAATAATTCACGCGAACTTCCAAACGCCAGGACGAGCCGCGGCGCTGCTGGATTTGCCGGCTCGTGCTGGATGTCTCGGATGGCCTTTGTATCGCGCCATTTTCCCAGATAAGCCGTAAATACAAGGTACAATGAAATTTTGCGAACGCGCGGCAACCGTGGGAACACTCTCGCTGTTCACCGGCTGCTCATAAATCTCGATACGGCCGTAAAGAGAGAACGCTTCATCATAAAAATCTCCTCTCCGGTCACTGTTAACGTGCCGAGGCTGCGATAATGATCCAATTTACGTGCGCGCTGTTTCTTTCGACGGCGCGTGCTACCTGCCCGAATCGTGCCTGATCATTCCGCAGGAATCTCGGTGATTCCTTTTACGACAATTCTCAAACGAGAAGAGCAAACGCCCCCCCACTCTGTGCGCGTAACAAGCTTTGGCTCGTTTCAACAGTTCTGCGCCTTCAAGCAGATTGGCTTCTCACTCTCTTCTACTTCTGTTTCATTACCACTATCAAGTTGACATTTTCAAGTTGACTCGAATTTTTTTCGGCCAACGAACGCGTTCGTGCTCGCTCGACAGCCGGGCCAATCATCAAACAAAATGCAGAGTTTAATGAGACAACCGTTTGACATTTCTTAAATCTATGCGACAGGCACTGACGCACCGATGAGGGTGAGAACCAAGAGAGAGAGAGAGAGAGAGAGAGAGAGAGAGAAAGAGAGAGGCGAGACGGAGGAGGGAGAGGAAAGAACTCAGCGTTACGGAGAGGGCGCAAAACCTACGATGGATTAAGGCTTCCTTTCGCGTTGAGAGGCGCCTCTGGGCGCCGATTGACCTCCATATTCACGACCGCCCGTCGTATCGGGAGCCGCTCTGAGCCGCTTAAGTAGGTAGGATTTAGTTTCCCGAAGCGACAACGACAGCCCGCTCGCCTCCCTGCCCCCTGCCCCCTGCCCCCCTGCCGCACCACCTCCGCGGCGATGCGTGTCGACGCAAGGCGCCACTCGTTCGTTTCGTACATGCACGACGTCCGGAATTCCGACTATGCGGAAGCGTCAAAGTACGCCAAAGTAAAAACAGAGAGAGAGAGAGAGAGGAAGAAGGAAGGATATCTGATAAACGCCAGGCCGACCCGATAGTTGAGCGAAACGTTAAAAGAGATGTCGAAGGAAATTCCATGGAGCGAAGAGAAATATTTGCAACTCGGTGAGTTTTATTATTATTATTATTATTATTATGTAAGAAATACGGGAAGAATTTTCTCCATCCGTGCAAAACGGATGCCCGAGGATCCTCCCTCGGGCAATACAATGCGGGCTGATACAACTATTAGATAACGATTTCAATGAAGACGGACAATATTTTAACACTGTCAAGTAGGTATTCTTTTCTTTGTCGCAGAATTGATTACATCAAGAGCAGATTCCGGGCGACAGCCCGGTATAAAGGGAGCGTACTCTTTGTTTTCCGGAAACTTTTCTTCTTCGGAGAAGACGGTCACGTTTGCTAGGAAACAACACGCCGCGGGTTGTAAGTCGCCTCGCTCCGACGATTCCAGTGCCGATAACTCGGCAGCCGAAAATTCGGAAAGCGACAGGCGTTGTATGACCGCCAGTTACGGCGCTCTCAGGGAAGCATCTATAAATCCATGCTAATAAGGGTAAGTTGTCACGGGGGGAGGTCTGCGAATCTAGGTATAAAGCTCGTAAATCTCCGATAGACGATATCAAGCTTGGCGTTCCGATCTGGACCCGAGACGTGAGCGCAATTAGAAATTAAGAACATTGGATGCGGACGAAAGGCGGTTGCTTCCGCAACGGAAACAACTGCACCTGCATCAGGTGCATGCCCGATTAACGCTCGTCTCAAATTCCCCAGGGGGATGACGCATTTTCTAGACGGCAGATTTTTCGCGGAAAAACCTACGCAGCGACAATAGCGACAATAGCCGAAATATCTTTCTCGGAACATCCCCGAAACGCGCACTCGGAACTGCACTCTGACGTCAACCTCTGCGCCCGCTTCTTCTTCTTTTTCCTTTTTTTTTTTTTTTATGTTCGCCGGTTTTACGTTCCAGCGGTATGACTCAGCCGCGGCGCGATGAAAATGTTTTTCAGCAGCCGCGCACGGGGTCGATCTCGAGGGCGGGAAAATCGAAAAGAAGAGCAGAGCGGTACTCTCGACAAAGAGGGCTCGAAGATCGCTCGTGCTGCTTGGGCTGCCGCGCGGCTTTAAGTGCGTCTCGTATCGTTGCGTCTGGCGCCACGGTTTACGACTACGTATCTCGTGCACCCTTAACGGCCAGGTAGCTCCGCCGACCCTTCCGCCGCTGTCGCCACGGACGGTTTCGATCGCGCGTATCTCACGTTACGAGCGTCCCGCCGAGGTCTCCGGATCCTCGTCGCAATGATGCGACGCTTTGACAAACGGATGATGAGTCACGAGCGATTCGTGTACGATGAATGATGACGAGCGGTGATTGCAGTGGCACGTGATTGGCTCTGCTTTCAAGACGACTCGCCGAGGTTTCAGCTTTGTTCAACGGACTAGCTCATTTCGCACCGTTCGCGGCCACTTTCGCTACCTGATCTCGTCATAGAAATGATTCGGAATCATTTCGTCGGGAGCTTCCGAGCAAACCGAACCGAATCGGATTCACTTTGGCTGAATCTTCGATAGTCGCATACGCTGAACGCGTGGAAACGATATGCGCAACGATATGATATACAATCCTCATAATTCGTCACGGAGATGATATATCTCGCTGATCGGATGCTAGGGATCTACCGCGTTTCTTCGTGTGTCGATCGGAACCGATCAAGCGAGCTATCGCGCAGCGCGAAATCGCCGACACCCTCCGCGCGCATTGGAAATACCCTCTCGCGAAAAGTCTTCAATGACGTCGATTTCCACGACCGCGTGCGTCTATATATGCACACGCACTCGGCCGAAAATACCACACGTCGCCGATGCCGGCGAGCGATCGTGTGCGCGCATGCGCGCGCTGACTGCTAGTATAGAACGGATGCTATACTACTGGCGCGGTATGGCGCGGCGCAGCGTACTCCGCACTTGGACGCGCCGTTATCTCGGCACCATCTAGCCCGGCTAAAAGCTTCTCCCCATCAACCCCCCTCCTTCTGTTCCCTTACTACGGGCCTGGAACCTTCTCCTAGCGAATGACGCGCTATAGCGCGCTGACGGTGCTACGGTTCCCCCGTGTGTCCCAATTTTTCTTCGAACTGGCTGGCTGGCCCCCCCATATGCTCGAATCGCTTGAGATCGGCTCAACCACCGTCTTCCGCCATTTTCCCGCCTTGCAGTCGATAAGCAGCGCCAGCGGAACGATGCCCGGCGCTTTGCAGGGATTTCACCGTAAATGCACGACTGCGCGAGTCTCTTTGCGAGGCTTGCCGCAGCCGCACTTGGCGCGATCAATCGCATTCTGCGTTTTCTCATTCTGCTGGAGCTTGATGCCGCCTTCCTCTCGTGGGCAGAAAAAAAGTGGACGTGGATGTAATGTTCTCGGCTCATCCGAGAGCCGAGAGAACCGAGCAGGTCGGCACGTATGTCGGGAATGTTCTCGCTGCATCCGAGATTTTACCTTTTACTTTTAAAAATAAAAGACAAATCGATGCTCCTTTGTCATTATGTCGCATTAGTTTCGGCATAATTCACGTAACATCTCCATTCCAGCAAAAATCTCCCGCGATGCAAGCAAAATCTCAACTCCTCTTGACAGAGGACTCATCTCGCTCGAAAAGTTGCCGTCTCGTTTCTCCAATGGAACAATCATTTTACGATACTTCCGTGCAATATAATACGCATGCGGTCTCCCATTCTAAATTGCGAGGGATCTCATTCCGCCAAACGGAACCTCGTGTTCTTCGTCGTAGACGTGTGTCGCGCATAAAATAAGAGGCGCATAACAGAAGAAACATGTGGTTAGGCGAGTACGCAAAATAATCATAAGTTTATCATAATTTTCGATTATCGATCTTGCGCGGACTACTCGAAACTACTCTCCGAGTACGTGGTTGGAGCTATTATCAGCAGAGACCGAGTCACCCTCTCTCGGGACTAGACTTCTGCCTTCTCATGTACAGAGTGTCCCGATATTTCTCTTGTGATCAGTTTCATCGTTTCAGACTGATCGGGGAATGATGAGAGGAAATCCGAAGGGGTAGAAATTCTTGAGCTGATATTTCTAGTAGTCTGAATATCTCTTTTTACAATCGTTAATTTAATTCTTTCTATACAGGCAATTCATTCCTGAAATGAAAATTCGACCAATGTAGAGAAAGAGAGAGAGAGAGAGAGAGAGAGAGAGAGAGAGAGAGAGAGAGAGAGAGAGAGAGAGCGTTTCCTTAACGGCTAGCGGTCCATCATCAACATCATCGACCACTTTGAACACACTTGGGAAGATAAAGTCCCATCAAGGTGACATGAGATCGCAATTGACATAGAGTCGTGAAATAAAATTCTTCGCTGAAGCTCTACTTCCGGAATAAGACGAGCTAGAAAACCGTTTGCATTTCCCTGTGACAAAACGGATTTCAATCGCTTGCGGTTCAAGAGTTGCTTAATCCTTCGATCGCTCCATACGGGAGCTCCATCTCTTGTTGGAAGAATCTCTTTGGGACGACAAGTCCGGGACATCCTGTATACGTGCAGGTGGACGCTTCTGTATGCGCGCGTGCGTGTCTCCGCCATGGACGGCGAGAGGCCGTACGCGTCTACGCGTCTACGTGCATTTACGCGGGACGGTAAAAGCGGCGTCGCGCGGACTTGCGCGCGGCGCGCCATATTGATCTGCCGTTTCCAGGGCCGCTTAAACCCGCGACTCACGCCCGAGTATAATAATTCATGGGTTCAATGGCGAGCCTCGAAACGGAATTCCGATGGGAGGCCGCGCGATGTGGTTCGCGTCTTCCGGCTGTTACGCCGCCTCGCAATGACATTAATCATCGTAGCGACGTCGCGCGCTAATAAAATCGTGTAACGTTATGGCACGCGTTACACGTTACGGCAGCTCCACAGGTTTCCCTCGGTACCGCTGAGGGAGAGAGAGAGAGAGAGAGAGAGAGAGAGAGAGAGAGAGAGAGAGAGAGAGAGAGAGAGAGAGAGAGAGAGAGAGAGGAGAGAGACTCAACTTGTCCGTCAATGCTGCAAGATCTGGCATCATTTCGCGAATTATTAACGTCACTATGAAATGGTTACATCGAAGCATCCGCATACGCATTACATCCGGTAAAACAAAGTCCAGCGAGATAAATGAACAACGGCGAGAAAGTGAAGCAACAGCAACAGCGTGAAAAATGTCATAATGCGCGCGCATGTTATCGGCGTGCATTATCGATACACGTATCGACATCGCCTACGTGATTGGCTAATCAGAGCGGGATGGAAAGCGTGAATCGCGTGACGTCACGGGGCTTCACCAGCCGCCGGACCATCCGCGGCTGACTTCAAGCGCGTGCGTCGGTACGCGTCGTTCCGAGTCACCGTGTATAACGCCAGACGGGCCGACGCAACGAAAGCGCGGCATCGATCTTTGATCTACGATCGAGAGAACGTCACTTGTCTCGCAGGGATCCTCCGGATCCTCCGTCTAGCAACACCTGCATTCTGCGGAAATAAAAGCTCATGGGCCAACGGACGTTTCTATTATGTAAGGATCGCGCGCACGCCTCCCATCTATCGATCGATCGATCGATCTATCGATACATATCTTATCTATGGTATCTCCCGGTTGCATTTGATTCGGTTGCCTTCATCCGCACTGTTCAATAAAAAAATCGCGGTTGATGGATACTATTGCCGAAGCGAATGAGAAGAGAGGCATGTCTATTAGTTTTATCATTTAAACAGAACTTTATTGCATATCAAGCGATAATTAAAGGGAACATTGTTTCATCTAGTTTGACGAACTTTGAGAATTTTCATTTGCCGGAATATTTGTAATTTGGCGGAGAGAATGCGATTGAGTCTTGTGAAAGTTCTTTGAAATTTGAATCACCTTCCGTCTCGAGAACGTCTAGACTAGAGAAAGAAGAATTATTCATTCTCTCCGAATGTAATTTCTCATCAACCTATACACATGCACAATATACACTTGATTATCCTGTGATAAAATGAGCGCACACTTAATAATCGCACACTTGGCATAAACGTTGCGCTGTTGCAAATCGAAAATGGAACTAGCGAAAGGTCCCATTGGGAATTTACCTATGGACTCGCAATAATCCCGCTGACACGTGCATCGATGCTTCAATTAGCAAGTCGACTCGTCATTATGACGGCGAGCAGCGAGAGAGAGAGAGAGAGAGAGAGAGAGAGAGAGAGAGAGAGAGAGAGAGAGAGAGAGAGAGAACAGAGGCGAACGAGAGGAGCTGCTTCGACGAGCTGCACTCACGAGTGCCGTGATACAGCTTATCCAGCGCGTCCGTTTCGTCGAAGTAAAATCGAGTAAAACGAGACGAAAAAGGCAAAGGCTCGCCGATCTCATTAGCTTTCTTAACCCCGCGAACGGTCGCGCTGCTCGCGCCGCGCTTCCGAGAGAGCTGCACGAGTTTGCATCTTCAGCGGAAGCCAAGCGTTGAACTTAAACGCTCGAAAGAAGAGCTGGGAGAGGTTTCGGATATCCTGGAACATCGTTTGACGAGTCTTTGTAATTTCGAACTACCGAACAGCGAGAAAGGATTAGCCTCCTTCTGCTTTCGCTGCTCGTGTTTCGTGATGCGCGATGAAAAAGAACGATTAGCCCGCGGATATTAGATATATCCATTACATGCAGTGACGCGCGCCGAAATATTAATCCCTCCTTGCCTGTGAAACGCTCGGGGGTAACAACGCGTAAACCCCTTGAGCGCGCCTCGAGTTACGCGCATGCCGTTAACGTAACGGAGACTGGGGTTTCGTTGTTCTAATTGTGATAGAAAATTCTCGCGTTCTGCAGCATTCTCGAGTCGACTAAAGCTTCGTTTAGCAAACAGCGACCGATAAATAAGTTCAAGGAAAAATAGAGACGCATGTCAAAAGTGTCGACGCGCGCGCGGGAAGATATCTGTCGTTTGAAACGAGTTCGATTCTCTTTTTTCTTTTCTCTTCCCTTTTTTTTCCTTCTTTTTTTTTTTTTTTTTTTTTTTTTTTCTTATGGACGAGCTGTGCAGCAGGCAGGTTATAATCTGGCTATTAACTACACGCGCACGGTACGATTCGTCAATCGACGATAAATAAACAATTTGGTAGAATTGCGCAAATTTCTACGCGTTGTTCATTGCGTTGGGGTATTTTTTTTTTCGACCCCATCCCCTATGAACGTGGCATTGATTTTCCTTGATGAAAATTTAATGGAAAACCATCAGTCGCCGTAGTTTTTTTTAACATTTAATATTAAATCCCAAATAGTTGTCGAGTTCTATTAACGTGAAATAAATTCTGTAATGTATTTTGAACGCAATTTATTCTCATATTTAAAAAGGAACCTCTTTGTCTCTAATTTCATATCATCAGCCTCTCAATGTAAATTCCTTCGGAAAGGAAAAGAAATTTCCCGGCACGGGAAAGGAAAGATCTATTATCTGCGAGTTGATAAAAAGGATCCGTACGTGAAATTGCGTTCGCAACGGAATTACAAGTGTGTAGCACACTTACAAATGCATCTGGAAATCAATGTTGCATTTTCCATCGGAGGCGAAATATATATATATATACCAAATATTGTCTGTTTAGACGTTTAGACGTCTTTCACGGCAGCATCTCTTCTTCGAAAGAGAAGATCTTACGTATGAAGAAATATAAAGAGGAATAGAGAAGAAGAGAGAGAGAGAGAGAGAGAGAGAGAGAGAGAGAGAGAGAGAGAGAGAGAGAGACGCGTCGTATGCTTCGATAATCGATCACTTTTGCGCTCGATGTACTCCGTCGAACGTGAGACGAGATGGGATACCATGTGCAAAGCGCCGCGGGGATTAATATGTGTTTGGGCGCGCGATCCCGTATGTAATGGATCCGTAATGTGAGCCGACGATTATTTTCCACCGCGCGCGCCATTATCGGTCGCGCGGGCTGTTGCCCGGTGACAAATTCGCCGGCGATTCGAAAGCTTTTAGTGGTAAAAGTTTGGCGCCGATCGCGCTTATATCGTTATACCTGCATTATGCAAAGGGTGATTTTTAGCGGGCGCGAATATCGCGCGCGCGAGCGAGCGAATCGCAGCGAAATTAATGTATCAAACCGCTGGCGATATCGCGCAATACGGCCGCCATTGACAAATCGTCCTTTCGCGGGAATATTAAAGCCGTTTCCTTTTATTTGACGGGTTTTATTTGAGGAGTCTGCTATTGGATGAAGCTCGATTGTCGCTATTATAACGGCAATAATGACGTCCATATAATAGACGCAAATAATAATTAGAATTAATTAGCAATAAGAATTAAATGTGTTGTTTTAATTTGAGATATTCTGTGGTATATTCGTTTTTCACGTTACGTAAATTCTTACGTAATTCTATGATCAACTTCAATCTTCTTTACACATTTCTAAACGAATGTTCGACGTTTCAGCAGAAGCGTCTTACTATTATTATTATTATTATTATTGTTGTTGTTGTTGTTGTTGTTGTTATTATTATTATTATCATTACAGAGCATTGCAGTACGATGCAGTATAATCGCAGAAAAGATTGCAACAAATTCCAATTTGGTTGTTCTCGTTTACTTAATAACAACGAATAAGTGGACCTATTAAATATAATATCTATCATCATAAGAAATATTCTTTTACGCTTTTCGCAATGTTCCATTGCAAGCTTGGGAATACCGATCTAATACATTGATATAATATCGTACGCAAGCTTCTCTCACGTCGGCCGAAGGAGTCAAGTAGAACTTAACAATGCGCGATTTAACGGAGACAGAAGGCCAGGGAGGCCGTTCCCTGGGAAGAAGGAAAAAAATGCGCAAAGTTTCCTAAACGCGGCTTCCATCTTGAACGGAGCCGAGACCGGAGAGGGACTCTTCTCACAATATTGACTCTTGACCGTGAGTATTTATTCTTTTTTTTTTTTATAGTTACATATTTATCCGTGACTGTCCTTTTGTCGGCCAGTTAGGAAAGGTAGTCCCTTGGAGCAGGACTGGACGACATATAGACATAACTACTTTAGCCATATAGGTGCCTTCTGCCCCTCTACAGCTGCATCCTGCATCCGACAGGCAAAGCAGAGCAACTGGTTTCCGCCATGTGCGGCGAGATCTCCGTCTCGCTGGATAGCGACTCTCGATCGGCGATCATTCCGCGACTGTATCAGCGCATAATCATCTAGCTTATTGCCCACGATTCTCCCTATCCTTCTCCTTAATCTCCTCAATTTCGCGTTCCCTCTTGCTTCTTTTTGCTAAACATGCTCGGAATGGCACTCGCCAAGAGGCTGACTCGTCCGAGCCATTTACACGTATCGTCCTCCTCGCGGGTGCACGCTTCTGTCACGCATCGCGCACAAGTCATTACGCGCTTGTTTCGGGGTAGACCGACCGACCTGCCATCGCGGAGTGGCGCAGAGGTCAGCCGGGCGATCAAGGGAGCGCGTTAGGGGCGACGCAGGGATGAACACGTAACACGCATCGCGCGCGTACGCGCGCAGCACGCAATCGCGTAGCGTGCCTCTCGAGTCCCTGAATCCACATATGTACGGTTCATGATGATTTTCCGTTAATTACGAGCGGCACGTGTCGTGACAAATAAAAACGATCTGGCAAACGATAAGGACGCGGCCAAGTGATTATCGCCGTGACGGTAACGCGGCACGGTGACGTACGCAAACAGTCTTTCCTTTTCATTTCGCGACTCGCTGCGCAGGGAGAATCGCCGTAGCTGCGACGTGGGAGAGTCGTTGCCATCTGCTTGATTAAAATGTGGAATGATAACGAGGACGCGGCTCCTAACGTCAAGTCTACGAAAGCATTTACGTTTATATCGCGGTAACGTATTTCGCAATGTTAGTTAGTTTCAAACGAATGCGCCAGTCGCGCTGACGTAATCGCGTTACTTTGGGCGAATTGTAGCGCGAATTGAATCCACGGAAACGTGAGCTATTTTTGCATTAGAATGCAAGCAATTAATCTTTCTCTCTCTCTCTCTCTCTCTCTCTCTCTCTCTCTCTCTCTGTCTCTCGCTGTTATTCGTTGTATCCATCCGTTTCTCGGGCATTGTGAAATTTCGTTACTGTCGCGTATATGTATTGTAAAAAACGATGATTCGTGTGACACGAATACGATATCGTCGATGTCGTCACACGAGTGATAGTGGCGGGGATGTTAAACGCGATATAAAAGATCGACCGAAGCTCCGTAAACCGTTAAATGTTGCGTCACAGTTAAAATTTAGAACGCATCGGCTTTAGAGTCACCTGTTTGCAAAGCCTCGCTACCGTACCGGGATCGGATTTGTTTGCTAACATAAAAGGGACCAAAGGATTATCCGTGCAAACAGAGTACCCGTTACATTTTATCGCTCGGCTCTTTTATTTTTATTAACCGCGGCGCACGCGACCGCGCGTTATCTGTTTTATCGACACTATACAACTGTTAATATTTTCGTTAAACATGGAGCGTCTAGCGCTCGACTCTCGGAAACTCCCGAAGAGGAGCCGTTGGATGTAGCCGCTATGAACTTTACGCGCGAGATTAAAGGCTTAATATTCTTTCAAACTGATCTCAGAAAGAAATCAGGCGATCGGATAGATGCCTCGGTTTAGAAATCTGTAAAAGCATTACTCATTACTCCCCGTTGGCGCGCGGACACATAAACATACATCGCAGAGATGCCTGTTTTCAATCATCAGAGACTGACGAACGTGAACGTGAGACATCAGGAGGAAGACGCGTTACAGCTAATAACTCTCAAAATTCCATACGTTTTGCATCGCGTTATAAAGAGTGCTCGAAGAAGGTAATAAAAGGCTGACGGATTTCAGAGTCTCGGCGATGGCTTGCACAAACGCGCCCTCCCGGGGCGAGGCGCATAAATAATTACGCCATCTGCAAATCAAGTAGAAATAGTAAGCATGAGCTGGCTTTAGTAGAGATGATGAGCACGCGATCCGATCAACAGCTGCCCCTTCTGGCCATATGGCATGCACCAACCGTAGCCCGTACCCCGCCTATCCCCGACACGAGTCCACCCCCGCGCACAAGCGCGTGCACCCGATAAGAGATGAGCACGGCGATAAGCACGGAACAAGCTATATCGTCTTTCCTGTTGGCCGTTCGCGCAGCGAGCGATAAATCTGCGGTGCTTTCCCTGTTCGATTATGCCAACATCCGAGCATCTGGCTTCTTCCTTGACAGACGACGAATTGACCAACGTCAGGAAGGGGGGTGGGGGCGAGCTCAAAATAATTTGCGCGGGATGACTCAAGATCGCGGCTTCCTCGAACGGCGCGGAATCGTCGATCGGCGCTTTTGTCGCCAATAAAATCGATAGCCTCGTAATGGCGGCTGTGCGTGGTCCGGTCGGTCCGGAAGAAAGAAAAGCCGGAGAATTTGAAGAAAGGCAGTACCCTTGCAGTACCCTTTGTGCGTGGAGCGTGTCGCGCGGACACGATAAATATTTTCCGGCAGAATGGACGACGACGTTAAATCCTCGCGTGTCCCTTCCGCCGTCGTTGTGGCTTTCGGTCGGAACCACGAATACCTCGAAAGAGGAGGAGAAGGAAAGAGTCATCCGGGACCGGAAGTCGAGGACGATCGGCCGTACGTCCATCGCACGTCCGGCCACGCGCTGGCGCGGGGCAATTAATTCATTACCGCCCTTCGCCACCCTTTCTTCGCTCATTCTCCCTTCTTTCCCTGTTTTCGCCCGCTTCTGATAAGCATTAACGTTGTGAGCGAAGCTTTTATTTTAAATCCTTTTGTCTTTGTTCTTATCGCCGATCATGTTGGAATAGAAGAGGAGAACGAAAATAGAGAATCAGAATTTATGTTTCGCGCATTTCATGTTATTAATATATTAAATAAGAGAGGACGTTCAGCTTTTTGTTTTCGTTTCCTTTTTTCTTTTCTCTCTCTCTCTCTCTCTCTCTCTCTCTCTCTATACGCAGCGAAGGGAACGAAAGCTATCGATCTCTCATGCGATGCGATCTCCTGCCGATGTGAGAAAAATTAAATGGTGAAATGTCAGTCACGTTTAACGGAGAAGATCGCAAAGAAATTAGCTCGACCTCGGAGCGTACAGTCAGCAATCTCACGATGCAAGCGCACCCTTTCCCGAAAGAGCAAACGACGGAGCTCGAAGCTCGACATTGGTGTAGGAAATCAGAGTGCAGAGCTCGCCTGGACGCTTCGACGTTTCGAAGGACGGCAGGGAAGGACGCTCTGACTTTTGGCTATACGTATTCCGCGGAAGCGCTGGGCGCGGCACGTGACCCCAACATACGAATTCATTGCCGCCGACACGTGACTTCCAATCAGCCGGCATTGTGTCAGAGAGTCGATCGGTGGCGTCGGTGGACGCGGCGTACGCACGTTCACGCATGACGCTCGATTCAATAGCAGTCTGCTGAAAAATACTTTGCGCATTGTGATCCATCGACGACGAGATATCGCCAATAGGAAATCGCCGCGAATATGCGAATAATCCAGGATTATTACGCGACGTTATCGAATGTTGAACGTGAAATTTCACGAGGCGAGCAGTTGCGAGTTATCAAAGGACGAATTGGCCTCGAGAGGGCGGCTGTTTGGACGTTTCTTTCCTCTTTTACGTCGATATCCACTCGTGTCGTGACCCGCGCGCGTTTCTACGCGCGCCGTAAAACGAGAGCGGTCGCGCAGGAGGTCTCATCCTCCGACACGCCGGAAGTCGCCGGGTCCGAAGTGGCTCCGGAACCGAGCGCTCGTTTCCCAGACGGAAGGGGGCTGGTCGCATAGGAAGAGGTGGAGAATTTGACGTTTGCGTGGACGAGCGCGCGTGTACGTCTCGCCCCGGCGCGTATTCCGCGCGTATCTCCTTCTCTCGCAGGGACGCTGACAAATGACGCGTGGCGCCGTTCGGCCACGTGATGCCTAATTGACACTACCGTGACGTCACGTGCCGTACCGTGCGTACGTTGCGTATCGCTGGCCAGGCTTTTCGCTGCACGCAGCGCAGGAGGGTGATACTCCTTCGGAACGTTCCGAATTCGCGCGCGCGCGCGCGCGTCGGCGCGTGTGATCCGTCGCGCTCTGGGCGTCGCCTCTCACCCCTTTAATGCCGCAAACGTTCAAACGACGTTGCATTGTTCTCTCTAACGTTCTGCGTATTTGGATCTTTTTCGTTCTTTCTCTCTCTCTCTCTCTCTCTCTCTCTCTCTCTCTCTCTCTCTCTCTTTCCCTCGAAACGCTGTCTCGTTGCTGCCACGTTCACTTGTTGCCCAAAGTTGTTTCGGGGAACGTGTCTCTTCTTCTTGCCAGGCTGCCAAGCAGCGTTTCAGCGATTGTATGCGACATACAAGTCTCGATCCAACGCAATTTGTTACGTAATTTGTTGTTGTAACTGAGACTGAGAGAAAAGTGCATACATGCTGGACAAAAGCTGGACACGTTTCACATCCAGCGGGAACGCGACTTGCGAGGCTATCGATCGTCAATCTCGCCGCCGTCAACCGCGAAGAAATTAATTCGCGAATGAGACGCGGCAGCGCCACGCCGCTTTATCCGACGTCGCGTTCAAGGGGAAGCGGGACGGGGGGAGGGGGGGGGGGGGAGGGGAGGGGGAGGGGAGGGGGGACGCAGGGGGGGGGGGGGGAGGGGAGGGGGAGGGGAGGGGGGACGCAGGGGGACATTAGGGCTGTCGTGCGCGCGCGCGCGCGTCAATGTGCCGAATATCCGGCGTGGTCGTGTGGTCGGTGAATAATTAGCCGATTGTCCCGTCCGCGAGCCGGAACCGAACCATCAATATTTTTATTTCCATCCCTGACCCCCGTGAAGAGCCGGCGCGACGACCCCTGCGGCCGCCTCTCTTTTTTTTTCTCTTCCTCGCGAGGGGTTCCCGAGGGCGGGGGCGCGCCACTAGCGCTAAGTGATATCCCTCGTCCGCAATGAGAGACGACTCTCGTTCTCTCGAGGATCCTGGGCGCGTTCTCGCCCGCGGAATACATCCTGTTGGACGAGAAATGCACGTGCCGCGCTGTCGAGGGTGGTCTCGCGGCTGGCAGATTGATGGAACTCGCCGCGACAGGGGTGGATCTTTTATTCGCTAATGGACGGAGCGTTCGGGTTTTTATTACGATCATCTTTCCGCGATTCTGGGGTGTCGTGCTATATTATGAAGCGTCGATTGTCGAATCTTCAAGATTGACCAGTAACGCAATAAAGTGTAAACAAGCTAACTGCAAAGTCGGAGAGAACAGTTTCCAGTTTTCCTTCGGAGGATTCGATGGGCCGGTGACATTATTACTTAGCGGTCAATCGAGATACGTACGATAAATGATCGATGATCGACGATTCGCTTGGCAGCGTTAAGCGCTCCTCCAACAAAGCTTGTACAATTCTTCATCTTGTCCCGAATGACGAGTGCTCGCATCGCGTGGGTTCCATTAATCTGTTTCTCATGCGCGTCTTACAAGTGTCGTGCGTTTCCTTTCGAGAGATACATCAGAGAAATGTTGGACGAGTCCTGATTGAATCCTGCGCAAACTCAACCTATGATGCAGCCATGATATTCGTGGCTCATGAGAATCATGTGGAAGCGTCCCTGCGTTTACAAGAAAGTATCTCCCACATCCAGAAGTGGCTAAAAAAATGGAGAAAGCTAACAAAAGCTAACATGTGACATTCACTCGTAAAGAGACCGCTAGCAATCCTGCACGAATTCCTCGAGCTGAAGATGCCAAATATTTAGGATTATACTTGGACCGTGGACTAAATTGGAGAAAACATGTACTCATCGAGCGAAAACAACTTGGATTTCAATTGGGAAAAATAGCCAACCGGCTACTCGGCTGGCAAATCACAATTGTCGGCTGAAAACAAGCTGCTATTATAAGACAATTCTCAAACCTATTTGGGTCTGTGGCGTCCAATCGTAGAGGGACAGCCTCCAATTCGAATATAGAAATATTACAAAGATTCCAAAACAGATACCTTAGAATTATCGTTAACGTTCCATGTCACCAATGACACATTACATCATGATCTTGACACGTGCCACACGTGTTGGAGAGACGAGATAAGAAGACTCAGAGATATGCTGATAGGATGGAGAAGCATCCTAACATACTCGCGATTAATCTCATGAGAAACGCCAAGACTCGCCAAGGCATTAAAAACAAGACTTCCTCAAGACTCCGTAATTCTATAGGGCATATGCTCTTCAGACTCTGTCACACCTAATTGCCACCATTGTATTACTAAAGGTCACGTGATTAGTGACTTCTTGATAATAAAAAAAAAGAAAGAAAAAGAAACCTCAACACCGCTCCCTTCGCGGGATCTATCGACATTTATCTGCGACGTTTCCATCGCCGAGAGTGATCATGATCTCGATGATGTCAACAGCTGTCGATATCTCGCTCACTCACACACTCTTCGAGTGTGATCCGCGAGGCAACCGCGCGTGCTATCTCGGCGATGCGAGATCGTCCGCGGTCTCACGATCCAGACTGAAGCGTCACCTCCTGATAGATGACGATGCGTGGAACGTGATCCACGTTAGGCAGCATAATGTCGCGTTATTACCGCACCCTTTGTGCGTACTCCCCCGCGTACGATAGAGCGATCGCAGCCCGGCATACTTTCCCACCGGAACGCCCCGTTTGAAATCGAAACCATCGCGCGATGCGGTCACCACGGTAATTTCCGTGGATCGCGCTGTGAGTAATGCTGCCATGTGAAAGAACATCGAAGGAGGGCTGTGGTTGCACTTTCTCGCGATTTTGACCATTTGGATCGTCAGATGAAGCCCCAAAGGGAAAACGCTTGATCAAACGAGAAGGTATCTCGATGGGTAATGATAAATAACGAAGAGCGACGTACGCGCGTAAAGCGCTCAAGGTACGAGTGACTCAACAGCTTCCGCCTGTATGGCGATTCCGCGCGTAATGGAGCGCCAGATGATACCGATCGTCGTGTGGAGAACTACCGCGTGTTTGTTAAGAGATTCGCTACGGCGGGCTTCCCGTGGCGAAACGCTAAGTGCACTCCTCTATTATGCAAGCCTCTCGTCTTGCAACAGAACTCGCATCACGAGCGAGCGAGCCCGGCTACGATCGCGCCCCGGTAATGAAAACACCAAGTGCATCGTAAGGGGCGGCAATGAAATTGATTTATGCTCCTCGTGGCGAAAAGTAGCGTGGCACAAACGCACCGGGAAATATCGCGACCGATTAGCGCTGACCGTTAAAGGATATCGAGAGGGCACGAATCGCCCTTCCGTGAGCAAGTTTGTAAATTCGTAGAGCAAACGAAGGAATGATTCTCTACTGTTGAGCGATATTCAAACTGAGAAGAAGCATTGCGCCGATGCCACGGTTAGATGTCGTCAAAGACAAAGAAGATCATCCATCAGGGCGCTTCGCAATCGTGATAAAAAGCATTCAAACATGTAAGAGGAAAATTGTTATTTCCGTCTTTATGAGAAATTCTGGCGAGAGTCGTAAACGTAAAAAGATTTCCAGGAAGGAAACGTATAAAACTACAAAGAGAAATAAAAATAATCCGTAATTCCCATTCGAATCTCACACATCTCACGGCAAACGAAACTCGCGACAATTACATCTTTACGGTGCATGTTCTTCAATCACTTTATTTCGATACCGCTCGCAAAATAACCGACTTATCTCGCGATCGAGATTCTCTTCTCTTCTCGACGAATAAATTGCCGCCGAAGGTGTCGTGGAAATTTGTCCGGGCGAATTTTTGTCGGGACCCGCAGCACGCAGTCGGCGGTAAAATTGTAAGGTGCCACCTAAGGTGCCACGTAAGAGCCATCTCGATCCGTGCATCAAAGGGCCCTTCGACCGTCTCTTCGAGCAATCGCGCGCGGCGGCCCCCGTGACATCAGCGACGTCCGAGACGGACGGGTCTTTAGTAGGAATTCCGAGAAGGCGACGAGAAGGCAGAAGAGGGTAGTCCCGTATCGAAGACTCGCATCTGCCACGTCACCCGAGAGCCGAGCTTTATCTCTCTCTCTCTCTCTTTCTACTTTTTCAAATACACTTCTTTCCTTTGGCCATACCCAGCTCAAGTCGCTCTCTTCGGCATCACGCCGGTCCACCCCGGTCTCTTAATCTACCTGGCCATCTACATCCGCGTTATCTTGCATCGCGGCCACGGCGGCGACTACTAATTCGAGGATTTACTGTAAAGTAAGACCTTAAACGCGCGGCGCCCCGTCGAAATTGGGTAACGATCGGATCAGCGCCGATGTGCATTAAAGTTCAGACGCGACCCGCCGATCTCCCTCTCACAATCAGATAGAGTCGTCATAATTATACGAATTACCATTGTGTACATTGGACTAGAACAGGTTTCCCCGAGAAGGGCGAGATCCCGAGGACGGTGCGAGAGCGGCGTCCATCAACGAATTGTGATGACTCTGTCGAGGATCGATCAAGAGCGATGCACTTCTTGTCGTCGTCATTTTCGCGGAGCGAGAAGGCAAAACTGCCGACCCGCGCACGTGCACCGACTTCGTACTTCTACGATCTCGAATTTATGACGGACGTCCCGAGGCGACATTGAACTCTTATTGGCAGCGATATCGCGATCGAGTCCCAGGATAACGCGTTCTAACGGCCGGCGTCTGCCAAGAGCGTCTGTTCGCTCTCTCTCCAAAGTAACCGGTCCAGTCCGATTATCGTCCGGTTGGATTCGATTAAGCCGCTCCAAACACGCCACCGCCGCCGCCGATGCCCCGTAGCTAGCTGGCGGATAATAAATTCGATTTCGGCATCTCGCGAGGGCGCAGCGACGAGCTACGACGTAAAACCGTCACGTCGCCGAATCGCCGAGCGTAGTCGCTCGACGCGGCGTTACCGTAATGTGGGGTCGAATCGACGGGATAAGGGGATCGGAAATTCGGGACGACATCCTATGGGGTCGCTCGTAGGAATAATATTTTTCTTTCTCTTTTCTCCATGTACGGCTGCTGCGTGCGGGCAGCAAGGTGCGCAGCGGTGTCGTTACTACATCGAGATCGGGGAGGAGGAGGGTGGGTGGTTGCAAATTCCGCTGTCCGTTCCGCTCATTTGCGAGCGGACGGTGGAGCCGTTCCTGCGCGAATTGTGCCTGCTGCGATCGTTAGATCGTTACGTCAAAATCCTAATCGCAATGTTATCGACGAGTTTCGCGACGATTGTATCGCTAGAACGATGTATTGATTCATGTTAGAAAAGAAACGCGGAAATAACATCGAGACCTTAGTGGCGGTAACGTATTTTTCAACTTATCACGCGATGCTTTCGCATGATTTCGTTATACTCGTCGGTCGTCTCGCGGTTCCACGAGAACCGCGGAGATCCCACTTTGTGGAATCCGTGGGAAGAAATTGGCGACAGGAAATTGTCCGCTTTCTCCTTCCTGCCAACTGCTTTCCTCCCGACAATCCCGATCATCATCGTCATCATTATGCGCTCGGCGCGCGAGTCGCGCGACATGAAAAGTCTCTCCGCGCGTGCCGCACAAAAGCGAAAGGCGAGCGAGAGGTGATCCCCTGGCCGCGATCGAGCGCAAAGTGCAACATGTTCCCGTGTCGATTGAAATCGAAGCCGCGCAAGGGCGAGAAGACGAGGGGCAAGTTCGGGCAGATCGGGCGGGCTGCGCGGGGGGCGGAGGCAGGTCAGGGCACCTGCTAGTGTAACAGCGCGCACTCGTGCTGCACCCGGAGGATCGTGATTAAAGCCCTGCCATCCCGATGGGGTCTGGCGTGGAGGTCGACATTTGGTGTCATTGTCGTGAGACGACTCGCAGGAGAGGGTGCAAGTCCGCGGGACCAACAAGCTCCCGCTCTAATGCTGATTTAATCAGAATCACGATGCTTCCCCTCTGCCCCTCCTACTTTCAAACGTTCTTCAATGTTGCGCGAACGCCCCGCGCGTGCGGGAGCAGAAAATGTGGTCGAATGAATTCAATCTTGCTGGCGTTAGCGTTGTTGATTAGCGTTACGACGATCGCCGTTCATTAGAGATCAGCCGTTCGCTGTTCGAGCAGATACGCGAATTGCGAATGAATGATTATTCGTGAATTATTCTAGCTTATATCTCGGCGTATTCTCTGCATAATATATAAGATACATACATGTAATTTACATCCTTTCTAAACATGGGACATACGCTTTCATCGAATGTAGGGAAACCTGCCGTTATATATTTGCGAATACAATTTTATACCAGATACCAGAGCGAAATAAAATCCACGACACTTGTAAATCTTTTTGCACCTTTCCGTTTCTTAAAGCGCTTCGATGAGAGTGTCGCTTATGTTTCCATATTGGTCTCGTTTCGGCGACGCTTAAAGGAGTTACATTTCCCTACATCGACATGCACGGGCTCTGCGGGGTCTCGATCGAGTCGACGTCCCCCTCATCTTGGGCTTATAATTCTTGGGCCTACATACGTAATGTAATAATCGGCGTGTATATAGCGGCCATATGGGCCAGGACTGATGCACCCTCGTGCATCTCCGTGCCAAGAATTCAATTCAGGTAGAGATAGATTCTCTGCGCGTCCATTCTCGTTCCCCCTGCCCAATGAATACGCACGCTTACCCAAAGCGGGGAATGACTGCCGTCAGCAAAAATATCTTGGATTACGTTAGATTAAAGCTGTCGGCGCGATCGCTTCTCCGAGTTTGATTCCACGAGCCACTTTTCCTAGCTCGCTATCATCTGTCGACCTCTTTCCCTTACAAATTACCGATGTAACAGTTACAAGCAAGGATAATCGGCCGATCGTTTGCACATGAAGAGAACCCTGGTATGATATAATTTCCGGACAATTCGCGACAATTCCCTTTCCCATTTCGAATTTTGCCTGACACATAACTGAGTCATTGTATGTAAACACACACGCTTGGCAGATTTCGCACGATGGAATTTTATTCGGGTCAATTCGCGACGCAACGCGGATTGTTCAACGAGGATTGCTTCTCGCCGAGCATCTCCACGATGGACCAGCGATGCTCGCCGCTAATCCACCGAGGATTAGCGCGCTGAGAGTCCAGCTCGACATTGCGAGAAGAGTCACGGAACGGCGGCGAGCTACCGACCGAAAATCTTGAGGGGCGATCCGCCTCTCCCCTTCCCTCCCTCGCCATCGCGGCACCCCGTGTGTATTCGCGAGACGACACAGATATGCTTTTAGCGCGAGGGTGGGACGAGGGTGCTGCGTTTCCGAGCACACGCATCGTCCGTGTTACCAAGGCGCGTGCCCGCGCACACGTGCCGCGACGACGTTAAGACGACACGCGATGGCGTGGATGAGACGCTGCTGACGTTGACGTCACATAGAAAGGAAAACCGGAGAGAAAGAGAGAGAGAGAGAGAGAGAGAGAGAGAGAGAGAGAGAGAGAGAGAGGGAGAGGGAGAGAGGGAGAAATATTTTTTCTCCAACCTTTGCTCTAACCCTCTTAAAGCAAGCCCTCGTCTTGAGGGGTATTCTTCTTTGTGATATCTTCTTTGTGATCTTCGTTTGACATTTAAATTTCGAGTTTGGTTTTTATTGTAATGAGTTTATTTTGATGAGTGTTTTCTTGATACAATATTTGATATTCTGCTGCTTTGATTATTTATCGTTCGATGCTAGGCAGGTATTTTTCTATACATTTTCTAGACATTTTTATTTCCTCGCTTGACAGCACGGGAAGATCGTAAATAAAATATCCAACGGTTCTCTCTTCTCTCTCATGTATTCTTTCTTCCTACCATTCAGCTTATGGTATCTCTTGTTACTTTACGCCTAAGTAGTTCTCCATCCCGTTGCTATGAAACACGCGATGAAAAACTGCAGAAAAGTTGTCCGTTTCGGTTCCGCCGCGCGCCAAAGAGTCAAGCCCTCGAGAAGTCAAGCTCTCTTCGTCAAGTCCTCCGCGAGTTTCTTGCCCTCCCTCCCGAGGAGGGAGGATTCTCTCTTTCGAGATCGTATCGTCGATGTTTCATCACGCGAGCGAATTAAGTCGCTCGATGAACGTAACGCCCATTAAGAACGCACATGCGCGCGCGATGGCCAACCGTATTCTCGATTGTGGATGTGCTCCCAATCATAAATATTGACCGCGGTTCTAACCGCGAGAGCACACAGCGATACGGCTATATGCCCACGGTGCCATGGATTCACCCTTGGATTTCGCTCATAAATATTGATCACGAATACGGTACACGCTACGCTCCTTACGCTGCACGGCGGCGAGAGCGCTCGCGTCCGATGGCCTCGGTCAATGGTGTCCCGTGGGAGGCAAACCTCGTTTTATGTTTGCCGTCAATGATTGCGGTTAATTACAACACTACCCGTCTGTTTGTATGTCAACTCCATATACATACACGTTAACGATCTCCCGTGGGAGCGCCGCCTCGACATCCTGGAGTCGGCAGAAAGACACCGCGCTCATTCGCGTTATTCTTACATCACCGCGATATCGTTGAATAATTTCATTACGCGATTCGTGCACGTTAATCAGCACAAGTCTATCTCCGTCGGTTTTTCTCCTTTTTCAATCTTGAGTACTGCTAGACATTTTCGTAGACATTTTCCAATCCATGGCTTCAATAAAGGTTTCATTGATCTGATAAAACGATCGTCAATTTTTTCAATTCTTATAATGTAATATAATTTATGAAAAAAAAAAACATTCGCTTCTCTTGATGAAGACAATTCATCGCGTGTGCGCGTCAATGCTCCTTCCACAGCTTGATGCTGTGACTCCGGAGAAATATTTCCGCGGGATATGGCGCCATGTAGATTTGAGATCTTCCTCCAGATTGAGATTAAGTGTACTTGCGATCCACAGCGAACGTTCCCCATGATGGTACGAGGGCAGCCACGCGAAAAGTCTTGACGGAAAATGCGGTGGTCGTCCTCGAGGCAATCGAATCGACCGGCCGAGTCGGTGGGGCCGGCCGATCCCGGCACGGTCGTAGTAAACTTGTAAAACAATAAAAGCTTCCGGTGATCCGTCGTTACGGTGCGCCGAACCGCTACATCGAGTTACCCAAGTCCAAGTTTTCACCGGATACCGCCGCAAACGGGGAACACGCAGAACGACGTGGGTGGACGCGATAGTCACGCCGTTAAAAATTCCTCTTCGATGTACATGTGCTGTTCCGATGCTCTCGAACTCGACAAATGGAAATTTGTGAAATTGCTCGCCCGATAAGAGCTCGGATCTTCTATGATGATGCCACCTGCTCGCGACACTCCCGTAATGGCTACGAATCGAATTACGACGTTATCATCATTTCTCCATGTTTCATATTCGATCTGCTGTGCTTGATCTGCGATTATAAAATCTAACATTTTTAACGTCTTTACGCATCATGCGACGTCCGAATGTTTCAGCCGCAGGGAGAATCGCGCGAGAACACGACTGAGATTGTTTAAAATCAATCGACGAGATCGACGAATCCTGAATTGATCACGAATCGAGAAATATATGCTGGGAAACCCAGCTGACATAGTCTTTGCATCCTTGTAAAGAAAGACTCGAGACTGAAAAATGTATTCGTATGCAAAAGTCATAAGTGGAATTACGACGTGGCGTCAACGAAGGGCAACGAAAACAAGAGAGCGCGCCATCGACATTACGTTCCCCGTTCTGCGAAACTCMCCCCGTCCAGGAAGTATTTCTTCCGAGCCGATGGGCCGCGACGGAAATGAAAATTTCACATCTGAATTTTTTCGCATTCGTTCCTCCCTTCGGTTACCAAAACGGGGTGCTGCGGAGTCAGGAATCCCGGACAATAGCAACACCACCCTATGTCACCCTGCATTAATTTCTGATGACGGAACGCTCTCGTCTTCTACACTCGCCCTCTCTATCAAGGTCGTTATCCAACCGTCTTCGGGGAGGGCGTGTTTTTTTCATTCCATCGTAGCGTATCATGTTATTTTACGTGAGCGTATTGCATTATGCAAGTGTTAAATGTCTATAAATAATTTTAACATTATTAATTTTAATCGATAAGAAGATATTAAGAAGATATTAAGAAGAAAAAGAGATTTAAATAATTAAATAATATATTTTCGTGCTTTTCAAGTTATTCAATCGCATTACTTGCGTGGAATACATTTGATAAGACATCCGATACTGATTGAAGCATTTAAATAAGAAACAAAAACCAAAGAAACATGAAAAGAGACAAAATTTTTTAAAATTGCACGTCTATTCTCTCTACAGAGTTGACGCATTAATTGATTGTGCAAACTATAATTGCTCATTGTTCGCTACTTCGAAATTTCAAGATCTTATCAAATTATCCTACACTTTGCCGTCTTGTTCCCGCTCAACCGCCAAAGTACTCCTTTTCACCCTTCGTAGCTTTTTCCTTTCGCGCCTTCCTCGATTCTCCCTCCAACTTTCCTCCCCATTATGGTCCTTCGAGTACATATCCGGTGACCCGATTTAAAGCCAAAGGAGGGCGATTTCCTCCGTGTGATCGGAAACGTGGGGGACACCCAATCGAGTGCTGGATGACCGAGGCAACCGACTCGTCGTTGTCGTCGACTATAAATGATGTCTTCGTCTTTTCAACTCGTGCCCTTTACGCGCGTTAATTGCGCGAAGCGTCGCGATAATAATATTGTTTCGCGATGAATAAACGCGAAAGACCGATTTTGACCTAGTCTCTCTCTCTCTCTCGCTCTCTCTCTCTCTCTCTCTTTATAAATTTTCCCAGCTTCCCTCAAGTTTTCTGTAATGTAACGAACAAAAAATACGTGATTTTTTCTTTTTTTTTTACGTTACATTTCCAGCAGATCGGCTTCGCCTATTCCGGTAGCAGAGCGCCTCTGTCATCCGGTTCACGATGATACCCCTAAATAGGCGACCCCCGTAGAGACAATCAATCAGCCGATCAGTGGACCTTGACTGTGTCCACATTGCGCGCCGCGTATGTGTGCGCGCGTTCGCGCACACGCGTCCGCACACGTGCGTGTGCGTCCCTACTGGTTGTCTTTCCTCATCATCGTTGCAATAACGTACGCAGAGCTTTCGTTGCGCACTTCTCTCCCTGTCTTCGTTTCGTTCCTCCATGCGAGAGCCTGTTCCATTTGCACCGCGCCGGTCTCTCCGTCCATTCGTGTTTAATACGCCACATCGACGAGCAGACACCATAAGGGGCGCGAGAAACTATGAAATAAAATAACACGTAATCGTGAACGGGTCGGTGCATCTGTGTCATTGAGCAGAGTCAAGTAGCTCGCCTCGTGACGCCCGAATGTGCCTCGCTTTTCTGCGGATGATGAATTTAAATACTTTTCCCGCTCCCGCTCCCGAAATGGCACCAATTCCGCGACATCGTTAGCCCTTGTTTTCACAATTGCTTTCCAATTTCCACACTGCAGCACATCTGTTTGTCGTGCGTTTTAGAATCTAGAAATCGCATCGCGTACAAATCATGCGATAATCATAATTCCGCGAACGATTCGTTGAATCGGGAAAATCAAATGTTCGATGTATAAGGCTACATCCGAGCATGTAGCAGGCGCATGTAAAGTGCATGATTTTATTTTGACACAGATCGTCATACTTGCCTCAAACGAGCGCAGGCGAAATAACGCGTCTACGCGCGAATGGCGATAATTATTAACAATGACTAACGCTTTCGCGAAGTTTGCAACTTCGTATTTCCTCCTGCTACTCTTGACGCGGGAGAGCAATATCGATATTGCAATCATCGTCATGAGCGCGCGCCATGTCGGCGCTCCGTCGACTTCCACTTAATCGGCGCGACGACGACGAGGGGCTTTTTCTCGACAGAGAGAGAGAGAGAGGGGGGGGGGGGGGAAAAAAAAAAAAGAGACAGAAAAAGAGGACAGAAGGGCAAGGGCGTGTTTGGTGTTTCCGATTCTATGGACGCTTGACCCATTGTCTCTGGGGTTTAATTTTTGCCCCCCTCCCCCTCCCGTCGTCCCCGAGCGGGGATGTTCCCTCCCGCGCCTCCCGTCTTTCTCCTCGCGGTTCCTCCCACGTTATTCGTAGCCGACCTGTCGGTCGTATTCAGACGCGGCCGATGCACGCGACAATGCTGCCCTCGTCCTCGTCGCCGCGGGACGACAAGGCGGTGCACAATGCGACAGCAATCAGGAGCCGCGCCCCTGTCAGCGGGATCTCCGCGTCTCCTCACAATTATTTCCCCTCTCCTTTCCCTTTTCCTCGTCTTTTTCCCCCCTCTTTGTCTCTTTATTCAGTGCCCCGCCGAACGCTGGGCATTCCTCAATGCCGCGTACGCGTACGCGGCCAAGAACCGGCTGCCCCCTCGTCCACCGATCCCTCCCCCTCTTCTCGCGAACGCGCGATTCCCCGGCGGGAATCGATGCGGGGGTGAGGATGAGCGTGATAATTCGCACGGAGAGATAAATTCGACGGATAGATAGATGTTGCAGTTGCTCGCTCGTTGCCGGTTACATCGCGGCACGGACGATGCAGCTGCATTTTGTAACGGGGGGAGAAGAGGGGSGGGGGGKRGGGGGGATGCCTCTCTCGGACGAATTCTCACTCGAGGAAAGGACGGGGGTATGTCTCCGTCGTTTGCTCAAATTCACCCACGAGCCCAGCTCGGGGAAGAGAGAGGACCCGGCCTTCGGGAACCGAATATCGCTTTTAGGGTACCGCGACGGCGGGGTGTGTTTGCTCGAAGCGATGGATGGATGGGCGCTTTGCTTACGCTTACGGGGCGGGGCGGGGGGTGTTACGACGCACTGCGTAAACAACGATCGGGTTTCGTGCCCGCTGTCTCTCTCTTCTTCCTGGTTTTCCCGCCCGTCTCCGGCCCGTCGATCTTGAAGTCGAAAGGGTACCCTTCGCAGTTGGGAAAACCGATCCGATTTTAGGGAGCAGCGAAAGGAGCGATGACGAAATCAAGCGATACGTCGCGATGCGTCTCGATTATATTCGGTTCGTTATTTAAAGACTATTCCACTTTGCGGAAGTGGAAGTGCAGTTATTTTCTTTGACTATCCCGTGACAAACATTTATTCGAAAATCGTATGCATCATATTTTCGATGGAATAATCCTTTAATACTTGTCTGAATGAAATAATTTTGCCGATTGAATTTTTACGAGTAATATATATCCCACAATATATATTTGCGACGACTGAAAGCGCTACTGAAACAGTATATTGTACATTATGCGGATGCGGATAGCCAACTCATTCAATAAGCATAAGCAAACGGCGTTATAACGGATAACGTTATAACGTTATAACGTTATAACAGATTTCATTCTATTATCGTTCTCCTTTGACACGTCAAAAGAGTCAAAACAAAACTCGAAGAATCTCGTCGTGAAAAAGATCGCGAAAAGCGATTGAGCCGTCTCGCGAATGATTAGGAGATTATCGTTAGATAATTATCAGTTTGACTGAATGAAAGTCGAATCGGTCGGACAAATACGAAAGCGCGTTCGAAAAATGCAGAGGTGACGTTAAGGGTAACGCGCTGGCAAGAAGCGTGAATGCGTTTTCCGGCAGCGGAGTGCGTCCGATCGCCGGATCGCAGCCGTTCCGTCAGGAAGTGCCGGGACATTATCGAAGTTTCGACGTTCGGTCTAACCAAATTCGGGACGTCGAGAGAACGAGGGCAATTTAGTTACCTGGCGCGTTGACTGGCGCGGCCGACTATTCCAGGTCGTGTGTCGATCGATGTTCATCCACGTAAAAGGGTGGGTGGCGGTGGCGGAGGTTCGAGGGAGAGAGAACGGTTAAAGGACGGCGGCGGCAGTGGCGGGCGGTCGGGGTTGTAATAAGCGTAATGGACATAGCACCCCCGCCACACACGCATGCCCTCGGTCCTCGCGACACGTTCGCGCGGCAAAGGGTTACTTCCTGTAATCGTGAGAACGCTCTTCCATGCTCGCCCGCACCCGTCGTCGTTATTTTTCGTCGATATCGCGATAGTGACATCGCGGATCCGCGCGCTATATCGTCTCACGTCAACATTATGCGTTGCAAATTTGTATTACAGATACGGTATCGCAGATTGGATCCGGGAGAGCCTACATGACGGAATTCTCCCATGATTTTTACCCGCGTGACTGTGGTTGCTGATCGACGCGTCGACTCTTTTAAATTCTTTTCCACGTTCTTCGTTCCCGTCCCGAAGCTGCAAACATTCGCAGGACACGACAAACGCAAAGTAGTGAAATATTGCAATTGGTATCAATTGAGATAATGACGGCACTGAGCTATCATGTCGTTCTATTCTCCGATAATATAATCGAACGTCATTTCCATCATATTTGGTCACATCATCTATTATACTATAATAATAACAATTATTCAAAAAAATTATTGATTTATTAAATTGCAACATTATTACGAAGTCGAACGAGATGTTAGCGAAAACATTCAACGATATAAAATACAAGATATTTTTACGTTACGCAATTAACTCGATTGACTCCCCGCGCGGGGAATCGGAATCTCCAACTTGTCGCAACCAGCGCAATTTCGCCCAAAAAGGTCCAACGTCCGACGTGGCGGACGGGGTAGACGGCGGCGCGCAGACCTAGTGTCCGGATGATAATTTAGGGACGACGTCTCCGTTGCCGACGATTATTGCAGTCGCGCTCCGGCAGCGCGGGAAGTCGATTTACGCGCGGTGGAAATGCATCGTAGCGCGCGCCGGACAAAATGCAGTTGCGCCTTCGCATTCCCGTGCACGTGGCCGCGCCACGCTGCGTGGCGCGCACGTAAACGTCGGCGTCGCCGTCGTCGCGCGCCGCCCGCCCTGCGCGCCCCGCGCAGGGCGTAGGTGTGCGATGTAAAAGCAGCTCACGCGTGATATATTATGCAGTCCCGCTAAGTGGAGCCCGGAGAGATGCCGGACGCGGGCAGAAAGAGGGAGACGGAGGATGCATGTGTACGTGTCGCGCGTCTGTGTGACGGTGGGAAGGGGGGGGCGGGGGCGGGGGCGGGGGACGAGGAACGAGCGGGACTACACGTGAGCGAGTGCATGCCATAGAGAGAGAGAGAGAGAGAGAGAGAGAGAGAGAGAGAGAGAGAGAGAGAGAGAGAGAGAGGGAGAGAGGGAGAGAGAGCGAAAGCGGCAGGGAGAGGGTGAGGTTACTCAAACGAGCGGCTGTATTAAGTGCGCCTATAGATTACGGCGCCGGAAAAGTAGAGGCGCATCGCGCTAAAACGCTTCGGGAAAAAAATTACCCTATGGAACCCATACGTCATCCTCGCGAGCTCTCTTCCGCACGCGTGCGCGCGCCAACGTACGCGCGCAAGAGCGTCATTTTTGGTTGAACGGGTGCGAGATGCACGTTTTTCATACGGTGGAACTTGGTCGGCGCCTTTTTCCTAATGCGCGTTTCCTCTCTTCCGATTTGCTCCCGATTGCCGTTAGAATGGAGATATAGCTAAATTGCCTACTTCGCGATTCATATTACGCTTCTCTACGTGTTTCGCGATATCTTTCGACTTCTTTTCAACAAATTCTTTTAAAGGGAGTTGTAGTTTTAAATTTGATTTGAGCATTTTAATTATAAAAATTTAATGATCTTCGAAAGGAAATCTTTAATTGGGAAAGGAAAAAGTTTCGAGTACTTAATATGGAGTAAATAATTTTCCGGATTTACCAAGTCTCATTGTACAAGAATAATTCGAATGAATCTATCGGCTGTTTGCAAATTTCATTATGGATAGCAGGATTAGTAAATTTCAAACAGACACATGTGTACTGCAAAGCATCGTCTTTATTACATAATACGGATGATATATTACATATGTAATATACTAGCTTATCC
This sequence comes from Eciton burchellii, assembly GCA_020341155.1. NCBI lineage: Eukaryota > Metazoa > Arthropoda > Insecta > Hymenoptera > Formicidae > Eciton > Eciton burchellii. The sequence goes on from JAHMML010000007.1 coordinate 2,777,466, forward strand.
TGCTTTGCGTGCGCCAAATGTATGCGCGTATTGCGAAACAAAAATTTCGACGCGCATCTCAAATATGCATGCATGGCACTTAGCGTGTTCGCAATGGAAATATTGGAGAATATCGGATCTTCTCTTCGCAATAAAATAATCGTATTTTGCGTATTAATTTTGCGCACGAGCGTTTTCAAATCGATTGACACAAATAAGACTTTCTTGATAATCGCATCAATCGGAACTAATAAATCGCCACGTAATAATTCTATGATCAACATTTGCCGAAACAATTTTCGAATTACTTAAATGTATTCGCTAGTTATTTTTATCAATGATCTCATCTGTGATCTCAAATTAATCGATGGTACATTGTACCAACCAATTTCTTAAACAGCCTCGATTATTCTATAAGTGATCTTACAGAGAAACTCACAGAAATGAACGAATCCACCTCCAAGTTTGACAAGTTTGAGATACAGCATAACCTAAATCAAAATAAAAGACACGTGTTTTCTCATGCCTATATGCACTTTTGAGGCTCTTTAAAAAGGATTCTTTCGTTTTTGGAAAATATTTTATTGGATATCAATGAGATATAGTTTTAATATTATGATGCTTCAGCATATCTTGCTAGAAATACACACGAAAAATGTATATCACTAGATACAAAATTTAGAGATAAATGAACTAAATAGACGTGGCGGATCTGTTTCATGACCATCATCGATCAGATCTGATGCCACTAGATTTCTTTTTATAGAATTACACAAGGCTTAAGACTATTCTTCGCACAACGAAAAAAAGAATAAATATGAAAATAAAAATATGTACTGTGTACTTTGCAAATATGATGATAAAAATAAAAATTAATCACGATTTAAATCTGCGATCAAGATTACGAACAAAAGGAGAAATTAATCTTTGTCGCTTTTAAAGCAGGAAGCGCATATTAAATTAATTAAAAAGAAAAAATAAGCGATTGCTTTAAGAAAAATTTATGCATCGCTCAGCAAAGACAAACCAAGTATTTTGACTTAGTTACGTTAGTAAGCTAAATCAAATGAATTCGGCTGAATTCGGAAATTGGTAACTTCCGAATCATGCGCTAGAATTTTTTTGCGCGATACGTTCCAACTAATTGCATCGCAATTAAACTAAATCAAATAAGTATACAAACTATCACTTTTCGTTGGATTTCGCATCCAATTAAAATCTTTCTTGCCGATATTTGCTGACTAGTAAGTAAACTAAGGCAGATGAATACGCAAATTTATCACTTTTCATTCATTAGATACCAAACTATGCGCTAAAATTTTTCCTAACTAGGCTAAATCAGATGAGTACGCAATATCAAAGATGATGCAACTTTTTCTTTAAGAATACTAAACAACAAAAGTAGGACAAATAAATAGATTAACAAGAAAGCAGAGATGTAAAAAATATTAATATTAACAGAAATTTTAAATACAGCGGTTTGCATAATAATTACACATTCGCAATCATGATTGTTTATACATCTCCGCACTATTTATTAATAATCTATAAATCTTGCTAACGACTTTTCTGCACTTTAAATATCTTATATCTGAATCCAACATCCGTATATATCCGAAGCAAAACTCTTATATTAAAAAAAACATGATGGTATGTTAAAAATTACAAGAAATCTGAAAATCATCATTGTAAGTTTGAAACCGTACAATTTTTGTTCAAGAAATTGTTTTCTATCTTCCATATTGTCGACGATATACCAAAAAAAGCCAATGTTTCAAAATTTCTCGCTCTCTAAGAGAGTGTATTGAGAAACGTATAAAAAGAACGTGTCTCCTATCTTGATCTAGATTACAATATATCTCAAATTCATCAAAATCGAAAGAGGATACTTACAGGGACCTTTTGTTAATCACCTTTTATTAACGAAGAGAGGATTGTATATGAATATGTAAATCTGTATACGCAGCCACTTTTGTGGAATACTATTCTAAAACGATCACGGCGAATCTTGTGATGCACGCGAAGGTTCTCGTAAAGTTGAAATTGCAAGGAGATACGTATGTAAGTACGGAATATTCGAGTTGTAACAGAACTCATATCGCGGAAATATACTCTCGTGAGAGAGCGTGCATTTATCGTAAAAGACGTTTTAAGTTTAATCGCGTATGCGCATTCATATAAGCTAAACTACTATAGAAAAATACCGTTTTCTCTCTCTCTCTCTCTCTCTCTCTCTCTCTCACACACACACACACACCCTCTCTCTTTCTCTCTTTTTATCATTCCAGTAAACGCAATCTGCTTACAGAATCAGCACCCAACGAAAGCGACGTTAATTCTAGCTCACTAAACATTTTAATTCAGCTATTAATCATCGATCTGAGATATCGAGCGATTTGCGCAAAGCTTTGCCGTAACATTTTACTTTTAATTGTTTGTTCGACAAAAGTTTCACTGGAAATTAATAGAGTATTTTTATATTATCTATATATATTACTGTTATTATATATAATCATTCAAAGTTGAACGCGCGCGCGCGGGTGAAATATTCATGATTCATACTTTTTCACTCAACTTTATATATTACTATTAATGTTAAATATTTACTATATATTATATATACTATGTATTATATATTATGTGTATTATATATTATATTATGTCTACTATACATTATAGTAGAAAAACCAAAGATGGCCGCCTATTACCTCGTATTACCGCCTATTATATCGTAGAATACGATAATTCAAATCTTGCTTTTTAAGTAACGTAGAGATTTGCAGCTAGATACGCTTCCGTCAGTTTTTCAGCAGCAATAGCCGGCTAACATCAAGCCGAATCTGTTAAAAATCCGAAAGCGTGCAGATCTCTGTTTGACTTAGAAGTCGAGACGAGATTCGAATTACCTTACGGAGAGGAGTCGTGCTCCATTGTAGATAATTGGCTTGGTACCGGAACGGTGTTCATCTTTGGTATTTCATATAGCATATAGTAGCCAGAAATTTATAAAATATAATGCTATAAGGCAATATCTTCCATCGGATTTCGGAAAAATACGTTTCTTCCGTTAAAATTAAGAGAGACATTTTATTACAATTACATCAAATATTAAAAACTACTTTCGGCACATACGTGAGCTAAATAATTCAAGTTTAAGTCGATTTTCCAAACAATTAGGCAGAATGGATATTCCTGAATGTTACGAAGATGTATATCTAATATCGGAAATTTGCAACTCGCGATGAATAGGATGACGCATAATAAAATTGTAGCGCGAAACGTTTGATAGAAAATATTGCTAAACCATTATATGTCACGAGATATTCTATACATACTAGCTGTATCACGTTGACTTCTTCTCAATCACAGATTTTGCCGTGAATTTAATTTCATCGGAATTTTATTCCGAGAAGTGAAATCTTTTCATGCGGCGTTGAGCACTGCACTCGGATAAAAATTTCGTTACCAAGTTTCATTTAATATTAAACAAAAGTTCTCTAATTGGAATCTGCATCGTCAAATCTTAATCGATTTACACAAAAAATTCAATTTAGCCTCCGGCATCTGCAATCAAGACAAGCATGCACGATACGTGGTATATTCACAAGAAGAGAACACAACTGACTATCCGCTGATTCCTAGATGCAGATTTATCATACGCAAGCAAACCAGGATCGATGAACGCTATGTTCTCCTTTTGTTAACATGTAAAAGTATGTGTTATACATGATAAGATCTAATCACCGAATTCACTCGACAAGAAATCAGCTACAATGTTGCACAAAGAGGAATATACTCATTATTCTCATCATTATTTCCAACAGAAATAATCGTCGTATTCAAACGATTTTCGACATCAGAATCGGAATTTGATAATTCCGCAATGCGTTTAATTTATCTCCGTATTTCTTATCGATCCGTATCGGCGATCAGGCATATCGTATCAGTACTTAAATATCAATTGCATTGGCAGGACATTGCACGAATGCATTTGTTGTAGCCACGAAAACTCGTATCATCCAGGCTGACGTGACGACGCGCAACGAGTCATGCGAGTGTTTCAAATAAATAATAAATTCTGTTACGCTCGTTCAAACGAATAAATAATACTCATGAAAGAATTTCGCGATTAAGCCAACCGCCAATACAAGTTCTTCTAAATTTGACGCTGCTGTTATCGCCGCGTAACTAATAAGGAAGAATTTAGCGCACGCGCAACGAACATATTCGCCAATCCGACACCGGCATACGTGTTCTGTTATCCTGGGCATAGTTTACGCGGTTAACAAATGCATATTCTTCTACTACTATTGGGGCCGCACCGCACGATGATCGCTACACGAAAAGGCCCATCTGAAGACACATTTTTTTCCACGATAGATTGGCACGCGTGAGAACGGACGGTAGTAAAAAATACAGTACGAAACTCACAGTGACGCAAGTGATTGCAAGTGTAGGATCTACTAACGTTAAGAAGGACTAGATTTACGGATAGTCCGCACGTTTCTACCGATTATTCCTCGCCCTATACATTGTCGCGTACATCCTTTTACGTTTAGGTTCCTAATTTTCAAGAATTCATCCCTAATTCCTCTATGAAAAAAATGTGATAAAACTCACGAGCCGCTCGCATCAATGCAGCTTGCTACGCTATTAATTATTATCCAAACTATATTGAGGCGAAACATTATGAGGTAACTTTCGGATAGGTAACAGAGAACGAACCTATCGAGGAGATAATTTCTACGTATAACAAAATAGCCTCGTGGGATTTAGCGCGAGTGCACCGACATTGCAAAGCGTGAGCTCTGTCGATTTACCACGAAATCTCACATTAGCATGATTTCAAATCTAGGACGTTTGCGGGAAATTGTAGGAACTTGACAAACAGACATTCCGAATAATTTTTTAAATAATTCGCATTCGTTAACTGTTATGATATAACGGCGAAACAACTCTCTCGGAATCTCGATTCCCTCATCCGATTTTTTACAGATCTTTATTTTACGAGACATACATTCATACATTCTGCTGATCCAAACAATCGTGTGCGCGCGTTTTCTCATGTTCAATCATTTGAAATGGGTCCCGTTCGATTTCGCGGACTTGGCCACTTGTTTATCAGATATCAGATGTAAAAATATTCGGAATGACAATTCTCATTATATTATGCGTGTACATGTACGATACGATAACTTTGGGCACCTACTTACAAGGGAAGTTTGGCAATCTGAAAATTTAGAGAAAGAAATCTATAATTCTATGGAAACGTAGTTTAATTGCATAAATCTAATTGCATAAACGTTTCGGATAAAAAAGCGTCTATAGAAATAAAAACATCTTTAAAAAGAGAGAAATCAATTTTTACATCCTGTATCATCGATATGTCCTTAACGGATTAAATTCTCATTAAGAAAGGTTTATATTTCTACAAAATTTTAGATTTTTTCGAGCTTTCCAGTTGCCGAGCTCCCTTTGTCAGTCTACGCTAAAGCATCGAAATTGATCACCGTGAGATGTTTATTATCGTCATTCGTTCACCGAAGCGACAGATGATGATTTTAACTGTAAAATGCCACCGGTGTACACGAGTAAATTATCCCACGTACAGTTCACGTCCAACAGAGCAAGACGCGATTTTACACGGAGTAATTAATCGCAAACAGCCGTAACTTTCTTGCTCTCTATTTGGATTCGTAAACTGCGACTTTTTATCTCATACAATATACAATATACAATACATCGTTACACCGTGCATCGTACATTATCCCGAGAGTCGCGTACAATACGCTGCTGAGATTCTACAATATGCATGATTTGGTAGGAAATTCATCGCGGAACGCGCGTCACATCGCGAGAGATTAAAGCACTTTGATATTCGCTAAAGAATCTCTAACCGGAAAGATCCAACAATTCTGAGACACCCCGTAGAAGTTGGGGAATATACATCGAACTGGACTATAAAGCGGAATATCGTGCGTGTTCCATCAGTATGTCGCGGCTGCAAATAGGCAACTGAAACGGTTTGGGAAGCATCAGTCTAAATTAACGTACATACTTTGTTCACGTTACTTCTGAGTACATTTAACTCTCCCTCTTCCTCCCCCCTCTTCCTCCCTCCCTCCCTCCCTCTCTCTCTCTCTCTCTTTTTCTTCGCAAATAAAGATTTATTCCTGGATTCGGAGAAATGTACATACGAAATTTGCTCCGAAAGGAACTGCTATCATCGAAATGAAATCTCTCCAAGTATGCGACGCGGCACCACGCATATATGATCGCGAATTTCCGATGCGATTTCTTCAGTTTCGTTTCTTCATAAAAATGGCTAACAATTGACATAACGATTCATTGATGACTCTCTGCTTATGCGCGGACTATGATATCTAATATGCCCTAATGGCACTAAACTAATTAAACTTTTAATGGAACGTACAAAACACGTGGCAGACTAAGCATTTACTTTCAGCAAACGCACCAGAGGATTTAGCTTACCCTGGTCTGAATTTCTGTACTGCTCCAGCAACTGCAAAGATCGCAAAACGCAAAAACATTATGCATTAAATATTATTATGTATAACATACATACATATATATGTATATATATATATATATATATATATATATATATATATATAAACGAGGAAGAAATATGAAATAAAGCGGATAAGAAAATCAATCGATGCATGAATTATGTTCGAATATGATGCGGTGTTTAAAAAAAGATAGTGCCCATTAAATAAAGAAAGTTCAAACGTTAAAAAATTTGTGCTAACTCGCGACATAAATAAAATAATTGGTACACAGAATCAACCATGTTATTACGTTAAAGTTATGAATATTTAAAGTAACATGTATTTAACGCGTTAAATGCCGCAGTGATCATCGATAATCAGTATTATGATGTCAATATATCTCACTGATTTATAAAACGCAATCAAACGTAACTGAGAGAGCAGTTGATGATGCTTGATCAACGGAAAATCGGTTAAACAAATCTGTTTAGGATTTGAAAATTTGTTTTCATTGCGTCTAATTAAAGTTCTCTATAAAGTCCGCCAAAGTCTGCGCGTTAATTTCGAATGAATATTAATAACTTAATGATCGCTCGATCTAGTTCACGAGCGGATTCCGTGAATTTCTGAATTATTATTCACTCACCTCATACGACATTTCACAAGACAATATCGCCATTGCCTCGGAATTGTGATGCGTAGCGGCCAAAAGTGCTGGTAACGTGTATGGAATCAATCTGGGATCACCGTAGAACGGGAATGGTAGAGTACATAGTTGCTGAAGAACGCTCGGACCCGCACCGGCCGATTGGAGAACCAACTAGAACAGATTTTTCCCAGATGAACAATTATTATTACCTCAAAAAAATCATTATCTGTTTCAACGTTGCCAATAACTTTATGAGCTCCGAGGGGATGAAAGTCGCTTCAGGAGAAGAACAGTTGATACCGATTACCGGAAATTCCGTTTGCTAAGCTAAGTCTATGTTTCTGTTATTGCGTTTTCAGAAGATAATATCACAAGTTCTCATTAATAACGGTTGACTTGCTTTACAAATCACTATTCGGAACGCGATCTTGTAAATACTGCGACCATCTTCGGGAACAACGCTGATTCGCTCATCGCGCTCCGCGAGTTCTTCCCGCCGAGAAGCCGCAGGCCGGACGTACTGGATGAAGACGTTATAATTATTATACAAATTACCCGCATTGCCTCCGATCGGAACTACCCGAAACTTGCAATGCGTGGCCACGAGGATGTCTGATTAAGGCAATTTTCTTTAAAGAGCGTGGGAAGTCTGGGGGGACTCAGGTGTCACGGAAGCGCGAGGGTTCTTAGCGCAAGAAGATGTCACCGGACATCTGCGTTCGCGACAAGTGCCTCCGTGAGCAGGATGTTATATCTATTGTCGTGCACCTGCGGAGAACTCCCTGCAGGAAATGCCCACATTGCGCATCCATTGCTGCATGCCACGCAGCCCGTATCGTGCTCATCAAACGTATCGATTTATTCGTCGCGATACAGCAATGCAATTTATGCGACGAGCGATCGTTCCAAAAAGCAGGTTGAAAATAGTTTCTCTTTTAATCACATAAAAATTTTATCGTAAAAACGGTGTCACGGAGAGAAATCTCATCGATGTATAAGCGAAAGGCTAATTGCTGCTTTGAGTTATGATCGAAGCAACATTTTTGTACGATCTCATGTCCGGGAAGAGCGTATCGAGCAGCAAGCGGAATGACTGATTGAGAAGAGATAAATTCAGGAAAAACGTCGATCGTTGATCATCAAAATTAGCTTTACGCTCCGATGCTACTAAAACCGCAGCGTGCGAAAATCCGTTTGATCCATCACCATTCGAGGAGCATATAATTTTCTCGATAATGATTGGCAGAGATTGAGCACGCCGCGATTAACGGCGAGTAGCGGCACGCGCGCGATTCCAAGGGGGTTGCTTAATGGCCCGACCGCGAGTTTAAAATAAATAAGAAAGAACGATAAAACGCACCAACCGCGGCGCCACCGCAAAAAAAAAAGAGCGAGGAAAAAAAACATACATTTCTCGAATTCGGTTACGACCGACCGACAAAAAACGGGGATAGACGTGTTTATGATCGCGAACAGAGAAGGTGAAACGTCGCGCCAAGCGCGATAACCCTTGGGTATCTGCTGCCGCAGATGCTCGTAGGAGCTTAAAAGCGTTTCGTTTCTTCTTTTCCGTTTTTCTCCCTTTCGCTCGCTCTCTCCCCCTCTCCCTCTCTCCCTCGCTCTCTCTCTCTCTCTCTCTCTCTCTCTCTCTCTCTCTCTCTCTCTCTTTCTTTCCTCGCGGAAGACGATTTTCCCGAGGCAGCTACTCTCGGAGGGTCGGCTCGCTCTCAAGAACGGCACCCTAAAAAAGCGTTGAAAGACGAATGCGCGACATCGGCGGTGCACTCAGCGTTACATCCTGATTCACGCGTTCGCGAGATCGACGGGATGCAGGACCGCTCTTAGTATGCGGGGAGAGAGAGAGAGAGAGAGAGAAGCGTCACGCGACAACCGATGCCTCTCGTCAACCTCTTTAAATTAAAAAGAAATCCTTTGCCGAATCGCCGACATTCTCGAAGACTACTTGCCAAGTTGTCGTGTTTTGGGCAATTAAAGTTCTCAGACTTAACAATGTTCCAGAAAAGTAATGTATCCCGAAATTGATACATAGCTAATGCAGCATAATAGGCATCGCATATTTAATGGGTATGTCCATATTATAAAATACTGAATCCGGGTCCGTATTTTAGATATGTTAAATATTCATGAACATATTAGATAGCCATATATCGAGCATCTCGTCTATTTTGGAATTTCTGCGGAAGAAGCGCACGTTCGTTTTATTTCATTCAAAAAAAAAAGAAAAAAAAAGAGAGAAAGAGAGAAAACAATGTCTGTAAATTGTAACCGAAATGTGTCCGAATTAATTATCTCGTGCAACAAACCGAGTGAAAAAGTTTTGAGATACCGATATCACGTATTCGATTCTCGATTTACAATATTATTGTCAAATGTTTCTCTATATCTCGATTATAGTTTGCATCTTATTTCTATGTCTGTTTTTTTCAATACGCTTAATTTTCTCGCTATGTGCAATCCATTAGAATTTTTCACACAGCTTCGCGAGCTGATGAAATGGCAATGCACGCGAGAGAGGGTATGCATTGTGTATGCACGTGTGTGTGAGACGTACGGCACGGATCACCGTAAATATATCTTAACGGTGTTCGGCCGTATATTGATGGGAGGTCCGCTGAGTGTGTTGTGTCTAACAGCTTCTTCCTTCTTCTCGTCGTACGGTAACGCGTCGTACGCCATCCAGCGCATTCGCTTCACGCAAACGTACCGGGTGACTCGACGCGTTACGGTCACTAATTTACGAAATATAAAGCGCGACGTGTCGGTCGGTAAATTATTTTTAAGATTAAAGAGATGTTCCCGCTATTGTCAGACAGCAAATAGCTTTAGGCAAGAAATACGACGTCAAACTTGGATTGTGGATGCTGTACGTCTATCTTATTCAGCTCATTTCGCTCGGAACGAACGTCGAATCTGCAGACGTTGCAGACCGAATAGTTTCATTAGGTAGATTTAAATGCATAAAAATAACACGTACCTGATTATCTGAATTGTTGAGAGCGAAGTAGCCAAGCACCACGAACAACTCGGACAGTATGTGAATACCGCTTGTACTTGGCATAGATTCTACTTCCGTTTTATCCGACAACGAATCGCGGGACAATCGTGTTATCAAGTGGCTCGCTATCAACCGCCACTGCAAGCTCGTGCCCTCGGTGCCCAAGAAGCTCTGCAACAGAATATGAAGAAAAAGGGGCGAAGGTTAATATTCAACGATTTGGTACTAAGAATTTGTCATTTATCACATCCAGTACATTCAAACCTTTTAAAACAATAAGACAAGAGATATAATATGTTACGAATTAAATAACGAGAAGATTCGCGCAAGGAAAGTTAGTATCGCCAAATGAAAACTGCAATCTTCATTTCTCATTGACGCAAAGGAAGAACGGGGATCTTTACTGAGAAAAAGAGAGGGAGAGACACAGAGAGAGAGCTATTAATCCATAAGAATCAACATAATGATTTTAGACACCACAGTTTAATTCGTAAACTTTTCCGATGAACCGTCGAATACTGATTTTATTCGTTCGATCTGAGGCGGAGTCGTTTAATGGCGCTTCATGATATCGAAATAATTCTGCTCTTTTTCTTGATCCGGCATTAGCCCCTTTCGGAGCCCCTTCGAGACGAGCCTTTAAGCCTGTTGAAATCTAAGACGAGCATCATCAATGGCAAGCGTTATCCGAACGCTGGTCCTGGCATCACGGCGTGACCGCATCGCGAAGAGGCCAAAGGGAATGGATAATAATCGTCGGTTTTTCTGCAAATGCAGAACGCGCGCGCTACGGGGCTCATCTGCGGGGGTTGCGCGGGATAATCGACGGGCGCTCCCGCGGGACGGGGCACGCTCTCCCGCGGGGCACGGGATAGCCCTTATGGTTTTTGCGGGGCGTAGGGGCGCGAGAGACGGCGCCCGGTTCGATTCAATTCGTGGTCGGCGCGCTGCGAGAGAACTTCACGGGAGGCCCTCGCGTCTTGACAGGGGAACCCCCGATACATGATATCTCCATCATGCTTGGCGCCCTCCGACGATAAGCCGCATTGTTGGCGGCAACAAGCATCATTGTCATTTGGAGAGGTGACGGCGGGGGGGATACTTCCAACGCGATCCCAAAGAAGCCGAAGAACCATCGCGAATTAAAGAGTAATGTGGAGCTTACGGCGATCTAATGGACGTTGTGGTTGCTGCTCGAACGACACGAGGGCGAATATGTCGAGATCACCTCGGCAGGGTATCCCGGAACGAAGCAAAATCTTGAAATATCACGTGTGAATGAATTAGACGAGATACAGCTGTATTTTCGTCCTTTGTCCCCTAATTAAATGCTCGAATGTATCTCACGTGTGGTACCGAGTCCAGGATACGTTTACCCTGAAGGCTTTCCAAATCAAACCGCAAAATTACCAAACCGCATTTAGCGGCGAGATGTCAGGGGGAAAAGGCGTGAAATTGGATAATATTGGAGCCGATGCGTTCTCAATGAGAGAAATAACAATATCGAGTGCAATGAGGGTGAAGGTCAAGACTAGTGGTTTTTTTATCTGGCGTCTTTTTATGAACGTCATGAGCACATCGCGTTGCTCATACTTTAATTGTCTACTCAACTCACTCACGTATTAAATCGGCATTTAAGTCCATTTCTCCGAAATGGACTTTGCAAAATGACCACTTCGTCCAAGCTATATTCCTCCGAGATTCCTCCAAGATTCCTTATTCGCTATCACTGCACTCAGCTGTTCCCTTCATCAGCGTACATCGCTCGCGCGATACGTTATTAGTCGAGTATTATTATTTTACGACGAGAGAGATACCTGCAGCGTCCGAAGATCGAGCTCCGCGATAGATTTGAGGAGTTTGAGGCCGCGGCTGGCCAGGGTCCGCACGGGGGTTGTAAAGGTGTGATTGGGCGTCGGCGAGGCGCCCTTCTGATTCTGCGGCGTTAACGCGACTGTCGCGTAAAGAGCGCCGATCGCACCGGACGCCTCTGTCGCCGACAAAGTCGACAACAAATGTGACTCGTTGCTTGTTTGCTCCACGTTGTTGCTGCCGCCCTCGCCGTGCACGTTGACGTTATCTTGATCGACGGATCTCTTCAGATGGTCGCAGATACGCGCGAGGAGATCGAAAGACGACACCAGCAACGGCGATTCGTGCTCCTGATCCAGAAAAAAATCCGTCTCGATCAAGGCCCGAGTGTGGCGCGACACGCGATCCACTAAGCCACCGGCTACCAGATACCTGAAGCACAAAAGAAAGATCGATTACTTTCGTAATTTCGAAAAGCTGCATTTTTTCGCATCCAATCGCGTGCCGATCATATTCGGCGCGCATATTCGAGATCCGAGAAGTAGAATCGAGATTTATATGTCTCATTTCTGTATCACCTACTTGCTTATGATTCCCAGACAATATCGGGGAAAACAGTTGAGTTGAGATTCAAAGAAGATTCCATTTCCGTCATTCGGATCATTTTTCGGACAACTAAGAAACTTCAAATCGCCGACATTCGCGTTGACCTTTAAATATTTCGAAATTTTGTTCAGACGACAGTTCGTTCGACTATTTCTAGCCAGCAATAACGGATGTAAAATCGATGTTAGACAACATTGCCGTAAAACAATGAAGCAACATGTATCTCTGTGATATTTGCGATAAATGCAGCGGTGTCTATTCTCAACGGAAAAACGAATAACGATATTCAAACGCGCCCTGGACGGGCCGTCGACCCCTGAACTTCAACCAAGGATCTCTTGCTTCGGCATGACGCTCTCGACAATCGGCGCTCGTCGATCACCGGGCGATCATACGGCAGCGAAATGTGCATATGGGTGCCGTAGGGAGATGAAACCGGATAAAAAAAACAATGTATTGCTTACAGGGTAGCATGTGCGACGGCGTAACACGAGAGGATTATAACATCAATGCGTAATTCCAAGCACGGCAGGAAGAGAAAGAGAGAGAGAGAGAGAGAGAGCGCGCGCGCAGAGGAAAGGGAGGAACGACTGAAAGACCGAGAAGAGCGTAAAGGACAGAAAAGGGGGCTCGCCGTTGCACGCGATGCTCATTCTATCGGGTTGTCGTATGTATGTATGTATGTATGTATATGTTTTCCTTTCTCGCAGGCAGCACAGCATCCCCTTTCGCGACCACGCAAACCCGAGGGGGTGCGTGCCTGTCAGCGCGTATTATCGCCGGCCCCCTCCCTCCAGCCCCACGACCCTTCCTCCTCTTGGGCAGGAACGCGCGCACAGACGCACCCTGACGGGGCCCCGCGCGCGCGCGTATTGGAATATACAATACGCGCGGCAAGTGCGCCGCCGCCCTTCGGTGCCACGCTCGTGGAGGACCAACTGTCGCGTCTAATCATAACTAGCTACGAGCTTAATCCCGTTTCTGGCTAACTGGCTTCAGACGCGTTCGGACGCGAGCGAATACCCCAATTTCCCGATTAGAGACGGCTTTCGCTCCGCCGCGCGAGAAGAGCGCGGACGTAGAAAAAATTGGAATCCTTATCCAATTGTGTGACCGAGACGTTAGTTGTATTCTGCTACATTTCTGCCAGGAATAAACCTGCGACAGAAGAGCGTGTGGCGAGCGTGTGACAAAGCGAGTGAGATTAGAAAAGATTGAATTTTGGGTGCGATTTTTGTACACTCGAGGGGCTCGAAACTCTAAACTGTCCAAGCGGGGGCGTGCGCGCCCCTGCTTTGCTTTCTTCTTCGCGCGCGATAAACGCGACGCGTGAAATCCCCAAGTCCGCGCCGCGTTGTTGAAGCGAGTAATACAATGGGCGAACACGAACCGTCACCTCGATAAGCACCGGGAGCACGTGCAATCGTACAAATTCGCTAATAAAATGCGGCGAAATGATCGCGCCACGCGGATTAAATCGCATGATACGTACGATGTACTCGCAGCTCGACCGCTGTGCGAGATTACACGATGGTGCCCGTCGTGTCCTCCCTTCCCATCCCTCAAACTACAACAACACGGGCGACAGTTGGGACGAGGGGGAAAACGCGTCTTCGAATGCAATAATTTTGGATGGATACGAGCGATCCTGCCTCTCGCCCCCGCCATTCGGCCTCCGTTTCTCTGCTCCGCGCGGGATTACGCTCGTGAAAGTCACCGCGCGATGACGTTAGATCGTTTAATCCTTTAACCCGGCAACGCTGGGGATAAGTCCTTCCGATCCGGATGATTCCATTCACTCGCGAGCCGAAACATTGAATCATACTTTCATAATCGTGTAATTGAAGTGGCACGCCAATCGATTCGGCCGATGGGGAAGTATCTCGGAATCGATCCCGTGACCGCAAACTGGCCAATTTGCTGATGGTTTCCTTCAGTGAAAGTGATCCAGAGGATCACCATTCGTCAGCGTTTCGCTAAATTGATTCTAGGAAATTCCTGGATTAAATATTTTGCAACAATTAAATCAAAACTTCCAGATCCAAACCCGATAACACGAGATTAGCTGAAAGACGTGCTCTCACTCGTTAGTTCGAAACTGGTAACTGGTGGTTGCGCAATTTTTCCCTAGATTTCGATTGAAACAAACACCGCAATCGGAGAAGTAGACCTTCGACGCGCGCACAGAATAATAATAAATTCACGCGTGAATAATTGAACGGTAAATCGTGCGCAACATCTGATGAGCTCTCGCGGATCCTGCGAGCAAGTGCTCATCAATCGATCAATTACGTTTTACGCCCACTTCTTCACCGCGTAATGCGGAAGAAATGGGGTAACGTTATCAATTATTAATTAGCGATCCAGTTAGAACCCTTCCTCGATTTGTCGTTCATCTTGATGCCTCGTCTAGCATGGCGCAACGACGACGAGTAATCGAGACGAGACCAACCGGGAAGATCCCGTGCCTCGATTTTCACGCACGTCCGCTCTCCCGGTGCACCCCGCCTGCCTCCGGCCCGAGATTGCTATCTATCATTGAATGTTTGCGGGGGGGAGGCAAATATATCGAATTTATTTATTATTCCCTCGCTCCGCCCCTCTGCACACGCATCCACGGCGGGGGAGGCGGACAAGCATTACTGACTTGCTACCCCCGGAGGCCGCCATTAGCTAACCATATGATTATTTCATAGCGAGCCCGCGAGGGTGCATATCTTTGCGCTTCTGCCCTTCCCCGCCCCAACCCCCTCCCCCCCTCCTCCCCGCACCCCTGCGACGACCCCGATGATCCGGCAGTGGCTTATGCGATTTCCGCGCTGTGCACCGCCGAGTGCGAGTGCATTTAGCGGGGAGGGAAGAGATTCGGGATTTCTCGAGGAGGGTAATCGGACGGATAAGTAATTTGTGTGTCGGCCGTAATTTGTGTTTGTCGGATTACGCGAGAGTATCTTGGCCTATCTAGCCAGTCAGTCTAGGCGCAACGCTGTTGCGCGCATGTTGCAAAATTCAAGCGCACGGAAATTTTTTCATCGAAGAATATATATTATATATTATATGTTATATATATATATATACAATTGATTGTTGTCGACCATGCGATATCTAGACGCATTACGTTTTCTGTGATGAGTAAAACGTGTCCGCATGACGCGATGCTTATGATAAATGCTTCCTGGCGCAGAGATCTTTAGTGAATCTTTAGCGATTTGCAGCTATTCGCAGAACAGCTATTATATTGTAAAAAATATTTTTGACGGAGAACATCGCTCCGAAGTGGTACACGTGTGCATTTATAGCGATATCGGTACGCACGACGCATGGGTGATAAAAATACGCGACTTTGACAAATGGAGCGAAATAAAAATAAACGGAAACGATTTTCCGGTTAATTCGAACGAATAACGGTCGGTGGATCTAGCGCGGCGGATCGCTGCGATGATTTTTCGCGAGCGCTTGTGGGTCATTCGCGTTACATGCGAAAATAATGTTGTAAATCAATCAAAATGTAATTTGCGCCGCATGCACAAGCGCTTCATCATACATGCTAGGGGAAAAAAAAGTTTCGCGAAAGAATGACAGCATAAAAAGGTTTGAGATGAAAAGATATGATACTCGTATTCATCATTCGCTAGCTATGAAACTGGTAAAGCATTACAACAGCATGCTTGGTCATTAAATTAACGTATATCCTCCATCTTCACGATCATATTTCGCAATGATATTTATAATTCGAGGATCACTCAGCATCACGAATAGTTGTTGCATTCTATTCGCCAAATCTTTGATAATTTATAAATTATATTGTAATTATATTATATTATATCATAATAAATTATTGAAAAGCTTGAAGAGAAATATCATCGTTGGAAGCATAATGTCCATTGTAAAAATAACGGAATTCAGATCCAATACGACGACATACTCCCAGAAAGTATTTCTCCTCGGACGAACGCGTCTGACATTTTCGCTATTTCGACAATGGGGCATGTTTGCGCAACGAAATGGCAAAAGTGTGTAAATGACAGCCGCGTATCATCGAATCGGAAAGAAAGGCAGATAACGGCCATTCTGATGCCGCTCGATATTTCGACCAGTTCTATTCTATCTTATCTTCTTATCGTAAATCGTGGCATAAAAAAAAAATATATATATATATACGTACAATTGACTTTTTAATAACATAGAACGGACAGAAGCGAAGAGAACTGTTAGTGACATATCCTTCTCCTATCGTGCCTCAAATGACGCTGTTGATCCTGAAGATTGACCGACCGGCCGCGATGCCAAACTATTGTATCTTGAAATCGCCATCGCGTGCTCGCGGAGCGCAACGGGTTCCGTCCGTGTTAAAAGCCGATGGGAGAACGCCGACACGCGAAATAAAGTCTGAAACAAGGTCAAATGGCCGTGGTCTTCGTCGAATTGGTAATGTATTATAATCCCCCTCCCTCCCTCCCCCTCCGGCGAGCTCTAACATCGAGCAACTCAGGATATTGCTACTCCGGATTCGTTGATGCGTAATGCATTCACGCCGGGATTTCGGTAGCGCGGGGGATGAAGCGCGTCACGCTACGTACTCCACACGTACAGCCCCGGCTTCTGGTAACGGGGGTTGAGCGTGAAGGGTGCTACACCATGCGACTTGGCCAGGCATAGCGACGGTGAACCGTAAATTCGCTCGAACGATGCGCAAATGAATGCGAAATGTAATAGATAGATGGATTTTGATAAACTATGTACAGCGCGGTCCGCTTTTCGCTTCAATGGAATCTTACTTCGGCCAGCTACTAAAATATAATTCCTGAATTGAAGAAGCGAATATACAGCGAGCTATAGCGAAAATGCAAATCAGATGGGAACATTAGACAGAAATGATGAAAGACAGGATTAATATGTAAATTGTATTACCGTCAAAAAATGTATTACGTCGTCTTATTTGTATGTCGTCAAAATATCGCTACGGTTTATTATACGATTCATTACGAAGTATATTATAGTTTCCGAATCATCGCTTCGACATAAAAATGGATGCACCTGATATTTGTGCTTGATATATTTGAAAAAGGAAAAGGGAAAAAGGGAGAAAAAAGAAAGATCTCTATGGCTATTTGAAACTGCTAAAAATGTCGCGCTAGCATCCATTATTAGCGATGGTGTAAAAAATTTAATCCGTGCGTCGATTTAAAGCTGAATTTTTTAAAAACAGATTTCAGCTCTGTTGACTGGAGACCATTTACCGATATTCAATATGTTATGAACATGCCACTGAAATGTATTCGCGCCGCGCATCGGCGAAGTATGCGCGGCGCGTGTTTATACGCGGAGTAGAATTTCTAAAAATAATTTATGTTTACCTACAGAAATCCAATATTTCCGAGGAAGAGATACGTACGCCGCGGTACAAAACGGTAGCGGCTGCATTTACTCTATTTACATAAAAATAGTGCTCTCACATAAGAGTGCATGAGCCATCCTCCGTAGAAAACGAGATATGGGCGAGGGTATCTTTGAAATAAACGTCACGTCTTCGACAATCAATTCGATTTCCGTACGAAAAATATATCTAACGGAAATACTTACCGCAAGAAATTCTAAGAATTACTTATCGGCGCGGAGCTCATTAACGCGCGTCTACCAAATAGAAACGCGGAATGAAAAGAAGCGCCGCTGCACTTTTTGTTAACGCATCGTCCTTTCCGAACATCACGAGTATTTACGACGGAATCTCAGCGGTGCGTTATTTTTGGGAGAGTACAATGTATCTCCCCGTGTCAGAGTCAACACCGGATTTCTTCGTCGTCGTTTAAAGCTAGCCTCCCCATGCGGGGTGGATGTATGGAGGATAATAGACAACGCTGAGGCTTGCCACTTAGCGGAATGGGAACAAGAACAGCCGCTCTGCCTATTTCTATGTGCACCCCTGCACCGCCTGATCAAATACTCCGCTCCAATCCCGCGGTTCCCATTGCTATTGCCGCTCTTGTCATTGCTGTTGTTGACAGCACTATTATCGCTGCCGGGAAGATTCTTCTCGCTTCGGGGTCGTCGAGCTTGCAAAGTTCGATGGTATCTTGATGGTCGAAAAATTGACGAAAACTAAGACTGTAAATCCATATCGCGGGCAAGTCTGGCTTTATCTAGCCTCTTGTCATCGTGAGGTCAAACTTCGCCAGGTGATAAATTTATTGCACATTTCTTTTTCCTCGTCTGGTATCTTCGATTACCGATGAGCGTGGCACTTAAAGACCGTGTTAAAAGATTCATTCTTTAGGAACAAGGCACGGGAGTGGAAGGCTTCGGAAATGAATCACTGACCGACACCCGGCTGCGCCAGCTGATACTCTGAGTGCATCTGCTGGTCTAAATGGACGGTGAATCGCCAAACTAGCGTTTACCTTGAATTTATGACGAGACGTGAAACAATTGGGTCGCGAACGTACGTGGCTAACGTTCGCCCTAGACGCACGTATTTGGTTGGGATATAAATTTTAACGATTGCACGAGATAACGATTACCGAGCGAAAATAAAGAGGCGACAAAGTTGCAAAATAAAAAATTTCAAGCAAATATCAAATCCAACTTTGCAACATGATGGAAATAATCGTAAACATTATTCGTTATTTCAATGACACGCTGAATCAGGTAGAACTTTCGAAATATTCGCGCTTGCAGAATTCCAACTCGAAAAGAGGATCGTAGTATCTGATTTGCAGTGTTTGATCTGAAGTATACTCTTTGTGCAAGAACGAGAACAACAATGTGTGACGAAAGCGTGCGCTTTAATCTTCATTATTCTTATATCCTCGTTAAAATTGTATATCCGTCTGCTTTTGAAATAAAACAGCGTATGCATTATGCAGTCCGATCCGATAATTAATAATAATTGGAAAATGAGAAGGACTTATTGCTCGCAACGTTTACAAAGTAAAATACAATGTCATCGTAATTAATCCGGTCGATGCGCATTGTCAGTAATAATTCAACTCATTATTTATGCGCGCGAACGATACCACCTGCCATTCGTGGATTCAATGTAACATTTCGCCCGACTATTTGCATGTCTGGATTTCAATATGAAAAGAAGTTAATTAAGCAGTAGCCGCACACGCAATTACCAACCGACTTTCATTAGCGGATCGTACAAATTTCTGCAAAGGACGGCTTCTTCGAGCAAGCGAACTCATCAGCGAACTTTTCCGTCAAGAATCCATCATTCAGCTTTCCCATAGAAACTAGAAATTCGTGAAAGATCGCGCAAATGATTCTCATCCTCAATCGCTTAACTCGAAAAGAAAATTGATTCTTCATCTCCCCGTTTTTTAATCAGCCCCAAACTTTGCACGTGTAATTTTTCAACACCCTGTGTATAAACACTGACCGATCCGCAATGTATCGATCAATCCTGCGTGCAACACGTAGGAAAAAAGAACGCAACTGGAATACGAAGAATACCAAATGACTGGGCGTGTGCGCGTACGTCGCCGGTATAAAAAGAGAAAGAGAGAAAGAGAGAAAGATAGAGAACAGAGAGAGAGAGAGAGAGAGAGAGAGAGAGACGCGGAGGGATGAACCGAGGCCTTTCGTAGGAGGGTTGGGAGGGCAGGCCGGGGGTGTGTACTGGCCGAGGGTGAATTTGGACGAGGAGGAACAGAGAGGGAGCGAAGAGGAGGGAACAAAGAGAGACGAGAGTGGAGAGAGAGAGTCCATTAGCAGATTACGTAGCCCAGCCCGCCTCGCTCATTCACCCCCCGCGATGTTTTCTCTTCTTCTCCCCTTTCTTCCACGACCGCCGATGATCTTGTCGACTACGGCGAGGCCCACCCTCGCGCTTTCAAACGCGCCCGCGCCGCCGTTTTCCCCCCTCCCCTCCCCTCCCCACCCCCACCACCATCATCCGTCGCTCGCCATCCCCTCCAGCGAATGTGACAGGTGCGCGACTGTGCCTCGCGCTGGACTAAGTCCAACGCGAAGAGATCGGTTTCCGGTCGGCGCGCCGCTGATTTCGTTCGCGGATTTTTGTCAATTACGCAATCTCCTGGTGAAAGGTTGCGCGAATATGTTCGGATCGGGCAAAAAAATGATCGACGCGCGCCGCGTTCTTTTCTACAGCCTCGTTTCGGGAGATAAATTTTTATACGGATTTATCTGTCGGTGATGATCCATCGCGCTACCGAATCTGGAATTAAAAGTATCCAGCTGAGAAGACGCCCAATCTTCGAAATCGAAGGTTCATGTTCATCCTTGGACTTTGAATTGCATTTCAAATCTCAGTCAAACCTCAGATTTTGGGATGAACTTCTCGCGAAGCCGCGAACGCCTTCAACGCCATGCGTCCGCTTTACGCGTGCGGATTTATACTGGTTCGGTTGGCTGAGCTGGACCTTGCACGTTGTACAATTCAAGTACTCTTGTAAACGCTCACCGCAGCATCCTGCAGTCGATGTATGCGAAATGTCCAGTATACCGAAGCCGCCGCTGCATCGCAACGTTCATTTGCTATTTTCCTCTCGCGATCGCGGCGGAGGCTTGCGCCAAATCTATTTACATAAAATCGATAAGGGCGAGGCGGGGGGAGGCACTTGGGGGCTCCTCAGGAAAGAAGTTCGAAAATGCCCACTGGGAGATGTCGACCTACGAGGCGCGTCCGTGGCGAGTACAGAAAAAACGGGGCGAAGAGGAAGACAGAGAGAGAGAGAGAGAGAGAGAGGGGGAGTGGGGGAGAAGGGGGGATACTCTTTAGGACGGCGAAACTAAATTATCAGATCAAACAGCAGCGCCGTTATATTAATAAAATAGATTTTGCTCGCCGCTCTTCAAAGGGGCACGCAAGCGCGCCGTCGTTTCGCCGTCTAACCTTGTTTCGCGCAACTCCCCGATTTAATCATGTTGCACGTAGACTAAAACGTAGCCTTTTCATTTTCGTAATAAACCCTACTTCGCGCGGGCGCGCGCGCGCGCGTTCGAGCAGTGGCGGGGGAGGAATGCGACGGGAATCTTATTACGTTAAGTAAATGCGCATGAGAGTCGCCCTGCATACGCGCCTGCCGGCGCGTTAATTAATGCGACAGCATCCGAACGCTGGCTGATGATCGTTTCGCGTTTCATCTTCGGTGACGCGCGCAACCGATCAGTTCCTGCCCGGCGAGGCAAGTGTTCCACGATGACTCGTGGCGAATCATCGAGACACCGCCGGCTGATTTTCTCTCACGGGGAACCGTAACGGTAATCCTCCCGATCTGACTTGAGCGCGAATTCTTTTCTCTTTTTTTGCTTTTCAACGAAACTGCCGCCTTTCAATGTCGAAGATTGATCCCTCGATCGCGGCCATTAGCGCGGGCAACCCTCTTGAAACATCTCGCAGTTTAACGCTCGAGGTCACCTCGTTCGAGGTGCGTTAATGCTCGCGAGGAATTAACGAAAATTCATGGGAATTTTCAGCAACGCGTATGAAATAGGGACAGATATTTTCATATCCTGTCTCCAGCTCGCGGAAGCTGTCGATGGCGCCCTTCATTCGTATCTCCCGCGATTTGTCGTCCTGAAGCTCGGCGCGAGTCGCGGCGCGAGAGGTATCGCTCGGACGATTACGCGGCAGGCTTAAAACTCTGATGGCAAGGGCGTCATTCGTACGCGCGATCAAGACGTAGTCCTTTAATTCCGTATGACAATAGACGGAGGGCACGGGAGCAGAGCGGGAAAGCTGCGAGCGTGCTAAGGAAAATTTAGACTCGTGGACGTCGACAAGCTGATCGAAAGCCCATTTAATCCCCGTGCTGCAAAGAGAAACAAAAGGCGAGATAGCGTCGAGTTCCGCCCACATCCGTTTCAATTAACCAGAACAAACTGTGATTTATCTCGGGCGCGGGCCAAGCGCTACAAGAAGCACATAATCATTTAAATTGCCATACTTCCCTGCAGTCCGTATCCTTCTCGTTCGTACATTTCGACCTCGCGTTCACTGTTGAACATCCAGTAGATACACGACTATGATATTTCTCTTGACACAGACGCACCGGGCATTGCTCATTCGCGAGCGGTTCAGCGATTATTTGCACTCGGTGGAGTCCGATTAACGACGTGAACGCGAGATTCCTACCGTACCGGAGGATGTGATCAAGATTAGCGGTAAGATAGTATTTGCGGACTTGATTTTTCAATCATGTTCTTCAGCGATTATACTCGAGTTGCCGCTCGAGGCTTGATCACCGACGACTCTCTCTTTCTCGAGTATTGCGGAAAAAATTGTCGAATCGCATCGTCTTTGCAGGTCGTTAATCCTCATCCATTAGCTGTTAATATGTTCTCCCCGTGTAGATCGTCGGCGCAATATTTAAATGCATCTTTCATGTATCGGACGCATGCACGTCACGTTAAAAAATTGCAATAAATAATTCAAGATGCGTGATTGCTTGCGCGTACTCGCGCAAGTATTCGCATCTACGGATCGTGCGCGGGCAAAAACTGGGATGCTCTTGTCACGGGAACTTTGCGAAGCTCGAGCTCACTTACCATTGCTCTGGTCGGTATTAAAAGAGAAGGAAAGGATAAAAAAGGAGAACGAGGGTAATGATGCCTCGGAGAGCCATCGCAGCGCCTCTTTAATCAGAGATCACGGAGATATACGGATAAAAATTAAAAAGGCAAACATACAGCATTTTTTATCTCGTTATCTCTGTACGACGCATCTGTCACCTTTATAGAATCATCCAAAGTGTTCAAGATATACTCCACTCGTATCGGCAAGAATATAAAATCTGACGACGATTATATCCTCTATGCTGCGCGACACGAGAACTTTATCGTACTTGTATGCTGAAAAAAATACTCCGCAGATGTATTAAAATCATTTCCCAATGACCTTGGGACCCCTGTGCCTCGAGCAATCGAGCATTCGGGCGTTATTCGGGCCACTGAATGATCTCGCATCAGGAGAAGCAAGATTTTTCCGTATTCCGTAGAGACTCATGAAAGATGCAGAATGAAATAATTTATTAAGAGACTTAATTGCCAAGCATACGTGACGTAATAAAACATAAATAACATTACTTTGTTACGAGCGCGCGCAAATGCATCTAGCATTCACGATTATGTCACGCATTATCACACTTCGTCATAACTTATTAACATTTACAGTGCCGCTTAATCATTATTTGATGATATCGTTTAGCAAGGGTGATATCGATAGCATTATCAAACACAGAGATTACGCGCGGCGCGTTCGACGATCGCCGACCGTTATCTGTTCTGTTTGCCGAAAAATTGCGTCCGACTCGCAATGATGCAATGACGGCAACCATCATTGATTAGAGGCAGGATCGTATATTATGATCCGCGGTGGGAAAAATCGGTACCCATCGGCGCGCGCAAAAAGGTCGCGCGTTGGACTTCAGGGAAGGAGTAATGGCAAGTGCACTTAACGACCGTCAAATAAGTATCACGACGTACAAAATGATCGATCGCCGTTACACATCTGCGCACTTTAAAGATACGGGCGAAAAGCAGCAACCTCTGGGCCGCTGAGTAAAAATCGTGACTAGGCCTTTCTCGCATCGGCAGGAAATTAATCATAATAATCCCACTACCGGTGCGCGCGGTCGACAATAATTCCGATCGCGCCTTCGTCATTCATTATACAAGGCCAGACAGTGCGATCGTGAACGCGAAATTCGCAGATTCACCCGACCCGAGAAACACGTCGGGGGAAAACAACGATCATATCCTTGGGAACTTTTCGGCCACTATCGCTCGAGATTACTATTCATTGTACGACTTCAGATGTACGATCTCCAATACATTAATTCTACATTAGCTCTGCAAATGACTGCGTTTCCGCTTCAGTGGAAATAATCGCGACACTGTCACGCGAAACGCGCTGTTTCTAAATTTGGAAGCTTACCTTGACGAGTGCACAACGCTTTCATTGAATAAAAATTCATCGTAAATCGCGACGAGACGCAATCTCCTCGACACAAATAACGACGCTTCAAACAATCGCTTCCTGCACGCCGAAAGTTTGTCAAAAGTTTTCCCAAGTGTGTTCGATAAAGAGAAACGGAAACGAAGATTTTCCGTCTCGAAAGATACGAAGAAGGGGCGGTGATGGGAGACCAAGCGCAATATGTACGAAGGGGTTAGATCGTTTTGGGGGGTCCTTGCGAAGGAAGTTGACCCAGGTGCGTGCCGTCACTCTGACGAAGATCGGATCTCGCGCGATGCGAACGAAAACAGTTTGCGTCTTGTCACCTCGCGTGACTCGCGTATTAAGTTCGGTATTGGCGCGACAACGCGCGGTTATATTTTCAGGGTGGTCCGCGTGTGCGTCAAAGCGCTGAGTATTCCCTCGCCCTGATTCAAAGGCGCCGTCTTAAATGGTGTTTGCGCAACAAACGACTCAGCCGGATCAAAAGATGCGGATTTTCAGCAAGAACTGCATTTGCACGGAAACGAGCGCGCGTGGAATTTTGTAAAAATACGTCGGATGTTAATAGCTCCGGTACGAGATGACATCCAGCAATCAACGGAGAATAACATCGTGTCGGGATTGAGTAATTTCGAAATTAAATTGTTCACTTTTATCTGAATTACTTTCAAAAACATATTTGTATTTTTTGATATGTAGCAAGCAAAATCTAAAGCTTTCGTTTTATGTCCCGTGATTGTATTAAAATTCTCCATTAAATAGATAATTGCATACACGTTAATATTCAATATTGACCTATACGAACATTTTACGTGTATACATGAATAGCAGTCTCTTATACATATTTGAGGAATATGTTTTTCATAATGAAACAAGCATTAAAAAACGAGAGATTATTAATGCAATGTTAAAAATTCAGTAATGTATTATTATAGCATATTAATATTAAAAATAATTTCAAAAGAGGAACATTTTTCTGTCACATTCGTTTCGTGTGATTTCGTGTGATGATTTGTCGTGCGTTAGATTTGTTCGCGTCTTTTTTTCCCCCCGAGTTCCCTATATTTTCATCGTCGTTTTAATAATCTATTTTTTATCAAAAATACCATCTCGGTGGCTCTAGTCCTTTTACGAAGGAACTCTAAAGGGGGAAAAAAAAAAAAAAAAAAAAAAACAAAACGAAACAAAAACCACGAGGAAAAGATATGTAAAGACACGTTACAGAAGTTACGATTTCATTGTAGATGATTGCCTCCAATTACGTTACCATTCGTAGCATCCAGAAAGAAATGGGACGTTGCTAATTACGCTTCGATTGCCCTAATCAGTGAAATAATACTTCGGTCATCTGTAGAGATTAATTTTAATGGTCTGTCATTTGTAACTAATAATCGAATGCGCGATATTATATCGAGCTTGCTCGATGGCATAAATATCGATAGGATTTTGATGAGAAAAATATAATTTGCTACTTTCAAAGTTAACGAATATCTTCAAAGAAACTTTTGTAGTTGCCTTTTGTAATCGCCAAAACTTGCCGAAGAGAAACAGCACTACGCTGATACGCGCGTCAACTTTTATGATAAAATTCTTCCGCAATACCTAGAATAGCCCACTTGCCTTCTAAAGATATGAGAATAAAAAATTGTCATTTAAAAGCGTTAGGCTTTTATACGATATCGATATCGAGCCTCCAAGATCACATAATACTATACCCATAAATTTAACGTTTGAGGGACTTACCCGGCAATATCTTGAACTCGAGTCTGCAAGATCGTTTTCTCAAAGGGCTCTTCAGGGATCAGGCTGCACAGCAATTGCATCGCGCTGGCGGCCACTATTCCATTTCCGGTTGAATTGGTGGATACATCCTGCGTCTGAGCATGGTCGTCGAGACTAGTCAAAGTCTGCAAAAGAGAGAATCGTAACAGTCAGAAAACTGTAATACGTATTTCTATGAAATATTTCTCACGAGGAGTTCGGAATTTGTTATACTTGCATATAAATTTTCTTTTCATCGTTGAATTATTTTATTTCACTGCGTCGTGATAGAATAGAATTTATACATTTTTTAAATACTTAAACATCAAATCTGTAGTCATCGATCAAAATCGTATAATTACATAAAAGTTAACATCTTATTTCCATATTCCAAGTTATCAACATCTCTATAAATAAGTTTCTGAAAAGGAGAAGTATTTGTTACCGAAGGATCGGCATGTACTACCCGTAACTCTTGTGCGTGTACTAAGAATCGCGGTAAATCCAGAAAGGACATTTAAAATATAACGAAAAACACAAAAGAGAACTAAAATCCGAACTTGGGTGTACGTGGCAATCAAAAATAACAGAGAATGCATGGAAATATAAGAACAGGGAAGGTTGACTCGATTTATATTATATTTACATTGAATATATACATCGAGCCTCGATTCGTAAACGGAACGTAAACGGAATAAATTAACAAAATCTCGGTATTCATTCTCAGCTTTTCCCGGACGATATGGGTCGCTTAATATTCAAAACCGATCGAATCAAGCGATGAAAGCTCCGGAGAATTACTGATACGTTAAGTCATTGTCAGCGAGTTATTAGACCGACTAAATTTTGGGGATAACAACGCATACGTACGCGCGCATTTAGAACGCTAAATTAGTGGTAACGAGTCGAAGGAACCTCGATAAAAATCCCAGAGACGGGAATATGGGTCCTAAACGGTTTAGTCCCGGCTTCGATAAGCCTTTCGAGGAATCCTATCGAGAAGTCGCGCTACACGTTTGCCTACTTTTTATTTCCCCTTTGGCCGCCCGAGCTGCTTATTTGAATACGTCGCGGTCCGCATCGAAAATTACGCTCGAGTTTTAATGAGCGAGAGAAGTTTTCGATAACTTATCAGTGATCTGTTTCTCAGTTGCTATCAACTTTTGAAAGCGAGTCGCTTTTGCATTCGCGAGAATATATAGCACGTATCCTCTTTCTTGAATAACGTGCACGCTCCGAAGACGCATGCGCAAAGTATACATAAGAAGTTTGTTATTAATTCTCCAAGAGCTGCGATACACACATTGTGGCATCCGCCACAAAAAAAAGCGACATTGGCGCATAATCTCTTAAGAACTATTGTTGCGCGCCAGGCGAGCCTCGGATGAAAAAGATAATGTTACCGATCGGCTGTTCATAAGAGGTAGCGAAATAATCTCCAACGAAACATTAAAAAGTGGTTTGACCACTGCCTTGACAAATTCAATCCCATCCGTATCCAGAGGAAAAAGGACTGTCACGGGTATTTTGATACAGCCGGACGAAAACAGGACGCCAACGAGACGTCGAAATTTCGAGGAACGCGCGTATCGAGTATGCGTGACTGTAAACGTGAGAAGATGCCTTCAATCCAGTTTCTTTCCAAAACTGGAGATTACGAGCCAAAATAACAGCCGAGACGCGCAGAAACACAGCCTTGTTGGATACCAATGATCGAAATAAGGATACAACGCTTTAGTTACTTCACGTGCAATATTCAGAGTACCAAGATCGTCCACGGTTCATTATCGTCTCTGCTTTGCGTCTTGGTTCAGTCGTTCACTTTAATTCACCCTGATTCAGACTTTCCGATTCTTTTCCTCTTTTCATGGTCGGTGGATTCGATTTGTAGTCGTCGATACTGTTCTCCCGCGCATCAGATGGAATGCAGCCGTGCACAAATACGACGTATGAATCCTCGGGCGAACGAGGGAGTCGACCATCGGGCAATCGGGCGATTTCTAGCAATTTACGTGAGATTGTAAATTTATTCGATCGGCGGACGGAGAACTGGCGAACCCCGCGAGCCGAACGATCCATCTCTTTGCGCAATGGTCCAGAGCAATCTCTGGGTTTTCCTCTGGCGTTTTCCTCGGCGTGAGAACGGCGGATTAAAACTGCGTTCGTCAAAAAGTTACATTCGTCGGGAACTACTAAAACTGGTCTTTTTACTCGGTTTTAACTGAATGCGCACAGACGGACAGTCCGCGCTTTCGTTCGGCATTCGACAGAACGGTCCGATCGATTGCACTTGGAGCGTGTTCGCCGAACGCGCGTACACACGGCAGAAAACACGGTGATACACGGCAGTTATAAAGATAAAGCGGGAATCCCGCGTCTCCCTAATCCTATTTACCGCTGAATTTTTAATTCAGCGACGGTTTTTATCTATCCGGCTTTACGGCGTCGCCTTTTTCTGGTCCATTTGGTAACGAGGCTCCTCCCTTGTTCCCGTTTTCTCAGGGAATCCCTCCTTTCGCATACTCGCGGGACACTGGCTAGGACCCGAGCCTGACCAATAATGCAGAACGATCTAACGATAAACGGAATTGCAATATTATACAGCGATAAAAACAATATGCCCAGATGAAATAGGTGAACTCATCTCGCCCATCTGTGTAAACTGAACGCTACCCGGTAGCGTTCTCTTTCTCTCTCTTTCTCTAGCTTCATTGGTTCCAATGAGAATGCGTTTCCGTTACACATCATATCATAGATCCTATTTACATCGTTTCGTCGTAACATCAAGAATCATGTATCATCGCAAAACTTCACGATACCATATATAATTGAAAAACTAAATGTATTAAAAAGTTGTAACTCGTGATAAGAATGTACTGAAGTTCCGTACGATATATGCTCCCCTGATACGTATGCAAATACGCAAGAGCAAGGAGACAAAGAGATAATCATTTTTAAAAGTCGAGCGAACTTTCGTCACGCTCGTTGCGATGTCGAAGCAGAAGGAAGAGGAGGGTGGGGGAGGAGGCGGAGAGGAGGATGAGCGGAAAAATTGCAGCCGCGCATTTCGAATTCTAGGACGTGCGAAGAGGTCGTTGAAAAAGCACCGATACCGAGGAGGACGAGACAAAAGATTAGGCCGGGTCCTCGAAACCTGGGGCTTGATGGAAGTGGAGGCAGAAGTACCCCGCGCACATTCTCTCGCGGACGGACTTTCCTTTCACCGTGTAACCCGGCCCCCCGATCCGCGTGCGTGAGTCCTGCGTGCGTGAGCCGTGCGTGCACGCGCGTATCTGTATGTGGCTGACGTCACTAAAAGCTCTCTCGCCGCTAATGCATTTGCGGAGGGGGATCCTTGGAAGAGGGGACGGGAAGGAGGTGGCGCCAGTGCCGTATCTATGGTGCGTGTAGAATCGATGGCGAAATCACATCGACTCTGATCTGTCGCGAAACGGCGAAACGCAGACGGGGAAGGGGGGAAGGGGGGAAGCAGGGCGAAGGGGAAGGGGAGAGGGGGAAGTCCTCGTACGCGCCGAGGAGAAGAGCCGAAAGCGCGGATCTTCCCTGCCGATAATTCCCGGGATGTGTCCGTGACGATTGCGGAAATAATCGAGCAAATTCGAGGAAAACTGCTCTGCCATCCATTGGAGGTTTGAAACCTCCCGCGCACGTCCATTTCAATTAAATGGGACGAAGCCGCTGTTCTCAAATCTGACAAATCCAATTGGAGAAATATTCTATTCTGATACGCGATGTGTACGCAATGTGAATGCATGCTATATCGGTATATTCATCATTTACAGGCATGGCTAACATGTTATTATACAGCGCCAGTGTGATGGCTATTGCATGTAATATTTGCATCCGTAGCTTTCGTTTTCTCTCTCTCTCTCTCTCTCATCTCCATCATTTCACAAGTTTTCAATTCTATTCAATTTGAAACCCAATGTGAAGTCCAATCGCTAATTAAATTAATCGTTTCCTTTATTATACAATACTTCTTTCATATAGAAGCGATACGCGCTCACCAGCATCGGAACGAGCCTCAAACAGACGATCGCTATGTGAAATCGTGAATCCCGAAGACTCTTAATCCTTATTTTGACAAGTTGGACAGGATGGACAGGATGACAGGGGCACATCGTTTTTACCGTCGTCCCTTTACCAACGTCGGAAACAGATTAAAAAAGAGAGGGAGAGGGGGAGAGAGAGAGAGAGAGAGAGAGAGAGAGAGAGAGAGAGAGAGAGAAGAGAGAGGAGACAAAACAAGCTGTAATCTGCATGCCTATCTACCACATTAACTCACTTCGGGAGACGATGCGTTTATGCACGTTCGACGGATATCATCGCGTATGTTGACGGTTCACGCTCCAAAGATTCGACGAGAATTTTCATTCGAAAATGAATTGTTGAAATAATAAATTGCTGATTAAAATGTTGTCTTATGCAAGACGAACAAGTGACATCACGCATATCTCTTTTAGAAAAATTTGTTTGATTTTATTGTTGGGATATTATATTGTTAGTTATGTTCTTAAATTAATTTCTCTCTTCTCCTTCCTTATAATAGTAAATAGGATTCATCCTTTCTTAATAACTTAATCTCAGATTTAAAGAATTCGGATTTAAAAATGGAAAAGCTTAAAGGAATTTATTCCAAAAACTATTCGTAAAAAAAAAAAAAAAAAAAGAAACGTCAATTCGTCAAGTGTTCTGTATGCTCTTTTTAATAGCGCGGAAAACGAAATTGTTGTTAAAAAAATGTTTTGATAGAAAATGATAATCATCACTGCGATAATATCCGAGTGTATTCCGAGCTTATCCAGCATGGAATTAATAATTGTATTAAAGATATTAATATAATTTCAAAAATTTTCTCCAACGATTTTTCTTTCAAAAATTACAATGAATGAAAGATACCTTATCGATGGTTTCCCACGCGATAATTGAATTTATTTTCTGTATGTGGCAGCACATACTGAATAAATGTACAAGTTTAACATTCATTAAACTGACTACAGATGTCACCACTTTGACATTGAAACGACGCTAAAGGAATGTCGATTTAAATCTGATATGTAGCTATATCTAATACCAACGTTAGATGTTAGCTTTGCAAAAGAATTAAGTTTAAGAAACGTATGAAAGATGGCGGAATATGAAGAAGTAATATAAATGTGAAGATTTTTTCAAATATCTTTCAAACAATCTTGAGAAAAATGATATCAAATAATGAAAATTCTAAAATTGTAAGAATTTAATAATCTATTAATTTTTTATTCTTGCTTCGTGAACGAATAATAATATTTAGATAATAATATTTAGCATACAATAATATTTAGATAAATTCAACAGAAAAATGAAATCAAAATAGCAATCGAATCATAAATAGCCTCATTTTTGTTCTTGATTCTCTAATATTATTATTTTAATTTTATATTTAAGACAAGAACTACTTTTAATAGTTCTAGACTTATTACTTAGAAATAAAAAACTAGAATAAACTTACCTCTAGGCGTTGCAAAAGCAAGTCCAAAATGACAAGAATTTTATTACTCAACAAAGTACTTTCTATATTTTCAATATTTCCATTGATGCTTGCTTTATAGACTCGACATAGCGACACAATTGCTCTAAAATATTAATTGTGAATAAAATATGCTTTGTAACTTTGATCGTGAGATTTAGTTATATTATACTTACTTATTTGATAAATTATGTGATGCATTTTGTGTATTTAAACCTAGATTTAATAAATTTGTTATGGTATCGAATCCATTTAAGCAACGAAAAGCATCTTGATCGAGTGGACACTGAAACATAATATAATTATGTACGCATAAATATAATTATGTACGAAATAATCCCTAAAAAAAAGGATAATTTCTGTATAAGCTTACCGATTTCGAGAATGCTCGAACAATTTCGCCTGAACAGCGCTCCAAGGCAGCAAGCGCTACAGTCGACCACGTAGATTTGGAATGATTATTGTATAATCTATCTAATTCTTTCAAGTTACGCCGAAATTTAGCTTTATTCGCCGATTCGACGGATAAATTCTGATTAACGTCACTCTTGTGTTTATCCTCCCACTCCTGTCCGCGTAAACTCATGCGTTGCTTTATTTTCCTACATCGGCGTTTTAACGCTTTTTGTTTTTCCTTTGCAGCTTTACTGTTATCTGCATTATTGTTATTTACTGCGGCGATTGGGACATCTCGTATCTGTGCTATGTTGAAACGTTGAAGCTCGTCACGCGACGGTTCACGATTATCGTGCGCTGTCCGTACCGCTTCAAGATGCATCTTTCCCTTCAAATGACTCAGAAGGTGCACTTCATTAGATATCTATGAAATATACATAAATTTAATTTCTTCTATTAACCAAACAATTACGATATGCGATTGAAGATGAAGCTTACGACGGTATTACACAGAGAACATTGTTTCTGAGCAGGATAAGATTTGAGGATAGGCGGCACTTCCTCCGATCTTAAAATTGAAGATTCGACTGCACGCTGCCGAATATGTTCGATATTTTCTACGTGTCTTCTGGCGGATTCTTGCTGCTTCTGCGCTATTTTCTTCTGCAACTCCTCTTGATTTGCAAGTTGAGCTGCGTGAAGTGCTGACAAGCGTTCCTCACGATCTCGTGCTTTCTCTCTTGCTAATTCCTAAAGAATCCATATTTAAACACTTAGAGGCTCAAATTAAGCGTCCTAGTAGAATATATATAAAAATTTGGTTACAGTTTATTTGGTTACCTGTCTTTCCTTTTCCCTTTCAAGTTGCATTTTGCCAACTCTCTCCTCGCGTTCTCGGCGTACTTGTTTCATTTTCTGTATCCGTAATTGTCGTTCCGCTTCTAGAGCTCTTCGACGTTCTTCAGCCGCGGCTTCTTTGGCAGCTTTTTCTTCTTGACGACGTTGACGTTCTTCTTGAATGCCCTATGTAATAAATCATACTTGTCAAAAACTAATATTATATATTCCTATATTAATGTAATTTTTTTCTGTCTGCCATATACCTGTAATCTTTCTTCTTGTTCTTGACATAATGCCATAAAATCATGTCTCTTATTTTGTGCTTCGAGTTCATTAATAAAAGCTATTTCTTTTAATTTGGAATCTTCATCGTGCGCCTTCCTTACTATCTCTAACAAGTATTGCGTTCTATTTTCCTCCGCTCTTTTAAGTCTCATTTCCATCCTGATTCTTTTGTCTTCTATCAATTGACTTTTCGCGCTCTTAACGTCCTCCACTTTATTTAGTAATTCTCGTAGACGTTGAGATTTCTCCATTAATAGCTTTTGACGTTTGTGTTGTGCGCAGGCTTGTTTTGCTTGGTATCTTCTTAATGTTTCAGGAAGCGACCTCTTTCGCGACGGAGATGAAAGCTTTTGGTGCAACTCTAAAGCACGTCCAGGATGGCGAGCAACCAATGCACGTAATTGTGCGAGAGTATCAACACGTTCTGCCCAGGACATTCCTTCCAACATATTCTCGTATCTATTAACGAGATGTGATGGTTATATCAAAATACGAAATAAATTCACTAATTTTTATACATACCTATCTTCTAAGCTGATATCATCAGTAACGATGTTGAGTGATTCATTCACGGGTTCATCTTCCATTTCAAGAACCATTTCGCCATCTGTCTCATCCGTTTCTGTATCAATATCTATTTCAGTTGACTCCAATTCTAAAATTTGCCGTTTCAAGGACGCCTCTTCATCCGATAACTGCTGAGATCTTTGGGAATCCGCTTCTTCTGTCTTTCTCTCTTCTTCCAAGATGATTCTTTCTCTTTCCGCTTGAGCAGCCATAAACTGTTGCATGCGTTTCTCAAGTAATTCAGCATCGTTTTTAAAGATGGCTGCAATCACTGATGTTGAATTGGTGTCGCACAAATTTAACGTGTTCTTTTTAAGTGTATCTTCGAGATTACTCTTAGTCGTGGAATTCTTAGTCATGAATTCTCCTTTAACTTTTTCAACTTCATTATTCATGTTTTTGCCTGTCTTTCCTACAATACATTTCTTTTTTTGCTTATTGTTTCCATCAGGAGTGTAACTAGTTTTCTTTATCTTCTCTGATGGACTTTCTATTGATAAAGCTGGTAAGGATAGAGCAGTACTTGGTTTATGAAAACGTGTGGACATATTTAAGTTATGAGTGCTCCCTCTTCTGCAGCGATTCCTGACTGTCTGCCAACCATCGCTGTCATCTTTTAATTTCGAAGATGCTGTTTGCTTAGTTAAAACTTCTACCGATCCGTTTATATCTTTATTTTGATCTTTATTTAAAGCATTTTGATCAGATAACTAAAAAAGATAGTCCTGAATTAAATTTCAAAGAAACTTAACGCAGAACTATATACATATTTCATAATGAAAACAAATTAATGTGTGATAATATCATGTAATGTATCATAATATCAGTATATTATTACAAATTTACAAACATATTTAAAAAATCTCAAAGTAAGATTATTAAATAAAATGACAAAATATTATCGTTAAAATGCGAAATATGCAATGCAGCATGCTTCAAATCAATCTTCTTTGTTGTTCATAATCTTGTGGATGTACATCAATCAAATGCTATGATAAACAAATACCTTATTTTCAGGAGTTTGGAACCGCCCCCTTACTATAACAGAAGTACCAGGCCTGGTTTTACGTGAAACGGATAAATTTTTGTCACTCAAGCAAGTTTTACTTCGAGTAAACCTTGGCATTTCGGCTAACGTTGATGATTGTGACTTAGGTCTTGTTTGCGAGATAGTTGAATAGGCAAGTCTATTTGTGGTAGTTACTGTTGGAGTTTTATCTACATGACAACATGCATTAGATGATACATTTATTGCAGAACTTCCTCTATCCTTGTTACTTGTTTATTCAATTTATCACAGATTTCATATGGATGCTTACCTGTCTGACAATTAACTTGAATTGTTTTTTCAGAGATGTTCTGGGCAATGGATGTTCTTGAGCTTAATTTGTCAATGTTCTCGGATTTTCTAACATTATCTTTTTTAACTTTGACATTTATTTCATTTTTAGTTTTAACTTCACTTTTTCCTAACCCGATATTATTTTTATTACACGATAATTTGGTATCTGTTTTACTATCTTTAACGTTCATTTCTTTTTGCGTAAATTCACAATGAGTACATGAACTCAACTGAACATTTTTATCACTTCTATATACTTGTTTCTCTGTAGATAAATTAGAATCAACTAGTTTTACAGCGTTCGTATGCGAACATTCCCTTGTATGCCTAGAAATATTTCTAACATCTATTTTATTTTTTGAATCGCATATCATACAATCATTTAATGTCTTTCGATCCACAAAACTATTCGTTTTTGATTGCACAGATTGCTTTACGAGAATTTTATTGAGTGTTTTTGTCGATGTGGATTTTTCTTTATTCGTGGCTTGATTTCCTATTTTATCTATTCCATTCTTGCGTTTTTCTCTAATATCAGTGGAACAATTTTTACAAACATTATTCTTATTATCTTTTAATAATTTTTGAACATATTCCTCTTTTACATGATTAATTTTATTATCCGTTACGATCGTTTTATTTTCGCATATAGTTTGATCGACTGGACTTTTGCAAATGGATTCGGTCGGACTTGCTCTTTGCAACGGACTGGTAGACTTTGGAATTATCGTAGAATTCCACATTCGGCAAGGGGAAGTTTTTCTAACTTCCCAAGCCAAAGGAGTTCGTCTTAACGGCGGTGGAGAATTCTCATATGCCCATTTAACTTTAAACCATTCTATTAAATTATGAAAATCTCTGGTATAATTTTCCAGAACTAGAATTACTTCTTTGCATTCAGAAATATTCTCATCTTCTTCACATGTTTGATAAATACCGTCAACTGCTCTTTGTAAATTTCCAAATAAAAAGGCCCAATATCGCGCCTGTAATTCTGATTAAACATCACATGCTTAAAAATTAAGTAGATTATAATAATGAAAGATATCAACAAACTAAAATAGTTGTCACACAAATATGTCATGACAATAGTTTATTATTATTTTTTAATATGCGGTCAAGATTTATAAATACTTTTCTATCATTATAAATTTTTCTATTATTATATAAAAAAGTATTTACCAGATTTTTTATCGCGACCCGTAGAAGCAGATCTTACTCTTGTGGTTGGTTTCATCGATCGCTTTGTTAAACTTGATTGGGATTGTCTTGGTACACTGGGTGGTTTTTTCGTGATTTTCTCTATATTGTTTGTGCCCACAGGTACATTAAAAGCTATCAAGTTCCTAGCTGCTCGACCTTCTTCCTGTATGAGTAATCTGACATCTGCCATTTTTTTGAAATATCTAAAATATATTAATAAAATAAAGACTCAGATTTTGCAAGTTAAAGAAAGCCATATCCTATCTATTAAGAATAATCTTTAATTATTAAGAATAATAATTAAGATTAAAGAAATATATAAAGTAGTATGCAAAACATTAGATGTTGTAATCTGTTTATATCAAAGATCATATAAATATAAATATGTATCCCAAAAGAATGGAGCAGAAAGCAAAATGAAACGGAATTATCGCGCATGGCACGACCTACGGTAATGTTTGAGTGATATCAGAATGACATGATAGCAAGGTCAACTTGAGGTTATATTTTCACGATGTCAATAGACATTTAATGATAAAAAGGATTGTGAGCAATTGTGACAATTGTCACGCTCGATGCGACAGACATATCGAGAAGTGTATCTCGTACGCAGCAATAATCGCGATTTGCGCATCGCCGCTATTGTAGAGCGAGGCTGATGACTGCTACTTGTCAAACACTGCGTGATTCGCAGTTATGTTTACATGCGTATCAAACAATTTACCTTTTCACCTAACGATTATAATATGAAATTGCAAAATGATCGCCTGTTCCTCACACGACTACGTTCCGCGAATGACATTTGAGGAACGATGCACATTTCATGCGGAATTATGTGTCAGACATGTAAATACGAGTCACGCATCTCACAACTCTTTGTTGGTTGCACTGGAAGTGCTGCATTGTAAGTAGACAGGTAGATGAGAGAGGGGAAAAGAATGAAAATAGCATATATACGTGATATATACTATTGCAACTTCCTGTTGGTATCTTTTTTTTTTTTTTTTATTATACAAAGTGATCATACACGAAAAATTGTTCAATAATGCAATTTGATGATTTTTCCACGCATTTTCTATCTCTTATCTTTTTCCCTACAACGCTATTCAAGATTGAATCGCCAATTATCCAAAAAAAATTTTTATTTAATGGTTCACGTTCTCGAGTTGCACTGAGAATCCAATTTACATTTTCATATTACTTTAAATAGTTCCTCTGAACTACCATTAAGGTATATATCACTACATTTATCAATTAAATCGTGGAGGCTCATAGCGGAGTTTTCTTGAATTAATGGTAGCAGCTTTCTTTATCATGGCGTCTATAGAATGAACAACCTAACATTTAAAAATACTTTTATGTCCATTGCAGTTGCTGATGCTGCGCAATGCTGATTGTTCTTCGATAATATATCTTTCAAGTCAAAAGCAATGAACAATGAGATAACATACCATGTATCTTAACAACGTTTAATATTTATTCTGTAAAAAGCTTTTGTAATTAATACGTTTTCGCTTCTATTATATATTATAAAATGCTTTATGATTTCGTGTGTGCTTGACTTATAATATATTGAATAATAATGGAAGAAGCAAATAATTTTGATGAAGAGGATGAGGATGTTGTAATACAAGTATGACAAATATCTTAAAAAAGATTTATCTAGATTTCTGCGGTGTAATTCTTAAGGAGCTACATTGTCAATAAGAGCAAAGAAAGCAAGGTTATATTTATATACTTTACATATCCTTGTTTATATATATATAGATTACACAATATGTTGATTTTTCTGCAACAGTTATCATTGCTATTAAATTCTTTTTTACACAATGTAGTTCCTTTAATTTATAAATATGCAGTTCTTGAAAAACTAGAAAAACATTAGATTTCAAATAATAATTATAAATCAAAAATATAAAGAATATTTTTAAAAATTCAATATATTAATAAATATATATATTTTAGGGTAGTGCTCTCTATGAACATCTATCACAATTGGGCTACACAAACTTCGAGAGTATGTCTATTCCTAAGAAAGCCTCCTTTGAACAGAAAAGAAATTTGCATATTGTAATAAATTTTTACATATTATGCATAATATGAAAACCCGTTTTTAATTAAGCTTCACGTTCAGTGATAAAAATTCTTATTTTTTTAGAATATCAAAAGCATTCTGAAAAAAATTTATATAAAGCTAATGTCATTTTATTCTTGGATAATACAGGTATTCCTTATATATGTAGAATATATATATGTATACATATATCATATGTTTTCTTTTTATATAACATGACTTGCTCTTTATAGGAAAATGAAATATCTGAGAAACAATTGAGTATAATCTTAAAGACTGATGTCTTATTGAATGATCACTTTTCTATGATAAATAGTCTTCTAGCTAAATGCAAAAGCAATTCTAAAAGGTAATTAAATTGTTGTTAATAAAACTGATGTTTCAAAATTAACATTGACATTTTTAATTCTATTTGCAGAATAACATCGCAAGAATTAATTATAACTGGAATTATACTAAGTTCTTCAATATATATTTCAATGTGCAATTATAAGATGTTGCCAATATTATTTGCATCGTCAATAATTTGTTGTGCTAGTTATATAAAATATTTACGTTTTTATACAAATAAAAAATTAAGAAATATTATATCATTACAAAATGAACTTTTCGCAATGTGTAAAGAAAGTCTTAAAATTTTGCAACGTAATTATAATATGAAATTCAGTTCTGGAACTTGTCAACCATTTACGTAAGCATTAATTTGAGCACATTAATAAAAGAATATTGCAGTTATCTACAGCAATATTCTATATCAGAATCTACAGATCTAAGCATAAAAGAAACTACTATCATCTTTTTTTCTTTTTCTTGATAATAGTCATTTCTTAGGAGAAAAGTTGCAACATTTGCAGCTTCTCATGGATACTTTGATACAATTTATGGGGAATATTTCGTGTGTATATTATCAATCTTCTCTATCAATCGTGAAATTAATGCCACTAAGTATGCTTAGCGAAGAATTATTTACAAAATTCGAATGTGATGCCTTTGAAATAGATGGTGAAATTAATTATCAAACATTAAAGGTATATAAAAAATATAAATATAAAAAATACATTTGTCAACTTTTTAATACTACTACATATCAAATTTGTTAATTTATACATTTTTTATAATAATGTTTGCAATATATTGTCATTTTTTTTACAGAAATTATATCATACCTACCTTCTAGTGCAATCAGAAATGCTATACTTATTAGCTATTGCATATGATAGCAATACTTGGATGCATTCTTATCAGAAAATGCCTGAAACAAAGTTAGCTTATATAATATATATGTTGGCTAAGACATTAACGATATACAAAGACCAATTATCAGAAATTATTCAAGCATATCACACATGTAAAATTAAACCACCAGCTCAATATAAGTGAGTTAAAATAAATAAATTTATTATATCTATTATAACAGATAATGCACATGAAATTTTTTGTTAGGATACGAAATAGAGCTAAATGGCATGATCCAAATATTCAATTGGATTTGGCTTCGTACAAATTACAATCAAGTTATGGTCAAATGTTCTTGATATTTAAAGATATAGATGATATTATCAGTCGAGAAACTTTTATTGATAAAGAAACAGCCAAGGCACTTATGGAAAGATTGGACAAAGCATTCAAGGAGATGGGTACAGCCAAAAGTCTGGCAGATTTTGTTGTTTTGTTAATGGCAAAATCCGAATTCTATGATCTCAAGAATAATACTTCTGTAACGGATAATACTACAATAGATCAGAATTCCGATTTACCTGTTATAAGCAACTCTGAACCAGAGATTTTTGATGAAGTGTATGAGGAATATATCAAGGAAGAATACCGAAAACCATATGAGAATAAAGACGAATATTCATTGGAACAACACAAACTGGATAATCTTTTGGCAAAAAGTTTTATGAGCGAATTGAAAGAAGCTTTAGTGGACAAATATAAGTCTATGTCCGAAAGAGAATCTAAGGCGTTACAACGTATGTACAAAAATATAACAAGAGATCTTATAGAAGTCAACACGGACAAAAAATACAGATATATACCTACTCCACCGCCAATGCCTTCTTATTATATATGGTCAACGCCAGCAAATAACGACCAACATATATATAAAAATATAACGGAGGATTCTATTGCAAATGCGGAAAATAACACAAACAAAGAATGCCAACATATACCTATTCCGCCGCCAATACCTTCTTATTATATACAGTCAATGTCAGCAAATAATGAGTTTAATTTAAATTACGAAAAAGAGATTTCTACTTCCGGGATTAAAGAAGATAGTAACTCCTTTAATTATGAAAAAATGAACAAATCAGAAGAAATAGATTCCATAAAAACGACGAAATATAAAAATGTTTTTAATCAATCCAATGAGACTTATGAGAATGAAAATAAAGGATCTCTTACATCTTTACCCAAGATTCTCCTCGAAACTCAAGCTACAAAATTTGCAAAATTACCGCCCGCTTTTCTTCAGGAAGAAATATTCGTTGGAAGCGGTGAAAATTCGGAAGATGAAGTAATGGAAAGTATAAGTGACAATGATGAAGATAATAAAAATTCTTAATAAAGCTAAAGATTTCCTTTTATTTATAAATCCTTCTATATCTATAACCCTTCTATATATATAACTAAAAGAATGCAGAAATATGTATTCAATCAATTAGAAAGTTTTATCGAATATCAAAATTAATTACTAAGCAACAAAATAATTTTAGGATTTTAATAATTTTATAAAATATTTTGTTCTGATAATAGTATCAAAAATAATTTTTAAAACAACAATATAATTTTAACAAAAATAATTTTAAAAACATGTTTTTTTATTATCTGATATATATTTAATATTACCGATTGTTAGATATTTTTAATTGAACATGTCATTGATCATTTTATGTTTTTAATTTCAATAAATATAAACCTCACTCATAAATTTAATGCCTCACTTAATCTGAATATCCGTATTCATAAATCCATATTAATCAAAGTTCTGTTCTTCCTTTTCTCTCTCTTTCTCAATTTAATTATATATATTTTTCATCATTATAAATGCAAGAGCAAAACATGTTACCAATGAAGGTACTTTGATACATGAGAATACGACTTTACATAGATTCAGCGAATCTCGACAATATGGAGATCTCACCTTGGAACCCTTTCGCGACTACCAGCAACTGCGTAGTTCATGTTCGTGGCATTCGCGGTGTCGCCTGACAGTTGATCCTGAAGCGGGGGATCGATTCGATCATCCGTTCGTTTTGCCGTGACCGCACATTCACGAGTCTCTGATCGACATAAGCCAAGGAGCGGCACGTACCTATCCGGGTATGGGCGATTCCTTGGACGGCTCCGGGGAACCGTCCCCGGAGTCGCAGAACGTCGCGATCGTCGAGTTGTCGACGTTCGCCAATTATCTGCGTAAGGCCGTTACCGTACTGCTACCGGACGAGGACATTGTGCCACCCGCGTTTAACCTGGCCCTGGATGATCGCTATAATCAGGACTGCGTCCGCAAATTCCTCGGCGACTCGCAAGTTAGTTCGCTCTACATACAGAGGAGCTCGACGAAAGGTGAGCATGATAGAGAGAGACGTCGCCGTCGTTGTCCTTGCTGGCGAGGAAGATCGCCGGTATTGTGCGATCCTCCATTGCAGTCGAACATCGTTATCCTAATGCAACGGTACATTTTACATGTGGAGGAGAAACTACTTAAAGGAAAACACGCGTCCTGAAAATCAATCGCGACATTCACGCCCCGATCTCTACCGCTGCCAAATATGACTCACTCGCCGGCGTGATCGATACACGTCAATATCGACTGACGTGGGCGACGTGATTCTCATTTGATTTTTCTTGACTTACGCATTCTGCATACTTATGAACATGCGAGCGTTTAGCTCGTTAACAATGCGAGATTTGATAATAAATCTCAGGAATCACATGCATATAATTTATTAGGCATCGCTCTCGTGTATAGGTAGAAAGGATTCTAACCTTTTTATCTCCTTACATACGTAATAATATTCAAACAAATGATCTTTCTAAATAAAATTTTTGAATTTAATTTTAAAAACAGAATTGCATTTTTTGTTTTAAACAAATTTCTATATAGTAATTTGTATATTTTTTGTAGATAATTACATGATTTTGTATTATAAATAAAGCACCAAATTATTAATGTACAATATTCGATATACAATTTTTTATTTTCGTATTTTATATTATATTTTCCTCTTAATATTTATTTACA
Organism: Eciton burchellii; assembly: GCA_020341155.1. Taxonomy (NCBI): domain Eukaryota; kingdom Metazoa; phylum Arthropoda; class Insecta; order Hymenoptera; family Formicidae; genus Eciton; species Eciton burchellii. Next base: position 2,820,210 of record JAHMML010000007.1, read on the forward strand.
AAGCTTAATAACATGGAAAAAAATTCTTTATATACCTCTTTGCAGAAGAAGATAATGGCGAAGGAGATGAAGACAAAGAAAATGCAACTTATTATATATCAAATGAAATACACTTTTCAAATCCAAAAATGGCTTCCCTAGTTTTGACAAAACGTGGGATAGTCATCGAGGCTGACAAATCTATTCACTCTCAAGTGCGTTTGATCACTTTCTCCGATGGGCCACCATATGAAACACTACATGCGATAAGCAAAACCATGGCACCTTACTTTAAGAGTTATGTGAAAGAAACAGGTCGCGCTCACAGGGATGGTGACAAAATGGTACCATTAGTCGAGAAGAAAATCGCGGAGCTTGAAATGGGACTGTTGCATTTGCAACAGAACATTGATATTCCTGAAATTTCTCTACCAGTTCATGCAATCGTCGCACAAGTCATTAAACAATGCGAGGAAGAAGGCCGTAAGCCAAAAGTCGCCGATTTCGGTGATAAAGTCGAGGATTCGACATTTTTGAATCAATTACAGAATGGTGTCAACAGATGGATCAAGGAGATCCAAAAGGTGACCAAGCTCAATCGCGATCCGGAATCGGGTACGGCGCTCCAAGAAATATCGTTCTGGTTGAATCTTGAGAGAGCATTGCATCGTATCCAAGAGAAACGTGAAAGTATTGAAATTTCTCTGACACTTGATATACTTAAACATGGTAAACGATTCCATGCTACTGTGAGCTTCGACACTGACACTGGATTGAAGCAAGCACTCGCTACCGTAAACGATTATAATCCATTAATGAAGGATTTCCCAATTAATGACTTATTGTCGGCTACCGAACTGGAAAGAATACGCAGTAGTGTACAGCAGATTTTCATGCATTTGAGGAAAATTAGGAGTACCAAATATCCCATTCAGAGAGTGTTGAGATTAGTAGAAGCTATCTCGAGAGATTTGGGACAACAATTGCTCAAAGTTCTGGGTACACGTCGGTTGATGCATATCCCGTTTGATGATTTCGAAAAAGTCATGACACAGTGCTTCGAAGTGTTTACTACTTGGGATGATGAATATGATAAACTTACTGGATTACTCAGAGATGTAGTGAAGAAGAAGCGTGACGAGCACATGAAGATGGTATGGCGAGTATTACCGGCACATAAGAAATTACAATCGAGAATGGAGCATATGCGTCGCTTCCGACGTCAGCATGAGCAATTGAGAACGGTAATAGTTCGCGTGCTCAGACCCACTGTACGCCAAAATAGCAATAACTCCACGATGGAAAATGCTGACAATGATAACATAAAGGTGGAATTTGCCCTGGATGCTGCAGACGCTAACGCTATTAGCGAAGTTAATTTGGCATATGAGAATGTGAAGGAAGTAGATTGTCTGGACATCACTAAGGAGGGACAAGAATCCTGGGATGCCGCTGTACATAGATATGAGGAGCGCATAGAGCGTGTGGAGGCGAGAATCACGGCGCACTTACGAGATCAATTGGGTACAGCTAAAAATGCAAATGAGATGTTTCGGATATTCTCAAGATTCAATGCACTCTTTGTAAGACCGCATATTCGAGGTGCTATTAGAGAATATCAGACACAGTTGATACAGAGAGTCAAAGATGATATTGAAGCGTTACATGAAAAGTTCAAGGTACAAATGATTTCATCTAATACATATTTGTATTATAATTATCTGAAAAATTCAAATAAATATATATTAATAAATAACTTCGAAAACTTTTTTGTATAGGTTCAATATGCGCAAAGTAAATGCTGTAGAATGAGCATGGTAAGAGATTTACCACCTGTTGCTGGATCAATAATATGGGTCAAGCAAATTGATTATCAGTTGACTATGTATTTAAAACGTGTCGAGGATGTGTTAGGTAAATTTTCAAATTAAAAGAAAAAAATATTTTTTAAATTTAATATTTGATGTATCTTTATTACGTATTTTTAGGCAAAGGATGGGAGAGCCATATCGAAGGTCAAAAGCTGAAAGCCGACGGAGACAGTTTTCGTATGAAATTGTCGACACAAGAAATTTTCGATGAATGGGCCCGTAAGGTGCAGGCACGAAACCTCGGTGTGACTGGACGTATTTTCACTATTGAAAGCGTACGTTCAAGAACAGGTCGCGGCAATGTATTGAAATTGAAAGTAAATTTCCTTCCCGAGATTATTACCTTATCCAAAGAAGTGAGAAATTTGAGAAATCTCGGATTTCGTGTTCCTCTACCAATTGTGAATAAGGCTCATCAGGCTAATCAGTTATATCCCTTCGCTATCAGCCTTATCGAAAGCATTAGGACTTATGAAAGGACATTGGAAAAGGTAAAATAATACAGATCTCTCTTTAAACGTAGTCTATCATTAATCAAAACTCACAATTTCTACAAAATAATTGATTTTTTATTTTTTGGATTTTCGCATTTTACGAATAATCAGCGTTATAAGGATAGATAGATAGTTTAAAATATAACATAATAGATTATTAGGATAATAGTACCAGGTATGGAGATACATATGTTAGGATAATTATGTGATATCTCTAATTTCTTGGATCTCCAACATTTTTAGCTTACCAATCGGAGTCCTCATTGCCCCGCATTAAAGGTAGTCATACTTGACGCTTCCCAGGAGTTATGCATCTTGCCTATATATGCAAATGCATTATATTGTCTGCCTGCTTAGCTATCGTAGAAAAATCTGTGATGCAAGACATGATATAACTTTATTTTTACTGATTTAACATTTAACGAATGTTATTTCAATTATTTTCGGATATATGTAGGCTTGTACGGATGTGCGGGAGGTCTAACAAAAATATATAAAAATGCCAATTATTTTTACATTTAATAAATATCATAAATATTTCAAATAAGGTGAAGAAAATGGTGTTCAAGAATTAGTTTTATTTTAGAGCGAAAATGTAAAAGTGTCTATAATTATAAGTTTAGTCAACATAAACTTAAGTATGAAGTAAGAAAATAAATAAGGCTATCCGCATGTCCGGAGGATTGCTTGGAAGCGATAATATAAAACTGTTTCATCTATCTAATATAATTATATCAAAAATTATTATATAATTCTCTATTATCTATATCGAATCTTTAAGTATGCTTTGGATATTGAATGACGACTTGTAATTTATGTCGTAAAGTTGTACCATATAAGATTATTTTGCACGTTATAAATTTGAAAAAATAATTTAACAAATTAAATCTTTTTCTAGATTGAAGATAAAGCGAGTATTATACCTTTAGTTGCTGGTATGCGTAAAGATGTCTTAATATTGATATCTGAGGTGAGTCAGCATTGTGAATATTAGAAACATAAAGTACTCATTTCCAATATATTAAATATATTGGAATTACATATATTAAATATGTCCAATATATTTTATTAAAATTTTTAAAATCATTTATTAAATTATTTCATTCGTGTTATACGTTTAGGGCATCGCATTAGTTTGGGAAAGCTACAAACTCGATCAATACGTGCAACGTTTATCCGATGCTGTCGTTTCTTTCCAAGAAAGGGTAGAGGATCTTCTAGTCGTAGAAGAACAGCTAGACGTCGATGTTCGTTCTCTCGAAACATGTCCTTATTCCGCAAATACGTTTGCCGAGATATTAGCCAAGATTCAAAAGTCAGTAGATGAATTATCTTTAAAAAATTACTCCAATTTACATATCTGGGTAGCGCGGCTCGATGAAGAAGTAGAAAAAAATTTGGCTGCAAGATTAGAAGCTGGAATAAAAGCATGGACTGATGCTTTAACTGGCCATAAAAAAGAAGTAGATCTGAGCATGGATACGGACGCTCCTGTACAACCTACGCACAAACCTGGCGGCGATCCTAAAATTCAAAATCAAATCCATGAAGTTCGAATTACCAATCAAACCATGTATCTATATCCTAGTATCGAAGATGCGAGATTCCAGATAATGCAACAATTATTCGCATGGCAAGCAATTGTCACATCGCAAATTCGTCTTCAAAGTTCGAGATATCAAGTTGGCTTAGACAAACCTGAATCAGGTACATACAGAAACTTGCTTACGAAATTACCTGCTGGAAAGCAACCGTTGGAAGCGGCGTACGAAGCAGTCGAATTCAAAATGAAGGACGTTGCTGACTATGTTGATCAATGGTTACGTTATCAGGCACTCTGGGATCTGCAGCCTGGCAATCTCTATGGCAAATTAGGCGAGAATATCAATCTATGGATGAAATGTCTGAATGATATAAAGAAAACGAGAACTACCTTCGATACTTCCGATACCAGGCGGGAATTCGGGCCTGTGATTATAGATTTCGCGAAAGTGCAAAGTAAGGTATCACTGAAATACGATTCGTGGCATAAAGAAACCTTAGGCAAATTCGGTACGCTTTTGGGTAATGAAATGGCTAGCTTCCATTCTCAAGTATCGAAATCTAGAAGTGATCTTGAGCAGCAGTCCATCGAAGCAGCTAGCACGTCCGATGCAGTTGGTTTCATAACATATGTGCAGTCCTTGAAACGTAAAATGAAAGCTTGGGAGAAACAAGTAGACATATATCGCGAGGGTCAGAGAATACTTGAACGTCAAAGATTTCAATTCCCGTCCGCTTGGTTGCATGTGGATAATATAGAAGGAGAATGGGGCGCATTTAATGAAATTATCAAGCGCAAAGATACTAGCATTCAAACTCAAGTTGCATCTCTGCAGATGAAAATTGTTGCTGAGGATAAGGCTGTTGAAACCAGGACTACCGATTTTCTCGGCGACTGGGAAAGAGGTAAACCAGTGGAAGGCCATTTACGACCAGATGATGCTTTACAGCAATTGCAATTATTTGAGAGTAAATTCGCTAGGCTTAAAGAAGAAAGAGATAATGTCGCTAAAGCTAAAGAGGCATTGGAATTACAAGAGCCGGGAGGAATATCGACCAGCGAAGACAGAATGCAGGTAGTATTCGAAGAGCTGCAGGACTTGAGAGGAGTTTGGTCGGAACTTTCGAGAATATGGGCACAAATCGATGAAACTCGTGAGAAACCTTGGCTATCCGTGCAACCGCGAAAGTTGCGTCAGCAATTGGATACGATGATGGCACAATTGAAGGAACTGCCAGCAAGATTGAGACAATACTCATCATATGAATATGTAAAAAAAATGCTGCAAAGTTATACGAAAGTGAACATGTTGATTGTAGAATTGAAATCTGATGCACTCAAAGAAAGACATTGGAAACAGTTGACAAAACAACTCAGAGTGAACTGGGTATTGAGTGAACTCACTCTTGGCCAAGTTTGGGATGTAAATCTTCAGAAAAATGAAGGTATAGTTAAAGACATCATTCTTGTGGCACAAGGAGAAATGGCACTAGAAGAATTCCTGAAGCAAGTACGCGAATCTTGGCAAACGTACGAACTAGACTTGATAAATTACCAGAACAAATGCAGATTAATACGCGGTTGGGATGATCTATTTAATAAAGTAAAAGAGCACATCAATTCAGTAGCTGCCATGAAGTTGTCACCATATTATAAAGTATTCGAAGAAGAAGCCTTAACTTGGGAAGAAAAATTAAACAGAATTAATGCCTTATTCGATGTATGGATAGACGTACAACGTCGGTGGGTCTATCTTGAAGGCATCTTCTCCGGTAGTGCAGATATCAAAACGCTATTACCTGTAGAAACCTCACGTTTCCAAAGTATCAGCTCCGAATTTTTGGGACTCATGAAGAAAGTGTCCAAATCTCCTATGGTTACAGATGTTTTGAATATTCCTGGTGTACAAAGAGCGCTTGAACGCCTTGCTGATCTTCTTGGCAAGATACAAAAAGCATTGGGAGAATACTTGGAAAGAGAACGAACATCTTTTCCACGATTTTATTTCGTCGGCGACGAGGATTTGTTGGAGATTATTGGTAACAGTAAGAACATTGCAAGATTGCAAAAGCACTTCAAGAAAATGTTTGCTGGCATAGCCGCTATTTTACTGAATGAGGATAACACGATTATTACCGGTATTGCTTCGCGCGAGGGTGAAGAAATTATATTCCAGAATCCTGTGTCTACGGTCGATTATCCTAAAATTAATGAATGGTTGACGTTAGTAGAGAAAGAAATGCGCGTGACCCTTGCTTCGAGTCTTGCAAAGGCAGTACAGGATATAAAACAGTTCAAAGATGGAAATATAAATCCCCAGGCATTTATGTCGTGGTGTGATAACTATCAAGCTCAAATAATAGTTTTGGCAGCACAGATCCTGTGGTCGGAAGATGTTGAAGCAGCTCTCCATGAAGCACAAGCTGATCCAAGTAAAAATTCGCTAGAAAGAGTATTAGTACAAGTGGAAGGTACGTTGAATGTATTGGCTGATTCCGTTCTTCAAGAGCAACCATCATTAAGGAGAAAGAAATTGGAACATTTGATTAACGAATTTGTGCATAAACGTACTGTTACTAGAAGATTGATTGCCAATAGAGTTTCGAATCCGAAAGCCTTTGAATGGTTATGCGAGATGAGATTCTACTTTGACCCAAGGCAAACGGAAGTACTTCAACAACTTACGATACACATGGCAAATGCTAAATTCTTCTATGGATTCGAGTACTTAGGAGTACAAGATAGATTGGTACAAACACCATTAACAGATAGATGTTATTTGACAATGACGCAAGCATTAGAGGCTCGGCTTGGTGGATCCCCATTTGGACCAGCTGGCACGGGAAAAACTGAATCCGTGAAAGCATTAGGTCATCAACTTGGAAGATTTGTATTAGTATTTAATTGCGATGAGACATTTGATTTCCAGGTAAGCTAAAAGATTGATTAGATAATATTAATATTAAAGGTAAAAAATGGTATCTCATGTTATCATCATTTCTTATAGGCCATGGGTCGTATATTTGTTGGCCTTTGCCAAGTGGGTGCATGGGGTTGTTTCGATGAATTTAATCGTTTGGAAGAGCGCATGTTGTCTGCCGTTTCTCAGCAAGTGCAAACGATTCAAGAAGCTCTCAAGAGCCAAATGGAAGGCAAGAAAGAGGGAACTCTCTGTGTTGAATTAGTTGGAAAACAAGTCAAAGTCTCCACGGATATGGCTATATTCATCACCATGAATCCTGGATATGCTGGACGTTCCAATTTGCCAGACAATCTGAAGAAGCTTTTCAGATCACTCGCAATGACCACTCCTGATCGACAACTGATAGCTGAAGTGATGTTATTTAGTCAAGGTTTCAGATCAGCAGAAAAATTAGCGTGTAAAATTGTTCCATTCTTCAAGTACGTATTCGAATACAATGATATCTTACATAATGAAGATCATCTTTTACAATTGAATTTTTATCACTTTCAGACTTTGTGACGAACAACTTTCTAATCAATCGCATTACGATTTTGGATTACGCGCACTCAAATCTGTGTTGATTTCTGCCGGAAATGTGAAACGTGATCGTATACAAAAAATCAAGGAGGGTATGCAAAATCGTGGTGAAACCAATATTGATGAGGCTTCAATCGCTGAAAATCTACCTGAACAAGAAATACTTATTCAATCCGTATGCGAAACAATGGTACCCAAATTGGTTGCTGAAGATATACCTTTATTGTTCAGTTTATTAAGCGACGTATTCCCTAATGTGAATTACACACGTGCAGAAATGAAAGGTAAATCAAATGTTACAATAAAAACATGAGCATTTATTTAAGTTATTTAAATAATATTTCTTCATATATATATGTATTTCATTCTAGGTTTGAAAGATCAAATCAGAAAAGTATGTGCCGAAGAATATCTAGTATGCGGCGAAGGAGACGAACAAGGAGGTGCTTGGCAAGAAAAGGTATTTATATTTTTCTAATTGAAGTTCTAGCGATTGAAGTCTTAAGCGATAAATAATATACTTGACATTGATAGTCATTAATTTCCACGCATTGACAGTTGATACACTAATATTTGTATCATAAGATATCATAATTATTCATACATACAATATATAATATTAAAAACTAACTTTCATGTTATATATGCTATACTAAGGAATCGGTTGGTGAAACGTGGGTAGAGAAGGTGAGCTTGAATTAACTAAAATCTGTGATTATCGTATTTATTCTATATCTTGTCTTATCCTGCGATTATCACTAGCATTGCGAGTGATCAATTTTATTTCTTATATCTTTTTATTTATCGTGTATTGTTTATTTAGGTACTTCAATTATATCAAATTTGCAATCTGAATCATGGATTAATGATGGTCGGCCCGAGTGGATCTGGTAAAACCATGGCGTGGAAAGTGTTGCTCAAAGCACTGGAGCGATTCGAAGGTGTGGAAGGTGTCGCCCATGTAATCGATCCCAAAGCAATTAGCAAAGAAACATTATATGGTGTGTTGGATCCAAATACGCGTGAATGGACAGATGGTCTATTCACACATATACTACGAAAGATAATTGATAACGTCAGAGGGGAAATTAACAAACGGCAATGGATTATATTTGACGGTGATGTCGATCCAGAATGGGTTGAAAACTTGAATTCCGTACTCGATGATAATAAACTCCTTACTTTGCCCAATGGTGAACGCTTGAGTTTGCCTCCCAATGTAAGAGTAATGTTCGAAGTACAAGATCTAAAGTATGCAACATTGGCCACCGTATCACGTTGCGGCATGGTATGGTTCTCGGAAGACGTATTATCAACAGAAATGATATTCGAGAATTATATGCTACGCTTGCGAAACATTCCATTAGAAGATGGTGAAGAAGATAATCTTGGAAAGAAAACAGATAAAGAAGACACTATATCACCTGCATTAGCAGTACAAAGAGAAGTTGCCAGTATCATGCAAAGTTACTTCGCGCCTGATGGTTTGGTAGTAAGATGTTTGGAATATGCCATGAAGCAAGAACACATTATGGATTTCACACGTCTGCGAGCTCTTAGTTCCCTATTTTCTATGTTAAATCAAGCCGTGCGCAATGTATTGCAATACAATCATTCTCATATTGACTTCCCCTTGCCAAGCGAGCAACTGGAGCGTTACATGCCCAAATGTCTGGTTTATGCGCTCTTGTGGAGCTTTGCGGGTGATGCTAAATTAAAAGTTAGATCTGACTTAGGTGATTTCATCAGATCTATTACAACTGTACCTCTGCCATCTCAAAATAATATACCGATCATAGATTTTGAAGTGAACATACACGGCGAATGGTTGCTTTGGAGTAATAAAGTTCCTCAGATCGAAGTGGAAACTCACAAAGTAGCCAGTCCAGACATTGTGGTACCAACTTTGGATACTGTGAGACACGAAAGTTTATTGTACACTTGGTTGGCTGAGCATAAACCTTTAGGTAAATAATTTATGATGAATGCTTTTACATACACACACACACACACACACTCTATATATATATAGATATAATTATATTTGAATTACAGTGCTTTGTGGACCACCTGGTTCCGGTAAAACCATGACACTGTTTTCGGCTTTGCGAGCATTACCGGATATGGAAGTTGTTGGGCTTAATTTCTCATCTGCTACGACACCTGAACTGTTACTTAAAACATTTGATCACTATTGCGAATACCGTAAAACACCGAACGGCGTTATACTTTCACCAGTGCAATTGGGCAAATGGCTAGTTCTGTTTTGTGACGAGATTAATTTACCTGATATGGATAATTACGGAACGCAACGTGTAATTTCTTTCTTGAGACAATTAGTAGAACATAAAGGTTTCTATCGAACCAGCGATCAAGCATGGGTCACTCTAGAAAGAATACAGTTTGTGGGTGCTTGTAATCCACCTACAGATCCTGGCAGAAAACCTCTCAGTCACAGATTCTTACGTCACGTACCCGTTATTTATGTTGATTATCCTGGAGAAACCTCTTTAAAACAGATTTATGGCACATTTACGCGTGCCATGCTTAGGTAAGACTTATCTGTTTCTTATATTTATTAACTATGTTTATAAAATTATAAAAACATTTTCATAAACTGCATTATTATATCATAGATATTAAATAATACAAAAGAAACTTTTGTTATAAAATTACAGATTAACACCTAATCTGCGTGGTTATGCTGAACCTTTAACGAACGCAATGGTGGAGTTCTACTTAGCCTCCCAAGAGAAATTCACACAAGACATGCAACCGCATTATGTATATTCACCGCGAGAAATGACGCGCTGGGTACGCGGTATCTGTGAAGCTATAAGACCATTAGATAATCTCTCTGTGGAAGGTTTAGTGCGTTTATGGGCCCACGAAGCTCTTCGTCTATTCCAAGACAGATTGGTGGAAGAATCTGAAAGAGCTTGGACGAATAAAAATATCGACACTGTGGCTTTAAAGCACTTTATGTCGGTTGATAGAGAAAAAGCATTGGCCAGGCCAATCTTATATAGCAATTGGCTATCGAAGGATTATGTGCCAGTGAATAGAGAAGAGCTGAGGGATTACGTTCGGGCAAGGTTGAAAGTATTTTACGAAGAAGAGCTCGATGTGCCGTTGGTGTTGTTTGATGAGGTCCTTGAACACGTTTTACGGATTGATAGAATTTTCCGACAACCTCAGGGACATTTATTGTTAATCGGTGTTTCTGGTGCTGGAAAAACAACTTTATCGAGATTTGTTGCATGGATGAATGGCTTATCCATTTTCCAAATTAAGGTATTTCTATGTTGCTTTATGTTATTTTGATAATAAATGTTATATATAATGCTCAATAATAATTTTTCTAATTAATATTTTTAAAAGGTGCATAACAAATATACTGGTGAAGATTTTGATGAGGATCTGCGACAAGTATTAAGACGGTCTGGTTGCAAAGACGAAAAGATAGCCTTCATTCTTGACGAATCTAACGTATTGGATTCCGGTTTTCTTGAGCGTATGAATACATTGCTTGCCAACGGTGAAGTGCCTGGTCTGTTTGAGGGCGATGAATATACAACCCTCATGACGCAATGCAAAGAAGGTGCTCAGCGGGAAGGTCTAATGCTGGATTCTAATGAGGAACTTTATAAATGGTTCACTGGCCAAGTTATGAAAAATCTGCATGTCGTATTCACAATGAATCCGAGCACAGATGGTTTGAAAGATCGTGCAGCAACATCGCCGGCGTTGTTCAATAGATGTGTGCTCAATTGGTTCGGTGATTGGTCGGATAATGCGTTGTTCCAAGTTGGCAAGGAATTCACTAATCGCGTCGATCTAGAAAGACCAATGTGGAAGTGTCCAGATTTCTTCCCATCCGTGTGTTCCTTGATCCCATCGCAACCGACTCATAGAGATGCCGTTATAAATGCATGCGTCTATGTTCATCAGACTTTACACAAAGCGAATACACGGTTAGCCAAGAGAGGCGCTCGAACTATGGCGATCACTCCACGTCATTATTTGGATTTCATTAATCATTTTGTTAAATTATATCAAGAAAAGAGAAGTGATTTGGAGGAACAACAATTACATTTGAATGTCGGTTTGAGTAAGATCGCTGAGACGGTAGAACAGGTTGAAGAAATGCAAAAAAGCTTAGCCGTCAAATCTCAGGTGAGATAAGCTAAACATATTTAAAATTTATTAATGATATAAAACTTTTTACATATTTGCATTATCCAATTTTTCTTTCAATAGGAATTGCAAGCTAAAAATGAAGCTGCCAATGCGAAATTAAGGCAAATGGTTAAGGACCAACAGGAAGCGGAGAAAAAGAAGGTACAAAGCCAAGAAATCCAGCAGCAGTTAGCTATTCAAACAGTAGCTATCAATCAAAAGAGGGATGATGTGATGGCCGATCTTGCTTTAGTTGAACCAGCTGTTATTGACGCTCAAAATGGTAGGTATTTCAACGGTATTTTTTATTGTGTTATTATATAAAGTTTTCGATAAATATCTTCAGCATTAGTTTTTAATATATTAAATTATGTTCAACAATATGACGATCTTTATGAAACATGGAGGCAGTATTTTGCATATATTTATGTTTTAAATTATTTTTGCTCCATCATGATGTAATTGCGATTTACGTGTGGCGTGTCCTATGCTGAAATTTGCAATGAGTAGCCGTAAAGGCGATTAAGCGACAGCATCTCGTTGAAATTCGATCTATGGCAAATCCCCCCGCTGTCGTAAAATTGGCATTAGAATCTATATGCCTGTTGTTGGAGGAAAACGCCACAGATTGGAAGCAGATACGTACCATTATAATGAAGGACAGTTTTATTTCTACTATCGTCAACTTCAACACGGAGAACATCATGTAAGGGAACATGGGCCTGCTGAATGTTCAACGCCTGGGATCCTAATATGAAACACAGATTACTTTATAACAGCTTGATATGTATTTGGGTTTTATAAACGTTTGTCCCTTAATTTCAGCATACTCACTTGCATTATTGCATCATTACAATTGCAAAAGAAATGACAATATTCAACTTTGAAATTCACTTTTTATGAGATTTTATGAGATTTAGTTTTTATAAAATTATTGATTTGATAAATGAATATTTTAGCAATTGTATGTCTTTTTTTGCAAATGTAATTACGAAACACAATATGTATATATTATATGTTACTTATGTTGTCTTTTCTTCGATATTCTAACAAGTCAGGAAGGCTTCTGCAATCAATGTTTTCTATTGCGTAACTTTATTATAACTTCATCTAAAAAATGCACATTTTCTTCTCTGTACTATATAATATCCTTTAATTTTCGTATAGCGGTGAAATCGATAAAGAAACAGCACTTAGTCGAGGTTCGCTCCATGGCGAATCCACCGGCGATCGTGAAAGTTGCGCTGGAGTCTATCTGCTTGTTACTCGGCGAAAACGCCAGCGATTGGAAATCTATCCGTGCGGTCATCATGAGGGACAATTTTATCAATACTATTGTCTCTAATTTCAGTACTGAGGATATTACGTAAGCATGTATTGATTGTTTGCAATTTTCGTTTAATTTTGTAATATATTGATGGATCAGCTTTCACAGATTTTAGATACATGAATATGATATATTATTATTAAATTATATCAAAATTCTTTAAATCATTAAGTCAAGTATTGTTTGATGAATTTATAATAATTTTTAACTGTTATATCAAAATTGATACGTTTGCTGATCCTTTTCAAATTTGAGTCATTAAATATAATATCATAGAAATATATAATTTTCTTTATATTATACACAATATAATAAGTGTACAATACTTGGTATCTTTTATCTCATTTAACTAATATATTATGATTTGATTTGGCAAGCACTTTTTGAATCGCTTTAAAACACGCGATGTATATATTAACAAGTCTTAATGTCAAAGACCAAATATAACTACTTTTAGTCTTTTATTGCACGTTAACAGTAATTGAAAAATTTATCACTAACATTGAATTGTATCTAAATTTTGTTTATTGGCAATAATAATAACAAACTGCAATAAAATGTTCTAATAAAAATTAACAATGTGTAACAAAACACTAAAATTAGAAACACGTTATTCTTATTGATATTTATTACAATAAGATTTGATTTTAAGTATATTATTGAATTAACTGTTTCTGCCAAAAAACAAATATTATGTAAAATACTTTAATATAATGAAATCATTATATCAAAATAATAAAAGAAAGAATTATTTCTAAGGAAAGTTAATAAAAATTCGATTTATATATAGCGATGAGGTGAGAGAAAAAATGAAAAGTCGTTATCTGAGCAATCCTGATTACAATTTCGAAAAAGTAAATCGTGCTAGTTTGGCATGTGGTCCTATGGTGAAATGGGCTATAGCTCAGGTAATTTTTCTTATATGAAACTCGGAAGATGTATTATTTACATATATCAAAAGTAAATTTCTAAAATAAATATTTCAGATTGAATATGCTGATATGTTGAAACGGGTTGAACCACTACGCGACGAACTTTATTCTCTAGAGCGACAAGCGGAGACCAACAAATTGAAAGGTGAAGAAGTAAAGAATCTGATTGCTCAACTAGAGCAAAGTATAGCATCATACAAAGAAGAATATGCTCAACTTATCTCGCAAGCACAAGCTATTAAAGCCGATCTGGAAAGCGTACAAGCCAAAGTGGATAGATCGATCGCTTTATTGAAGTCCTTAGTTATCGAAAGAGAAAGATGGGAAGCAACGAGCGAGACATTCAAAAGCCAGATGTCCACGATCATTGGGGATGTTTTGTTATCTTCTGCTTTCTTGGCTTATGCTGGCTACTTCGATCAACATTATCGTCAAAATCTTTTCAGTACATGGTGTCAACATCTGCAGCATGCGAGTTTACAATTCAGACCTGATATTGCAAGAACCGAATATCTATCTAATCCTGATGAACGTTTGAGATGGCAAGCGAATGCATTGCCAACCGATGATCTGTGCACTGAAAATGCGATCATGTTGAAACGGTTCAATAGGTACCCATTAATCATCGATCCATCTGGTCAAGCGACAGAATTCATCATGAACGAATTCAAAGATCGGAAGATTACCAAAACTAGCTTTTTGGATGATTCATTCAGGAAAAATCTTGAGAGTGCTTTACGTTTCGGTAATCCCCTGTTGGTACAAGATGTAGAAAATTATGATCCCATATTGAATCCTGTGCTAAATCGAGAATTAAGACGTACAGGTGGACGTGTACTGATTACACTCGGCGACCAGGATATAGATCTTTCGCCATCCTTTGTTATCTTTTTATCAACAAGGGATCCGACGGTAGAATTTCCGCCGGATATTTGTTCGCGTGTGACATTCGTTAACTTCACTGTCACTAGAAGCTCTCTCCAGAGTCAGTGTTTGAATCAAGTTTTAAAGGCTGAACGTCCGGACATCGATGAAAAGAGATCCGATCTGCTCAAACTTCAAGGAGAATTCCATTTGAGGCTTCGACAACTGGAGAAATCTCTGTTACAAGCATTAAACGACGCTAAGGGCAAAATTCTTGATGATGATTCTGTAATCACCACTCTCGAGACTTTGAAACAGGAGGCCGCTGACATCAGTAAGAAAGTGGAGGAGACAGATAAAGTCATAGCAGAAATCGAAACAGTCTCTCAACAATATATGCCTTTGTCACAAGCCTGCTCAAATATGTATTTCACTATGGATAGTCTTAACCAAGTACATTTTCTGTATCAGTATTCGCTAAAAATGTTTTTGGACATCTTTACATCTGTATTATCGCAAAATCCGAAGCTATCGGGTATGTCGGATTACAGCCAACGACTCTCACAAATCACACGTGATCTATTCGCTATCTGCTATGAACGAGTTGCACGTGGAATGCTGCACACAGATAGATTGACATTCGCTTTACTGCTCTGTCGTATTCATTTAAAAGGCATTCCCACAGAATCCACTTATGACAGCGAATTTACATTCTTCTTACGTGGCAAAGAAGGTGTACTTAATATTCGAGCTCCACCGATATCTAATTTGAGTTCAGAGCAACAAGAAGCAATGATGCGTTTGAGCATAAGACTTCCTGCGTTCAAAAAATTGTCGGAGAAAATACAAGAAAGCGTAGAGTTCGGTGCATGGTTACAATCGCCTACTCCGGAAACGTGTGTACCAAAACTTTGGGATGAGGAAAAATCATTATCGCCTACAGGAATAGCGATGCATCAATTACTGATAATACAAGCTTTCCGACCAGATCGTGTAATTGCGGCTGCATCTTTGGTAGTGATGTCCGCATTCGGTGAATCTTTTATGCCGGCTGCCGAAGCCGAACTCGATTTTGCATCTGTCGTAGAAAATCAGTTGAAAGCAACTGTGCCGGCGTTGCTATGCTCGGTACCAGGATTCGATGCTTCGGGTAGAGTAGATGATTTAGCTGCGGAACTTGGTAAACAGATAGCTAGCATTGCGATTGGATCGGCAGAAGGATTCAATCAAGCCGATAGAGCTATAAACATGGCTGTGAAAGCTGGCAGATGGGTATTATTAAAGAATGTACATCTTGCACCACAATGGCTGGTGCAATTAGAAAAGAAATTGCATAGTCTACAGCCACATACTAGCTTCCGCTTATTCTTAACAATGGAGATAAATTCCAAGGTACCTGTAAATCTGTTAAGAGCCGGTAGGATCTTCGTGTTCGAACCACCACCTGGTATACGAGCAAATCTTTTGCGTACATTTAGCACTGTACCCGCTTCAAGAATGATGCGAGCGCCCAATGAGAGAGCCCGATTGTACTTCTTGCTCGCATGGTTTCACGCAATCGTGCAGGAACGACTACGTTATGCACCATTAGGCTGGGCTAAACACTACGAATTCAATGAGAGTGATCTGAGAGTTGCCTGTGATACCTTGGACACATGGATCGAGACTACAGCTATGGGCAGAACGAATCTACCGCCCGAGAAGGTACCTTGGGATGCTCTGGTGACTCTTCTCTCCCAATGTATTTATGGTGGCAAAATTGACAACGATTTTGATCAGCGTCTTCTTGCTTCCTTCTTGCGCAAGCTTTTTACACCACGTTCATTCGAAGCTGACTTTGCTCTGGTTGCTAATATCGATGGTACACAAGGTGGCCAGAGACATATCACGATGCCGGATGGCACTAGGCGCGATCACTTCTTGAAATGGATCGAATCCCTTTCTGACAGACAAACACCTTCTTGGCTCGGTCTGCCGAATAATGCAGAGAAGGTGCTTCTGACTACAAGGGGTACTGATTTGGTCTCCAAGCTTCTTAAGATGCAACAATTGGAGGATGAGGACGAACTAGCGTACTCAAATGAGGAATCTTTGGATACGCCAAGAGAAGCTGAAGCGGACGGTAGACCTTCTTGGATGAGAACTTTGCACAATTCGGCCTCCACTTGGCTGCAACTACTTCCAAAGAATCTACCGATTTTGAAAAGAACGGTTGAAAATATCAAAGATCCGTTATATAGATATTTCGAGAGAGAGGTTAATAGCGGAGCGAAATTACTTCAAGATGTTATCCATGATCTGGAGGATGTCGTATTAATTTGTCAAGTATATATTTTACTTTTCTTTGTAATACAAACATTTATGTTTACTAGAATTATTGTTTAATTAATTCTATATATTTTTGATAGGGTGAGAAGAAGCAGACTAATTACCATAGAACAATGTTGTCCGAATTAGTAAAAGGCATTCTACCCGCTGGTTGGAGGAGATATACTGTGCCAAGAGGCTGCACAGTAATACAATGGATCACCGATTTTAGTCATCGAGTCTCACAGCTGCAGGAAGTCTCCCGTTTAGTTTCCCAAGGCGGAGCGAAAGAAATAAAGGTTTATTTAAATTTTCTGATTTATCGATACTGGATATCATCCTGCTATTTTTTATAAACAAAACAATATTTATTTTTCAATTTTTCAATTTTAAATTAAATTTATTTGATTCATCAATTTGATTTAGTTTATTATAAATTATAAATTGATTTTGTCTTTTAGAGTTTTCCAGTCTGGCTTGGTGGTCTACTAAATCCCGAAGCTTATATTACAGCAACTAGACAATGTATTGCACAAGCTAATAGTTGGTCGCTCGAAGAATTACAATTGAATGTAACCATCGGTGATGGCGACAACATCGCCACCGACGATTGCTCTTTTGCCGTTACCGGTTTGAAGCTACAAGGTGCGCAATGTAAAGATAATCAATTATATTTAACATCGACTATCATGACCGATTTACCGGTCACTATGCTGAGGTGGGTGCGATCATCTACGGAAGATATTAGAAAGGGCAAGCTGTCCTTACCAGTTTACTTGAACAGTACTCGTACCGAACTATTATTTACCGTCGATTTGAACATCGCTCCTAGTCAAGATCCGCATAGTTTCTACGAAAGAGGAGTCGCTGTCTTAACATCTACCGCTTTGAATTAATATGATTACTCAATAATTAAAATTGTCTAGCGAATTGTACTGCTTGTTATTGCACTATACTCATGATAACCAAAATACTTTACTGCGTATTTGTAAAAAAAAAATGCAATGGCATGCAATTTGCTGTAAGTCTGAGATATAAAGATACTAAAAGGATATATTTTACACGAATTATTTTCAAGTATCCAAAGGATTTTATGTCGAATATATAATTAGAAATAGATACTTTTGGCGGATAGAACACAATTAAATGTATATCATGCGTTCACAAGAACCAATATTTTCGCAAGAAAGGTTGTAATATATATATAGTTTATTTAATTTTGTATACGTTCGGAGAATTAAAGTATGGCTTTCTGTAACCAAGTTACATTATGTTTATCCAATTGTAAGTATAAAGATATTAGTGTTTATAACAGAATTTTAATGGCATCTAATAAAGTCGTACTATATAATAGAATATATTCTATGATTTAATATATATCCTTTTCATGTATGTTGTATACTTATTTGTAAAAAATTGTGCACTTGATAACATTTTTAACTATCAATATTTCTGAAATTCATTGCGCACAATCTACTTATTCATAGTTGCAACATTATTCAATATAATGACGAGTTTTGATTTTCTATCGATTTATTATTACCGATTTATAATAAAAATATTCTTTTTAAATTTATGAATTTATTTACTATCGAGTATAAGCATTGACGACGTACTGACAATATATATATATATATATATATATATATATATATATATATATATCTGTCTTTCTAGTTAAAAATGCATATAAAAACTGAATAAATTAGCTTGTAATTTTAATTTGATATCTTATATTTTATATTTGCTTCTAAGAAAAATTTAAAATGTTCAACATAATTAAAATTAAATTAAATATTTTTATCATTTTATTATAAATTTATTATTATAAAATTATTATTATTATAAATTATAAATTATAAATTTATAATTTTATTATAAATTTATCAATTTATTATAAATTATAAGTTAATATTAAATCATCTCACACATCTTATCATACATTTTTATGCAAAATCTAAGCAGAGATATCGAGAAAAGAAATGTCGAGAAATATTTTCCAAGATTTTATTTTGTATTATAATTGTAATTATTACAGGTTATTATTTTTGTACAATATATGACAAAGTTATCTTGCTCGCGATATACATTTAAAATGTCAAATCACATTTTATCATTATAGATATCTGAAAAGAACAGAATTTTTACATTTGTGTTAAATTCTGAAACTTTTACTGTATTTGTAATATATAAAGAAAATATAAAAGTAAACAGAGACATACACATATATAATTCATGCAGATATTCGAACAAAATAACTTAAAATAAGAAAGCTTAAAAATAACAATAACATGATTTAATAATATTGTACTTAGAACGATTATAATGAAAATATAAGATTTAATTTTATTTCTTCACATTATTAAATATACTAGCATGATATAATTCTAGTTTATATTTGTTAATACAAAAAAATACATATATTGAAAAAACAATTATAATAGATTACTATTTTTCTTGACAAATGATCATATGTACAATGTACGTTCCTATCCCAATTTCTCAGATGATATACATATGTAATTGCGAAACAAAGTAAAAATAATATCTTGCATTTTACGATATAAACGTATTATAGTCTTTTACCCTAAAACTTTTGAATGTAATTATGAATGCCAAAATGATTATTCTTATGTTAATTAATCATTTTGAAAACAAGAAATGATAATATTGTCTCTATGAATGTATTTAGAACTATTTTTTAAACGTAGAAGTTGTATGTTTGCTATCACAATATCCCTCAGCTGCTATTTTGTTAATATTTAAAAATTATTCCTAAATAATTAATTTTAAATGCCTAAATATATACAGAAAATATTTGCAGATAAATTAAATATTATATATTAAATATTAGAATATAATTCTGTGCATTTTGTGCTATAATTATATGCATTTGATATATATAAAATAAAAAAACCAAAACTCCTGAATTTATATAATTAATTTACGAATATAAATTTTAAGTCCTGATTCTTACAGACGCAATTTAACCCATGCACATATGTGCAAATGTGGCCAAATTTACCTTAATTTTACATAAAAATAATCAGCTGAAACCTTTATAGCGTACTAATCTTCCATGAAAGAAATCGGAAATATCTATTACAGTTAATATTACAGTTTGTATAAATTATATCCTTTAAATATGAATACCAGATATACCATAAACGCTTTTCTTTCTTAATCTTAGAATTAAATTAAATTTATTAATTAAAATTTACAAGAATATATAATAGTGCTTATATCAAATTTCTTCAATTAATGAATGTCTAAACTTTTAAGGGAATCCATGAAGAAATTTACTGCGATTATGTTTGATTACAACATCGGAATTTTATCTTTTTTGTTTTCTAATTAAATTGTATAATTTGCTCGTATTAGCGACTAATAAGGAGCCTTGAAATTAAAAATCATGAATTCATCCTACCAATGTTCACTCTCAATCACTACCCTGCTTAAATTAACTTTATTCGATATAAAGTTACATATTTTACACTTATGGACAATGACGCGTCCAATATGCGACACGTTACAAAATATATATATATATATATATATACACATATATATATATATGTATATGTATATATATATGTATATGTATGTATACTGTAGAAGTTACAGATTTATTTTACAGATTATAATGAATAGAAAAAGAATGACTGATTGATTTTAAATTTATTTAAACTGAATACTAATCATATCTGTTACGTAAAAGTAGCAACAAGAAATAAGATAGAGCCAGAATATGATACAAAATATGATTAACTCATGATGATCGAGAAAATAAACCAAAAAAATTTGATATATCATCAATTGTTGTCATTTATTGTAATCGTAAAATATTTCAATTATTTTTAGATATTTTTAATAGCGAACAGAGCAATTATATATTTATAGATTTAGAACATTTGTTTGTTATTTATTTGATTCTTGTTATCTGACTCTAATCTGATTCTATTATTAAGATTTTATAGAAAAGACTCTTGTTGTTTTTTATATTCATGTAAATAGAATTGCAAATTGAATACGTTATCTAAAGATGTATCTTATATTTATATATATAGATTCATTGTTTATTACGTATTACATAATATTACATAATATTACATAATATTAATGACTACATTAATGACTACAGTATTATATAATATTAATGACTAGACTTCATGCCGTGTTGCTATTTGTACTTGCGTACAATGGCGCAGCTTTGCCTTTTTTCTTGTCGTCTCCACGTTTTTTTTTCTTTTTTTTTTTTCAGCAAATGTTGCATCGTAAATAAATGTGAAATCAAAATTGTTCAAATAGCAACATTCCGCTGCAGGTACAATCTATTTTATAATTTTAATAATCTGACCCGTATTTTAAGGCTCCTGGTCTTTCCCACTTCAACTTTCTTTCCATTTTCATAATGTACAACATAAAAAAGAATTCACAAAATGTTTTCTTTCTTTCACTTCTAATGCGTAGTTCAATATAGGGAAATTCCAATACGAAGAATTCCAAATGCCTTAAATATGTGCTATTTAACAATTATAACATGAAAAACTTGTGATATGTCACATGTGATATTTCACACATCGACTAACAATATTCCTAATACTGATTATAGACATCCATGTATTTATGGGAAACACATGGAAACACTTACATGTACAACGATCATATAAAGTACATTCATTACATCAGTTATAGTTATCAGTATTATAGCAAAGTATTTTTTCTATGATCTTTCTAGAATGTTTTCTATTTGAACCTTAAGTTAATATGTCATTAGCAAAACTTTTAACATTGAATAGTTTGTACCTGCGGATCGGTATGCTACATGAGTCATGTCATCTAGTTTTGTTTGTTACTATATTTTCGTCTTGTTTCAGTCTTTAATGATGATGAATAGAAAATATATAGAATTCATAAATGATTTATCACAAGAATAAAGAAATTATGGGATGTATGCTTGTACAGTAATCCTCACAGGTTTACGGCATACTCCACATATTTTCATGTTTTTTGCACATTCCGCACAAGCTAACAAGTGACCACATGGTATGAATACCATTCGTAATTCTCTGCTGTAACAAATCTTACACATCCTCGCATCTTTATCAACTGGTTTATCGGGATGTACCTTGATAACAGGTTGTTCTTCAGCACTATCCTCACTTAAGTTTGCAGATCCTAGACTTTCAATACCAGTATCTCCAGAAGCAACGGAGTTTGGAGGAGAATTTGTCTGAGACGAAACTTCATATTGCATCTGTTCATCTGCTTCAGCAGTAGCATGAGCTTCGTAGGTATCCTAGAATATGAGTAATTCGAAATTACAAAAATCTCATACAAATAGGCATTTATATTCCAAATATAATTTTAAGATATTTATATCGATTAAAAAATAAAAAACTAATATTTATCAATCAAAAATCACCTATTGATATTGATACATTCTTGTTTTATATTTATGACCTGATTTTAAATTAAAAAATAGCGTCATACGTCAGAAGCTTTAATTTTCTCAAATATGTATTTAAGATATAACAAATGATACAATTTATAATATTAAGTATAAATACATCGTTATATGTTATACACAAGCAATTGCATTTTATAAAATCGAAATGTCACATTTATTTAACATAACTATTTTATTTTTCCAGTGATATGTATAAAAATATGCAAATGGAAGTGAGTTAAGAATAAATACATAATATGAAATGCAGTATATGATTCTAATAGAGATATTCAATTTGAACAAATATTTACCGTTTCGTAATATGTTCTTCCAGTCGCTTTGCTTATAAATTCTCTTCCTTTAACCATAAGCACATAAGGGCAGTTATCGAACCATCTAGCATGCTGTTCCCAAGCATCATCACACGTCTCCCAATTTTTTAATCCTCCTCCGCAATGGTAACACAAGGTTTGATCTTCACTTCCTGTGTAATATAAACCAGCAGATGCCAATTCTTGTTTATTCTGTACTAATGGTATGGGCCAGTTATCAAAAGTATGCAATCTTGCATCATAACTAGCATATTCAGGGTGTTTCGGTTTTGCAGAACCGAGATTCTGTAAGTTATATTTAATTGTTTCTTCAATATCCAGATCATTATCCGGACCGGATAGAGGCTTATATACCATGCTATATGGTCCACAAACATCTTTGCCCTTAGGAGAAGGTGCTGGGATTAAGTTAGGATCTGTGCCAATCGGGACATTGCCACAAGAAAAATTACGAACGAATCTACATCTGTCAGACCATCGCTGATGATCAACCATTGGATTGTCATCTGATTGCCATTGGCATATTTCTATTTGGCATTCAAAACATTTTACTTTGTCACTCTCGCCTGTATAATAAAATCCAGCTGCGGCAAGTCGTTCTGGTTTCATCCACAAACATGGCCAGTTTTTGTAACTCTGTAAACGGATAGACTCAAACCGATAATTATCATTATGATCAACTTCATCCGTTTCGTCGATAGTAAGCCGAATCGGACTCATCGGAATATTTTGAGAAATGATGAAACGTTCAATGCAAAAGTCAGTCATCTTATAATATGTTTATAATTCTTGTTGTTTATAATATCGTATTGTATTATTATGAATCTGTAAAGAAGAAAGTACATATTAGTAGATATGTTTCATAACATATATATATATATATATATATATATATATATATTTACCGACTCCGATATTTATTTACTACATTTAAAAAGCATAAATGATATGTAAGCTTATATGGTCTAGTAATCTTTATGGTCTTGATATAATAAATTATATTATATCTAATAAAATTATCTTTAAGATATTTCCAAGATAGTATTGCATCAATCGAAATTACTTATTATGTATAAAATTCATGTAATTTACATATATACAAATTAAATAGATTTCAACGCAAGTTATTAGATATAAAAAACTATTAAAAAGAAAAAGATTTATAATTGATGATTCTGTATACTTTGTTTATCATTACATTTAAATTAAAATTTCTTTTTTCAAGAAAATCTTTTTAAGGAACCAAATCTTAAAAATTATATTCGTTTTCTCTCTTTATCTTTTTTATATACGCATATTATTAATGAAAATAATAAGTACTTTTCATTTGTTTCTTTCTTCGTATAACTAGAAAGTTGTAAAAGAAAAGTTTGTTATCAGCATTAATTATCACAAAATTCTTCTACCGTATCGCCAAATGTTAAACAACACAAATAATATTAATAATAATGGAAATACACGCTATCGGAGCAATCATGTGATCAAATGCGCAGATTGATAATACGCATCCAGATATCCGCGTGGAAGAATTATTTCGCCATATAAGAATCTTATCTCATGATTTATGCAGGGAATATAACGCATGTCTCATGATGGAGCAGCACGATAGCTAATCAAGCTTTCAGATATTGATAAATATTGATTAGATAGTTACGTATTGTTTTATGTTGTAGGAAAAATTTGGAATCGCAAAGATTAAGGCATGCGATTTGAAAAATTTGAATGCGATGACAAAGAATTATTTGCATAACGTGTCATATCGAAAGGAAATCTATCGATTATAATTGGCCATTTCATTGGCCACTGAACTTTTTTTTGGTGTATGTTTCTTGAATCTTATTGAACGACTATGCACGATTAATTCCGTGTACGCATTAAAGAGAATGTATGAATTTTTACAGGTGTTATCTAATACGCATTCATATACATGCATTTATATATATGCATATGTAAATATATATACGTGCGAGTATTAAATCTATAAAGCCGTTACTATAAGCCTCAAGGAACTTGCTTCATATAGCCATACAGAAATGGCCGTCAGCTGCGATACCGAGTATATAATGCCGAGTGCAACGTTGCCACTAACGCGGCGGCCTCTATTTATATTTCTCTTATTGCATTACGTGGAACGCGTTCCAAAGAGTGAATTGAACTCCCATGTTCTTGTCTGTTTTAGATAACAAAATATCAATCAGAATTTTGATGAAATCTTGTTATCTACACTATACTAAATTTACGATAAATCGTAAAAGTTCTGCCAAAAAACGTGGATGATCTAAAATTATTCAGAAATAGCGATTATGCGTCAAACATTTTAAAAAGCTTGGCATCAAAGAATTTACGTAGAAATTTTCGTTAAAATATTTTTATCGGTCATAAAGAAGATTAATAAATCCACGTGTTTAAAATAAAAATGTTATTTAGTTCTGAAATGAACAACAGGAATGCTCTATGCAATAACGCTGGTTCTCATGAACAATCGCTACGATACTGACATCCGGAATTCATGACAGATTCCTGGCTTGCCAGCTTCAGAAATTTGTACTTGACGGTATCGGAAAGGAAACGCCTCGATCGCGATGACGGAAACTAACTATGTGCGTGTATCGAGTCATCCGTTGCACGCCATGCAACCGAGTCTCGACTATCGCCTACATGGGTTTCTCCCATATCCGATCTTCCAAGACCGCTTTCTTCTCCTTATTTGACTCGCTTGTGCAGTCCGACAAGATACCGTTCGAAAATCAAGATAAATGCTGTCGCGATATACAGAGTACAATGGAACATATTGACACAACCAATTTACGAATGAATTATTATTGTATCTCGATTAACTTGGGTTAAATTTTTCATTAATGTTAAAATTCTCTTAAATGTTATATTTGTTTTGTTATTCACTAAATATTAAAATATTTCAGATAAAATATGTGATAAAAGATAATTAATGCATCATTAATGTATCACTTCAACCTCGTTACTCGATTCGCGATAAGCGATTTATTTTCTGGCGAAAACAATTTGTAATATTCCGCTTCTTAGAACTAGTCACTGATTGCTTGATTAGTTATCGAAAATCAAGTTCGCAAAAAATACATGGAACCTCTTTATATGCAAGCTTTGTAATATTCATAACATTTTGATATATTGCAAATGACACATCGAAACGCGGTCGAAGTACACATCTGCGCTAAGTGCGCAAGTTGTACCACTGGTACCACTAATACAGCGAATTACAGAATGACATCGATGTAGAACTTTTCCTTTAACCTCTTACATACTTTATTCAGCCACATAGACATGGCAACAAGGCACGACGCAAATATTGCTTGCCATAGAAAGATCGAAAGTTGATTCCTGATGGCAATTAACTTCCTATGATTTAATATATCTATTTTTTATTTCTTTTGAGATTATGTTATATAGAATAGTGATAAAGACATTCCAAGGAATGAATACAAGAATGAGATACAAATCTATCATTAAGTACCATTCGTATTCATATGTATTCGTGGTATTCGTTTTCGAAAAATCATATGACGTAATCATATATCGTAAAACTTACAAAAAAGGATAAGAATTAGATTATCTAATCAATCTTATTGCAAATTTAAAAAAGAACATGACTCTAATTCGACTAGAAATTTCAAGCATAAAACATTTGTCAAGCGGAATTCTCAATAGCATAAAGTATTACAAGTCGCATTCATATTGGTCTAACCCTAAAAAATGAGATGTTAAAAGACTTGGAAAGATTGTCATATAATGATAAAAAATAGGTAAATAGAAAAGGAGAAATATCAGATACTTGTGTGCAAAAGAGAGTAAGATTAGACACGGTACCTGATGCCTGACACATATGTTCGAAAAGTCAAGCAGATTAGCAACACTAGCGACAAATTAGGATATCTTTTGATTTTGTTCTATAATTAACATTTTATAAACAATTCATTAAATAAAATCCTTCTTATTTGTCAGTTCTAGGGAAATATGTTATATTTATATTTCGATGTATATTTTAATGGTATATAATACCACTTGTAAAATAAATTACTTTTTCTTGCATGTTTGCGAAGTGTATCATTGTTTGTTTTCATTGTCTCGTTCGATTTACGTCAAATCGGGACGAGGAAACCCCGAATTGTAATTGAACGATTTTATTTTTGGGTCTGCAAGAATAAAAATTATCACAGTGTCATACGGCTTGTGTTCATCCATTATTTCAGATTTTCATTGACACTGTCAACTGCGCTTCCTTTTCATTTCTAAATGTTTGATTTCGCAGATCATCGTTTTAAACTAAATATCGCGAGTACAGACACACCCAACTCTAGATAAATGACGCCGCTGCGCTAAAGGGCAATACTAGGGGGAAATGGTTGGAGGAAAGGATGTATAAACAAACGCAGATTGAATCATGAAGCGCTATCAACCAGTGCTATCGCGGACGACTTTATCAACATGTTTATGCTATTTTAACGTTTTAACTTGTCGAAGTCGGATGTTGGAATTTATATAGATACGGGAGCTTACACCAACCAACAACCAATCTTGTAGTACGAGGACTTACTTATTGGATCTTGGTGCGATAGCTGCGAAATCGTGAATGGCTTCACTTTTCCGTGCGACTTCCCGACAGTTCTGTTCTTCGGCTTGATTGTTCCGTTTCTCTTTATATAATTCGAATTTCTTGTTTAACTCGCGCAATGTATCCTGTTCATATCGGAGTGATATCGGAGCCGAAGACGGAAAGTTTTCACGTTCGCGAATTGCAACGACACCGTAACGTTCAACGCGTCACGGAAACACGACAAGCACGAATTATATGCCTGAACGACGTGTGCTCACGGAGAAACTCAACTCGACAAAGCATCGCGTGCACTATAGCATAACACAGCGGTGCTACACTATAGAATATAAGATGGGAGGATGACGGTTGGTTGGTTGGCGCAATCTCCCACTTCGACTATAAACTACACACCAATGTTCATTGGTCGTATATACATGGCATGTGACTATACATATATAACACAAGAAGCAGCCGGCGTGTGCCTCTGTACCCCGCGCGTCGCGCCTCGCTCGTCGTGGCGCCCGCATTCCCACAGAATTGTCCCACTCTTCTCCCCTGCCCAATGATGTAACTAGACCTACAGCCAGCTCGAAATCTCGGCTCGTGCCCCGCTCCACCCTTCTACAAAAATGTCATATTTGGTAAAAATAAAAAATTCATATTTTTGTTTTCTTTATATCTATTTTTATATTTTAATTATATTATGCTTCAATTCTTTTTTTTCAATTCTTTTAAATTATATTATCGTTGCAAAATATTAAATACACATTCAATTTTTAATTTTACTTTCAATTTTTCTTTTTCTTTCTCTCATAGTTTTAAATCTCCATTTTAAATTTAAATATTTTAATATTAATATAGAATAGTTTCTTAAATGTTATTATTAATGTCATAAGATATATAGCATGTTGATATATAAAAAATAATTATTTTATTAAAAACAATCTTGATTTTGGCTACAAAAATTATCAGTTTAATTTGCTTCTATCTATATGTGGAATAAATTTTTATATATTTTTATATTATTACGATTCATAAAATAAATCTATAATAGATGATATATATTTCTCAAAATCATATCATATATCATATAATATGAATGTCGTCATAGATTAAATAGACATCGAAACTCGATTCTTATACATGTCATACAATATCATTTTGATGCAATAATTACTGCATAAAGCGCAACAGAATTTGACAGTCCTTTAAAGTGTGAAATAACGTGTAGAAAGAATACGTGCAGATATACAGAATATGCAGCTAATAGAAACTTTTCTTAAAATCGATTTAGAAAAATTAAACTAAGAATTTCGATATTGACTGAACAAAAGATTTTCTTCTTGATGCGCTATCCATCATAATCGCGGCACTGTTCGTCGTGATCCGATAAGTCCGGTATCCATGCGCGTCGACATGGACGCACTATAGCGTGCCAATGGCGGCGCGAAGGAAAGGCCGTGAGCGAAAGGTCGCCGCCGTTGATTTCGCTAATGCGTATTACACTCATATAGTGTATTCGCTGTCAGAAATTTCGCGCAACGTTGCAACAATGGCGGCCGCAGATTTTGCTGCTGTGTTGCGGCGAGATATAAGCGAAATTCCAAATGAGAACAGCTGCTTCATCAAAAGCACCCCTACCGTGCTGAACGTAGCAGTATTCTCTTCACGTTGAGATGGAATGTGTATGTTTGAATGATTTGAATGAGAGATCGAAGACATTTTAGGAAGCGCCAACTGAGAAAAGCAGATCTACTACCTAAGCCCTTGAAGATATAGTTTCCTTTTCTATATAGAAATTCCACACAGCGAGGGTACGTAGCGATTTCCTCTTATGCTGAATAAGATTTCAAGCATATTTGACAAGAAATGTGCAAAATCGTGTTATCTCGTATTCGAGAATATAATTTTCTCTCTTTTCCTCGTCTTCTTTCTCAACCATCTCTTTTTTTTGCCCGTTAAGAAAGAATAACTTTAAATTTCTATCTATGATTTGTCGCAATTGGCAAGAATAACGATATGAAAAGCAATATATCGCTATCTTATCACTTAATTGAATCATCTTAAATATCATGATAACTTTCGAAAATTATCGTATCACTTGGATACGTTAAATTCTAGATATTCAGACCGCACGAGCCGATCACAATTTCTCAAGAAAACTTTTAATATAACTGAACCGCGAACTCTACGACGTGTATGACTCAAATTTTTCAAAAATGCAAATTGAAAATATTTTCGTGTAAAAAGAAATTGTTTTTGTAATTACATGCATATATTTTAATGTGACATAAGAAATATTCTCATATATCATATTCAGAAATGTTATTCTTGCAATATTAGAAACCAGTTTTTACGTTACAAAATATCTATTGAATGTACTGAATATATGTAATAGTAGTACCCTATATATAGTACTATACTATTTTACTGGAACTCAACAGTTTCCAGTAATGAATGAAGGCGCCTATGGGCAACGGTATGTAAAAGGACGCGAGTCCTTTGAACCCGTGAGAAAAGAATGTTAAGGGCTCCCCGCGCCTCTCCGAGAATCACTCGACATTCCAGTCCAGAAAAGCGCCTTTTCCCGAAGAGAAACAAGAATATTAGATCTTTTAATCGCTTAAATGCCAATGTAATCGATATAGAATTATCGGAATTCTTAAACAAATAAAGGCAAATTTTGATATTAATTTCAAATGTTCATCTCAATCTCTTCGAAATTTCGATCTTTTAACATAATTTCAGAGTTAATCTCAATTTTAAAACAAATTTACTCAAGCCTGCAATTGTATTTAATCTTAATTCTATCAGGTTCTGTATATTAAATTTCTGCTTAAGATCAAATTTATTGAGTAAATTTAAAAAGAATTAATACTGCTGTAATCCATTCGATGAAAAGGAAAGGAATTTGAATAAATCTTTAATTTGGAATTCTGGCATTTTTCGCTTTGTTGTGAGTCAGACTATTGATAGCTCTAAAATTCTTGTCATTATCTGCATTTCTTTTCAAAACTTTTCAAAGATTTATGTATAAAACTTCCGTAACGAGACAGGTATCTTTTCTCATCTAAAAGTATCATAATTATCATAAGATCTTAAGAATCGTCATGTAATATTCATATTATCTATAAATAACCGTATCATTTATTAAACTATTGTAACTTATATATTTACGTAGAAGGAATATATTTATGCGAAAATAGTGCATGGTAACTTTTAGGAAACCTTTCTCTCTCTCTCTCTCTCTTTCTTTCTCTCTTTCCCTTCTTTCTTTTTTCTTCTTTGATGGCACTTAAAGTGAAAGATACATTCCATAGTTATATAGATATATGGTTCATTAAATATTAATTAATTAAAATGTTTCCATTTTTTGGCCATTCCCTATATATATTAAGACTTTCTTAGCATACATTGCAATCTATACAAGAAAATATGTTATACAGGAAGTCTAATATTGAAATACTATCACTGCCAAAATATAAAATTATCATTCAATTCAACAAGTATAGTTCAAGCAATTTATGTAACTTTCAGAAAGATGACATCGCTATCATTAGTTAACGGATATAGATCTGACAATATAAATAAAATATAGAATGATATTTGATCTTTTTAGTGTTATGTTATATTATAGTGAGTAATCTTGATTGGTAAATTATTAAAAATCGTTAAGAAATAAAATAGAATTTCAATTCGTCGACATGCTGTGAGATAATATCTTTCTGCAAGAATTGAAAATTCTTGGATCAGTATTTCGAAGGGAATTCGGAAGATCGCTGATCGTCGCAGGCTCTGGGACTCCTGGGAAGAGTCAGTTGCTCAAGGATAATGACATCAGCGGTGTCGGTTCAGAGCATCATATCTATCTTTTTCATGAAATAGATTATCGCGAATCGGAATGATCTCAGAGTACAACGGAAGTCCACCAGCTGGCGAAAGAATGAAAGAGAAAGACTACGGAGTAGAAAGAAAGATAGAGAAAGAAGCAGACCAGACAGAGCAACAAGAGTGAGAGTGACAAGCGTCTCTTATATATCATATCGTATCTTTGTATGAAAAAAAGAAAGAAAGAAACAGAAGCAATGCCATGCATGACGCATATACGTTCTACGAATAATCTTGTATCATTTGTATCATACAATATCAGAGTGAAAATTTAAAAAAGGAAAAGCTCGCTAAACATCAGTCACGATACATCACTCGACACAAAGAAATAAGCAGTAAGGAGAGAGACAGAGAGAGAGAGAGAGAGAGAGAGAGAGAGAGAGAGAGAGAGAGAGAGAGAGAGAGAGAGAGAGAGAGARAGAGATGAAGCTTTGCAAAACTTTATGATAAGTTACATTCCATCGTGATAAGTACACGCGTGAAGAAAAAAAATGTGACAAAAGAAGAAGTCGGAGGAACAATCTACATATTTACAAACTAATATATTTACGTATTTATTTAGATGTTTTCTTTTTCCTCAAGGTTCTCTCGCTTCAGTTCTTCAGCTTTTAAAAAAATCATGTAATTTATAGAATAAGTATTAATAATTATTATTTGTAATCTTTATACTACGTGCAGTATCGCCTAAATTGTTTGTGCTATTAGATATCGTTTTTAGAGGATCATCGCTCATTATCTTCTTTTCGTGATCCTTGCACTATGAGGTAAGAATAGTAATTACTGAAAAAATGATAATTTCAGATTTTTGATAGGGTCTCTTTGATAGGGTTTCTCGCTAATGAGACTGGATTTGGGAACCGAAATTTTTCAAAACGTTTTCTTTCTCTTGCTTTCAATATTTGCTATCTTCTTCTTTAACATATTTTTGAACTATCACCATTTTCAATTGAAAGCCACAAAGGTCTTCTCCACTATATAGGATAATCAATTTGGCGGTGATTCAAAATTAGAAAAGACGTTCCAATATCCTTGTCTCAAGTAGCCAAGCTCGTTCTATACGAGCTTGCGAGACGAGATGTACGCTTCTATACGAGCTTGCGAAAAAAAGTGATAGAGATAAAAAAATTATTTAACGTGAATTTGGCATATAGAATTGATCAAGCTAAAATCGAAAGATTATTAATCCATCATATCCATTTGCTGCGAAGATATAAAATTATGCGCGTACCTCTGTTCAAATAATATAATAGGAACAAAAACAATATTCAAATAGCTATTTATTGATCATTGATTAAATTCGGTTTGCTCTAAATTGCTAGAACTAAATTGCAATTGCAATCAAATTAAAGTAATTTGTAGCTTATATGATATTATTAAATCTTTTTTTCAAAATAAGCAACAAATTCAGTTTAATTCAGTTTGAAACATTATTTGAAAAAATTTTTCTAATTAAGAAAGTTATCTAATTTATCATCTCTAGTTTCTTGGAAGGATAGTATAAAGTTATTTCATATAAATGTACTATATAAAACTTAACGCGTTAATATTAGAAAAGGAATGTCTTTTGTCAATAATATTTTGAAAGATCCGAATGACATTCAGAGAATCATTTCCATTACAAATAGATACGATTGAATAGTTATTTGAGATTGTGATCAATGTGATCAATATGGGTTCATTAGAAAGATAATATTATTAATTATTAATGAATTAAAATGGAATATTTTACAAAGTTGTTTTATTTTAGGAAGTGCACAAATGACATGCATAGATCTTTCTTCGTTTACACAGTCAATTGTCGAAGTTTTCACTTCGTACAGATGTTGCGGATATCACATTTATATTATTCTATCTGTTTTCAATGAAACATAAAATCATTCATTTCTTTTGCTTCTCATTTTTTTTTTGGATAACTTCGGCGGATTTGTTTCGTAGATTTATTATAAACTAAAATCATGTATATTATTATTTATGGTAATGACATGACGATTTATTCACATTGCGACATTTGTCGGTACTCACCCTCGGTAAGCGCAACATTGGTGTCTATAGCTCTTTGGAGATTTTTTATCTCTGATATATATTATTTCTGAGACAATAAATTTACGTAGATTTTATCACATTATACAATGAGGACGTAGTTGAAATCAAATGAGAATTGTATTTCTTTTATATATACTTTGATAAAGCTATCTCAAGTAATGTAATAATAAAAGAACTTAGTAATAAAAATAATTTGTCCAAAGTCTTCAAAGAATTTTAGAATCATTCGTTATTTATTTCATCAGCATAATTATTAATTGTCAAAAAATAATGCTACGTGTTATTTGTTTGATTAATTATTGATTGTTTAATTATATTGATTTAATTAATTATATAATTAATAAATTATATATATATATACATGTATAATACATATAAATATTTTTTATATAACAAATGAAGTGTATATGCGCGTATGTGTGCATGCACGCGCATCATGAAATGTATGTGCGTATTTATATACACATAGATACTTCATTTGTTATACAAAAATTGATACAAACATTATCGTGGATGTAAATTCCAAGTTTATGCAAACAAATTATAATAAGTAACATCATAGCGCAATAACTTCGTCAATATCAATAATGACAATAATATCTGATAATATATCAATAATATCTGTTTCTGAAAATGTTTGCTAATATCAGCTAATTTCAGTTATCAGATTTCCCAAAATTTTAATTTCTTTTCAAAGATATTCAAAGAAAGTCGTCAATTTATTTTAAAATCTATATTTTTAAAAGCAGATACCTTAAGTATTTTACAATATGTTATACATTATTAAATAAAATGCATGTAATATAAAACATAATCTGTAAAATATAAATAATTTGTACATTTAAAATTCATAAATATGTATATTCAATATTATGTAGCAAAATAAAAATTATAATTGAATTAATATAAAATAAATAGATCATAACGCAATATGATTATTTTAACTAAATTTCTTATAAAATTACAAAATGTTTATAAAAAATCAAAATTATTTACAAAAAGTTGTTAGCGAAATTTTACTTGAATACGTGAAATTTTACGTGAATTTTTCCATATGGTACCAAAATACATCGAAATGTATCAATTTTCTTTGATACAAATATCTATGTTTTTGAAACGTAAATTAATTATTTCTCTTTTCTTATATTATTTTTTAAATTATTTTTTTATTCGATTATTCAATTATTTTTTTAAAACAGATTTATTTCAAATTAATTGATTATATGGATTTATATTCTCTTTAAATTCTTCTAAAAATTATCATAAATTCAATATAATCTGAATTCAATAAAACGCTTCATTGAGAATTACTGAATTAAATATTCAACTGGATTTTGTATCCTTTTTTATTTGTATTAATCGCGTATTTCTCTAAGATGATTTTTATATATTTTGACCCTCTTTCTATATACTACTACGCGGTATACCAGTCTTATTTTAATATTTATATTACGAATATTAATAAAATTAAATATCTCTTTCATATTCGATTGTAACGTCAGGCTAATTAGCCTAAACGCATGGCTCATCTTGGAAACTACTTATTCTTATTATAACTATTTATAATTATGAACACGAAATAAATAACACTTAGCTTCCTTTAGATTTCAACAAATAAGGTACTTTTACTCTAGAATACTTTTAATACCTGAGGTATGTGTGTGTGTGTGTGTGTGCGTCTATTTCTCTGTTATGTATATGCGTATGCCATATTTCTCTTACTTTTTCTCTTATAAATATTATATATTAATGTTTCTTTGTTAATCTCAGTGATACATCTATGCCTCTATATCACATGTATGTATATAATAAAATTTTCCATTTTAAATATACAGATAAATATATAGAAATAAATACATTATAATATTTGTGAAATACTTGTACCATTTTGCACAGATATATGTAAAAACAATAAATATTGAAAGAAGTTTAAATCTATTGAAACGATTAAAAATTTCATAATTTAATTAGGCTTTGTTTCTTATATCAATCCTGTTGTTATCATAGCTAAAAATATATACAATATATTGAATATGTTTTGAATATTGTATATCCTGTTTACGATATGTATTTTTGAGAAATTGTATCGTAATAAGATAAAGACAATATCTCTATTGATAGAAATATGTTTTAAAAAATAAATCAAAATTATTATCCTTTAACAGAATTGACTAATATTTAATGATATATAAAGAGATATTCCGTCACATAATATTAATTTGCAACTTCACATTATTGTCATCTCAAAATAGGATAAATATGAAAATATTTGCAAATATACAAAATAATATACATCTATATTATATATATATATATATATATATATAGGAAAGATGCAGCGTTTCATCTTTGATCAATAGAAAAGCAAAAGAGTTTTCTTGCAAATTTGCTTTTCTAACTATAATATCCTCCGATATTTATCATATTCTTTCAGAAACCTATTTTGCATATATAACTCGATTTAAGACAAAAAGATACGAACATTAGCGTGAATCTTCACTCTACACATTGGACAGTACGCAAGAGACGGAGCACATAAGATGCATGTTGCTAGATGTCCACATGGTAAAAATACTACGGCTAGCTCACGGTCCATACAAATCTTACATAATCGCGCCTCCTTCAATTTTCTATTCTCTTCCCGTAAAAATGCTGAAAAAAAGATTACATTAATATAAGATTATCTCTGATCTCTTCGTGAGAAATTAGATTACGTATGCATATAATGAGCAAATACATAAAAGGTAATTTTACAAACAAAAAAAATTGCAACAGAAAATACTAAACGATTGATTAATGTAAGCGATTAATTTTCTTATTGATAAAATATCAATGATACATCTTATGTCGAGATATTCAACATATGATAAGAGTATGATAAAACAGAGGAACAGGGAATTCCAGGAAACAGGATATGTAATGATTGCTTGAAATATCGGATTACAATAGATAGCATTATTTAGATATTACTTACTAATATCTGATTTATTATCCTGTTTTTTTTCTTCGACTTTGACTTCGTCAATAAGTACATCAGATTCTTGCGTGCTATTTTCATAAGCTTTATCAGACATATTTATATCTGATTGATTTGTATCATTATTTATATTTTCATTCGATTGACTCGTAGGTTCATTAACTGTTTGTTCAGTAACGATTTCATCCGATAGATTGATTAATTCAGGAGATGATGAATTAGGACTATTATTATCTAATCTGAAAAAAGAACCAATTATTCTCAATGATGATATAATAGTAATTATTTTTAGATGAGTAACATGTTATCATTTGATATACCTTGCATCATCCTCCATAACTTGATCGTGCAGAACATCTTCTATGAGCTGTTCAGCATTTTTATAGAGTGTACCAATTTCCTGCATTCTTCTTTTCAAAGCCCTCTTTACTCGACCTACAGATAATCCAATTTCAAGAGCTGCCTATATTAAAGAGCATATAAGTTATTATCCTTGCGGTTACGAATATACAGTACAATATATAATATACAATATACACTGTACAATATACAATATGAGTATATAGTAATTACTACAGATATGATCACAGATGTAAACAGATTACATATTTGTTTACATTTATGTAATAACTATTAGATAATATGATATTAAAAATATCTATATATTACTTTATATTAATTATCTTTTATAATCCGTCTTTATCTTTAATCTTCTTATATACATGAATAAACTTCATGTATAATTCACCAGCGCATATAATAGATAATTGCATTTACCATAGCCGGGATTGTATCCAATAATTGTTCAACCATTCTATCTGTTACTGGCTCATTAGGTTGTATACCTGTGGAATTAGGTATAGCAGAAGTACCCGCAACGTCTGCATTTTCTTCATCTGGTACACTATTCAAGATCTGTATGAACAATGAACAAAATTAAAGAAATATGTATCATACAAACATGTACATATTACATACTTTTGATCTTATCAACAAAATCGCTTAGAATATTAAAAAAATAAATGATAAGTACCGCAGGATCTAAAGGTGGCCTATTTTCTATACAATGTTGGATAAATTTCTGTCCACGCACAAGAATTACATAACCACATTTTGAGAACCACCGAGCATGTTCAAACCACACATCATCTGTCGGTTCCCAACCTCGTAACCCTCCATCGCAATGAAAACATCTAACTTGATCGTTATATCCTGTGCAAAATATATAAAATAAGAAATTAGATATTAAAATAAATATTCTATTAAATAAATATATATATATATATAATAAATATATATTTAAAAAAAAATATGATTCTGACCAACATAGTAGAAACC
This sequence comes from Eciton burchellii, assembly GCA_020341155.1. NCBI lineage: Eukaryota > Metazoa > Arthropoda > Insecta > Hymenoptera > Formicidae > Eciton > Eciton burchellii. The sequence continues at coordinate 2,857,805 of JAHMML010000007.1, forward strand.
AGCAGCAGCTAACATTTCTGGAGTTTGCTTAATATCTATTGGCCATTCTTTATAGGTTTGTAATCTTGCTTCATATGTTGCATATTCTGGTCTGCAAGGTGCTTTATGAGGTTGTATCCCTAAGTTTGATGGTTCTGTTGTTATACCAGGCAATATAGTGACATTGACTAATCCCGATACAGCTGTTAAAATAAAATAAAGATTGCAGTCAATATTATGCAGATATGATACATATAAATTCAGTTAACGTATCATTAAATTAAAATTAAAATAAAATTAGGCACACTTATGATTTTTATAGACATTATATTGAGATACTAATGTACCATCTTCTATCTCTTGTTTCATATAGAAATCGCAATTTGGAAAATGTACTCTGTGCATTCTGACTGGATTGTCACCAGGTTTCCAATTCATGAGAACACCTCTGCAAAACACGCATTCCACCTGTTATTTGTACAAAATAATGTTATACCAAACTGAAGCATTGTTGGAACAATATACAGGATCCTATTTTATAAAAACAGCTCAAAATCCACATTAAATTAAAAAATTCCAGTAACATTTATTGTACTTAATTGTCTCTTACCATATCTGCAAGTCCACGGTAGTAAAACCCAGCTGAAGCCAACTCTTCTGGTAAAACGATGGAAGTTATTGGCCAATCATTGAATGATTGTAGCCTCTGTGGTACAGTACCATATTTCTGAACAAGTTCTGCGTTGCGTACAGCAGTGGATGAGCTCTGCGTTGTGCCTGGATTATCCTCGACATCATTGAGTTCTGAATTCGACAATGCTGTCGGTTGGACGTCGTTCACTGTCACTGGTATGTACGGAACATTGCATGTAGCAGCCGAATTGATGACAAAAGGACAGGTTGGTTCAGCCAACCGATGACGGACCATGGCTTGGTCGCCGTAATTCCAATCGGCTATCCTTGTGCCGCATATAAAGCACTGCACTTCTAGACCGCATCCAGTATAATAAAATCCGGCCTTTGCAATTCGCGTCGCATCTACTGCGGCATTCGCGGGCCATTCGTCGAATGTGTTGAGCCTATTCTCCTCAATATTCATCCTCGTAGAGAAACAGAATGATCGAATGTCAACAGATTCTCACACTGAATAGCTATCGAGAGTAAACCAAACGAGGACACCGTTGCATTTTAACCTAACGACGTTGATGACGCTCTTCTTTCAGTTATTAGAAACGTTGCGGCAAAGCTGACTGATTATGAAATAGAAAATGTACAAAAATCTATTATTTCACTTAGTTATGTTCCGTTATTTCATGCAATGTCAATGATATCAGTGGCGTAGTAGATATATGCACGCATATATATGCAATGTAACACATACACATATCGATGTGCATCCTGTGCACCATTCCCGTACGTTCATATGGCGTCACTGCCAATCAAAACTCGGAATGCGAAGCCACATGCATCTCTATCACAAATTTTTGCAAATGCGCATGCATCTTGCTTCAAATTTGTCATTCAAATATCTGTATTTCATATTTTAATATATGTAAAAAATTAAAAATATGAAAGTTGAAAGAAAAATAGCACGTCAGATAAACAGATAAATTGATCGATAAAAATGATATTTTGGATTCTTAATCGGCAATCAAGTGCATACCTACACGAAATTAACTCAATTTTGGATCTATTCGGACCATGCACATCGCGTCTATATATTTATCTTTCGTGACTAATTAGAGAAGCGGCAATATATATAAACATTTTATAAAAATTTATAAAAGATATAACTTTTATGCACATATATATGTATATATAAATTTTGGAACACACGATACTCGCTACGCGTTTTTAATATTGAAGCTGAACAAAATATAATTATTTATAATGAAAGACTTATAATATTGTTCTACACATTTGAATATGTTTATGTAATATGATTTTGTAAATAGAATGAGAGGATGATTCTGAAAATTTAACTTGTTGGACTTTGCCCCCAAAGACTATATGTTCTATATCAAACACCATTTTGCTCCGATATCTGGTGCACAGTAGATGCACAGTAGTGTGGTCTTTTTTTTCAATAGAGGATATCATTTATAATGGCAGCGATAATGAAGTTAACTAAAGTAAGTTTTCAACTGATTATAACTGAACATAACAATCATATATTTTTAAAAATATAGAATGATCATCAAATATCGGATATTTTGTACATGTAACCTATTCGTATGGTAACGAGATCAATTAAAATAACTTATTATTCATTGAGCATGTTACACTTTTTCTACGCATTTAGCTTCTTTGGAAAATATTTTGAAATTTATTATTTCTAACGGCGTGTTTTATTTCAATTTTGAGCTAATAAGTTGCAGTTGGAGTAAGCATTTAAGAGGAATGATCTTTTTAGATGAATTTCGTGAACAGACGTTTATACAGTTCCAAAGTCAAATTAAATGATGTTGTGATAGTTAGTGCCGTGCGTACTCCAATAGGTTCATTTCTTGGATCTCTGTCGAGTATGTCTGCCACTAAACTTGGTGCAGTAGCTATACAAGTAAGGATTTGATATTCAATTAAGATTTATGATGGATTATATTTATAAAGATATATATATATATATATATATATATATATATATATATATATATATATATTTGTCTATACACATATGACTATGTTATTGCTTTAGGCAGCCATTGAAAGAGCTAGTATTGCCAAAGAACAAGTTAAAGAAACATTCATAGGCAATGTCTGCCAAGGTTTCTTGGGTCAAGCACCAGCAAGGCAGGCAGTATTATTTGCAGGTTTTGAAAGACTATTCTTCTCTCAAAAAGATATAACAGGATATTGTAATTTACTATGTGACTAATCATAGAAATATATCGCTTACCAGGTCTACCCAAATCAACAATATGTACAACAGTAAACAAGGTTTGTGCAAGTGGTATGAAAAGTGTCATGTTGGCTGCTCAATCTCTACAATGTGGTCATCAAGAAATTGTTCTAGCGGGTGGTATGGAATCTATGTCTAATGTGCCATATTACTTAGCACGTGGTGCAACACCATATGGTGGAGTGAAACTCGAGGTTGAATTATATTCTTTTTGTTTATTCCATCATTAGATTATATATACGATTTGCTATGTATATAGTTTATATTCATCTATAAATTGATCATAAACTGATATTCTAATATCGCGATTTAACAGGACGGTATTGTTTTTGATGGTTTGACTGATGTTTATAACAAATGCCATATGGGTAACTGTGCTGAAAACACAGCTAAAAAATTGAACATCAGTCGTCAGCAACAAGATGATTATGCTATTAGCAGTTACAAACGTAGCGCAGCAGCTTACGAAAATAATGCGTTTAAAAATGAACTTGTGTCCGTTAATGTGCCTCAAAAGAAGGGTAAACCAGACATGATTTTTAGCGAGGATGAGGAATATAAAAAAGTCAATTTTGAGAAATTTAGTAAATTGAACACGGTTTTTCAGGTAACAAGATTATTAGTTTAATAAATAATAAATTAATAATTTGTAAATCTCTTGAAAATATATTTTCTTCTACATATTCTTTTACATATATAGAAAGAAAATGGTACAGTGACAGCTGGAAACGCGTCCACTCTGAATGATGGTGCTGCCGCACTGATTTTGACAACTAGTGAAGTTGCTCAGAGACTGAATCTCAAACCCTTGGCTAGAGTGGTTGCTTTTCAGGACGCGGCAACAGATCCTATAGATTTTCCAATTGCTCCGGCTCTTGCCGTGCCATCGGTAAATCGTTTGTCCGGCAATATATGACTATTATTTTAAAATAAAAAAGTGGTATCTATTTATTTCCTATTCTTATAATCTAGTTACTTCAAAATGCTGGAGTTAACAAAAATGACATAGCTCTGTGGGAAATTAATGAGGCATTCAGCGTAGTAGTCGTGGCTAATCAAAAATTACTCGACATCGATCCTGCTAAAGTAAACGTTCATGGCGGAGCTGTTTCACTTGGACATCCCATAGGGTGAGTTGTTTGAATATATATTGTGAATATATATTAAATAAATATATTCGGATTTAATTCTATTATTATTGTTTTACTATATTATCTACTAATATCTACTATATTATCATGTCGTTAAATTTATATGAATATATATGTATATAAAAGTCCTAAAACTTTTGATAATATTTTTGAAGACAGATTATGAGAAGAATATTCTAAGATAAAATTTCTAACACGAAAATATCAAAATTATAATAGTTTTTAGTAGAAATGGACAAATATAATATAAATTTAGAGAAATATTAAATTTGTGATAGAATTAAAATGTTCGGATATATCGGATATATATATGTAAATTATTAATAGCAAAAAAATATAAAAATCTTACAGCATGTCAGGAGCACGTATTATAGTGCATTTAGTACATACTCTTAGAACTGGAGAAAAAGGCGTTGCATCAATCTGCAATGGAGGTGGCGGTGCGTCATCGATTCTGATTGAGAAATTGTAAGTTTGCAGCTAATAGTCGCGATTTTAATTTGCTCAAGTTGTTAACTGTGAGATCATATATTTGTAGTTAATAATATGTCATATGCTAAAAGAACTGAATATAATTATGATATTTTTATATTATGAAATTATATAGTATATAATATAGTATATATATAGTATATATATAAGTAGTATATATATAGTATATATATATAATATATATATAGTATATAATTATATAATATATTGTTGAAACAATAATATAAAAAGTATAAGTTTTAACTATAACTATAATAAGTTATAGTTTATTTACTTAACGATTTAAATATATGTGATCATTTTATATCATAGAGAATATTTTATATTTTTCTACTTATATATAATGTATTTAGTTATTTTATATGTATATATATATATATAAAATAACTATATACATATAAATATAATATATATATATATTATACATATATAATGCATATATACACGCACATACCACACACGCGCGCGCGCGTGTGTATATATATATATGTATATAAAATAACTTCTAACATTACAAAATGTAACAAAGAATATAACTATATTTGTATTTTATATATTTTATGTTAGCATATGGAAATAAATATTTTATACTGGTAATTGGTTTTATCAATTTTTTATATTGAATGATTTTTTATATTATGTATATGTATAATTAAAGATATTTTTTAAAGGAAGAAGCACGTTGTGTAATTTTTAGGTCTCATCCAGTATCTTCACCACCAAAATTAACGCTTTACACAAAAAATCCGTGTCCGCTTTGCGATGTTTTAAAGAATGAATTACGTAGAAGTTTTGCTGGTCGTTATCAGTTAGAAGAAATCGATATCGCTGCGCAGGGAAACGAGCGATATTTTAAATTATATAGGTATGATATACCAGTGTTATTTTTAGAAGGTCAATATCTATGTAAACACCGATTAGATGCTGATCTATTAAGAAGGAGACTACAGGACTTCTCTTCAGAGCAAGATATTTATTAATCGTATATATAGAAGACATATGTACGATTTAACATTGTGTAATGTCCAATCAGAAAAATTTTATGAATTATTTAATATTTTCTATTGTACAGTGATATACGTATAAATAAAATTTTCTAGTTTTATTTTTCGAACAATGTAAAATATACAACAATATGAAAATATGTTTAAAAGTTTCAAAAGTTTTCAAAAATCATTCTCGTATAAATACGAGCAAGGACAGTTGTATCTGATAATGAAAGTCCAACAATTCTCAAATAATATTGGATATTCCAACTCCGGCAATTGCGATATTTCCAAATTGTATCATCGCGTATCTTTTCATAATTTTATTCTTTCTATTTTTTTCTTGCATCGAAGATAGAAAACGGTACGGAAAAAGATAACGGAAACATAACAATCGCCATACGCCATCGTATGGAATAACAGTATAATAATAATAACAATGTAATGAAAAAAATGGGATCATTGTATTAGAGAAATGAAATTTCAAATATTGATTAATATGATATATTTTTCCTAATTTTATTGTCTATTATTTCTGTCTATTATTAATCTCTTTCTGCTATTCATTAGAGGTCACTATTTGTTTGACGTTGCATTCCTAAAATGAATTGATTCTCGTAATAAGTGTCATGCAGGATTCAACAGCATCGAGGCAATTCCGTTTCTCGCGTTCGTCCTGGCTCGTTCACCTTACCTCTTTCGTTTCTATCCTCCCTTCTGCTTCCTTCCGATCGTTGTATCTCTCTCGAACTTACAGTGATACCCCTTTCTCCACAATAGACTGGACCTGTTTCAGTTTCTCGTCCCGCCACCGTGCGCGCGTGCGTGCGTGCATGCGTGAGTGTGTGGACGTGGCGGTGAATTGGTAGATGCACGAACTTGCGGTCCGTTCGTCGTGCGGTTCGTCGTTCTCTCTCAGTGCGTGCCTTACGCGAGTACTGTGAGGTACTTGCCTTTCGCGAAACGATTGCGCGGCACGCGCACATTGCGACCACGCGGATAGAAGAAAAACAATTGATAGAGATAAGAAAGGAAAAAACCGACATTGAATTGATATCATGTGGCACAAAGAAAATGAGTGAGGGGAAACACGATTTGACAGACAGAGAAACGTCTCGATAGAGCAAGAAGAACAAACGAACGACTGAGAATAAGAGAGAAAGAGAGAGAGAGAGAGAGAAAGAGAGAGAGGGAGAGAGAGAGGGAGAGAGAGAGGGAGAGGGAAAGAAGAAAAGAGAAAGGTTGAAAGACAGAAGGAGAGAGAGAAAGAGAGAGAAACTAGCATTTGTTCTCTCAAAGAGAATCGCTAGCGAAGGGGCGAGTGTCTCTCGCGCTCGTCTCGCGAGTGCATCGTGTTCTTGGTGTCTCGCGTCTTGTGCATGGATCGTTTTATCGATATGCGGGAGAAGAGAAAAAGAGACCGCTCTCAATCTCTAGAAGAAACTTTTTCTTTAGAGAGTTCACCAGAAAGTTACCGCGAATCTCCTCAGTAAAAGAACTTTATCGATTGTAATCGATTCCCAATATCGATCCGCGATTATCGAAATCCCTTCGCTTTAACGCCGCAGATCATAAAGGTGCAACATCCGCCTGAAGAATCATGTTTGTCCATCGATGTGTTCGGCGGACGCAAACTGCCGAATGACTCATGCCATCCGACCTGGTTTTGTTATCGAAGTGAATGTAACCAACAGTCGAGGTGAACGACGCGCGTCTAACGACGAGGCACGTTTCCCACGGGATCAAAGGGAGCAACATCGATTGCACCTCGCGCGTCGCATTGCATCCCAATCGATTGATCGCTCGTCATATCGATCGCGAAATGATCCAAGTAAACGATCCACGTACGACATAATCACTCGGCGAACGTTATGCCGATGGTGAATTCGAGCAGCGGTGCGAAGTTGGCCGCGAGATATGAAACGTTGTGGCGTTCGCGCCAACGGCGAATATTGAATCTCAGCAGCCGTTGAAGCGGCATTTGCGGCACCACAATAGGAACCTGTCGTGCGATCACGATAGCGGTGAGCAGACGAGCATGCGATATAAAACAAGAAATAACGAGAAAGGCAAACTACATCACATAGCAAAAGCCAGCGTCGTAATATCTTTAGGCGACCGTCGAATGGTGTGTGCGAACGCGCCGGCCGACACAGATCCTAAGAATTTCGACCTTCCCTTTCGAAAGACAGAGAGAGCACACGGTAGATAAGAAGGGAGAAGGAAATATACCGGAGAATAGATTTTTACGATAAGACGAAAGAGGCTGCGGGCAGACAATTCGGGACAGAAAAAGGCACAATCATATTGTGCCTCGCTATCCTGGTAGCATCTAAGAACGGAGAAGAAAAAGAATAAAAGCAAGCAAGAAAGAGAGAAAGAGAGAGAGAGAGAGAGCGTAAGAGAGGGAGAGGGGGCGGCAGTATGGTATGAAGGAGGGTGCACAAGGTGCTATCGATACAGGCGAGGCGAGAGCTATCGTGCGTTGCGCTTTTTATGTGCCCGAGCAAGGTTCTACGTGAGTGGAACGACTGTGATATATGAACAAGTTGTACATGTGTACAATTGTGTGCACCGGTGTGCGCGCGCGCGCGCGGTCGACAGCGTGGACGAACGACGGGATCGTCACTGTTCCGTTCGAATCGGATACTCGGCCGTTTCGGCGTCTTTAGCGTTGCTACGCGGGTTTTACCACGCTCTTCGGGTAGGATACTTCTGAGGTGACAGGAAGATACATAGAGGTAAGTAGACAGCACGCGAAATGAGCGCGACTTTCGCAATTGTGCGATCGAATCGATCCCATCGCAGCGGAGAATTGCACAACGCGAGAGTTCTCAACTTCTCGACGAACGAGAGGAGATCGGCTCTTCGTTCCTGGGGAAACTCTCTCACGTTGGCTCGAAGTACGGCAGTTCTCGGACCACGCGTTCACGATTGCGCACCATTTTCTCCTTTTATCGTACGCATCGTGGAAAATGAAGGAGACATTAACGGGCGAGGAGGATCGCGAGAGAGAATCAGAAAACTCTACACCCAAGTATCATCGATATTTCTGATTCGATTCGCACGCATCTTTCATTTTTCAAAATGCAACGCGCAACTGCCCCCGGCCACTTGCGGTGAGAATGTCGATGTTAAAGAGGCTTGCCGAGTTGTTAAAAGCTATTGGAATCGTTGATGCGTATCTTCGCGGCGAGTCCGGGGCGAGTGGTTTTGCATTACATGCGTGTTCAAGAAAGAAAGAAAGAAAGAAAGATAAACGTTTGAACCACGCTCCTGCGTGATTTTGAAAATTGCTCCAATGGCGACGGGAGTGGTTGGCCTTCGAGTACACATCGATGATATAGATCGGAGACCAGGCCTCGGCCAGTAATCAAATATCTCGGGACATCTTAGGGGCCCTACGGCCATTGATATTTATTTTAAAACTAGGTATCGCCTCGTCGATCCGTAGGTTAACCTTCCACGCATGTGAACAGTTTAGCTTAACGCTTAATCACGGTATCTTCTAATCAATATTCCATTGAATATTCCATTTCATTTTATCTGATTTTTTTCAGGTTATTCATAAGAGGCAGATTAGATTTCCCTAGACGAAAGCGACAAATGAGTGAAAAAATGACGTACCTTAGCGATGTTAGATTAATTAAAAGAGAGGATGCAAAATCAAGTCATCGTTGATACGTTGATCCTTCAGGATGAAGCAAAATCATTATTCAAGCGCGGATTTCAGCCGTACGCTTTTCGATTGCTGCTAATTGTCGATAAATTCTTAGAATAACTGATCGTCATAGTTGTGATTTCAAGTATAAGTTCGAAGATTAACAAGCGATACTTCGCCTATCGCTTCGCCGTTGCACGTATTTAGTATTTACATGATCCGGCTGCGCGTGCACCATTTGCTCAACGTACCGAAACCAAATGTTTGTTCTGATACACTGGTTGTAACAGATTCTGTGCAGTCGCATTGAAACTGTTATCTCGATCGATTTGTTTATGAGCGGTTGTATCTCCCGTCTCTTTTCTCACCGCAGCGAGAAAGAATGGTCCCCGAATTTATCGAAAGTGAATAGTTCAACACCGATATCTCGATGTTTATGCGCGTTCAATATTTTAAATGCCAAATCTGAGACTTGAGAATTATTTGAGATGAGTATTCGGGATCTGGATTACCTAAAGAAAGCTGGATTTTTATATTTAAATTTAAATCGACATATAAATATTGAAATTAATTGAAATACACATTTCAAATTTATAAAATCGATCCTTAGATATATATATATATATATATATATATTTCTCACTCGCGCGTGCGGCGAATATGTTGACGAATAAAATTATAGGACTGATGAAACAACGAGTGAGAAAAGAATTATTCTTCATTTCATTTTCAGATGCTCTTCTTACTTTAGCGCGGTATTCAAAAAATCAGGCCTTTAGCCTGATTTTCCGAGCGAGAGAAATTTTACTGGCGTTCTGTTTCTTTCTTCTTTTATTCATCTCTCGAGTAGCATAAACGGAATTATCAAGGAAGTCGTATATCGATCGTCAATGTGAATGCGATTTGAATATCTTAGTTTCGCGCAGTGAAAAGACTGCGCGCATCGTGAAGTTGGCTATTTTCGCCGTGCCATTCAGGATGATCCAATTGTGAGGTGTCGGTCAACAAAGCGAAAGAATAAGTCTGAATAGTCGTCACATGCAGTACCGTTTAACTCTTAAACGGTACATCGTTGTCGTCGTCGTAGCCATTTAGAAACTGCCAAAGTCTGTCGCGTTTGTTACCACGGTGTCACGCTAATCAGTCACGATGCGTTGTAAACGGCGCTGCAATTACGCATGCTTCGATCCGAGCTGCATTTCCAGAAACAAAGGAACACCCTCTCGTCCGTGACGCGACTCCTTTCGGACGTGATATACTGCTTGCTCGACGTGCTTTGCCAATCGTCGTCCGTATTGCGCATCGAGATTTTTACGAGGTTTGCTTGAGCATGGAACGCAAGTCATTGGCTTTAATGTTCTAACAGATAAATAAATCTCTCTCTTCTCTTCTCTCCCTCTTTCTTTCCGTGACTCTCGATAAAACTTGGAGAGCAAGAACGATTATTGTCACACCGTGCTGAAGTCAGCCAAATGTCGATGGCATGATCAAAACTCAAACGATTCTCTTACTAGGGGAAAGGAATAACCGTTAATTCCTAGTATTTCTCAAAGTCGCGCTTAAATTGTCCCTAGTCGTTCCGGGAGAGATCCGTATTTCTCTAAAATTGAAATAGCAGCGAACAATAGTAATGAGGAGTCCGACGTGCACAGGGATGCGGAAAAAGACGCACTAGGAAGCGATCCGCGCGGACGCAAGTACATTCCTGAGACGTGGGAGCGCGACTCCCGGCGCGCATCGCGGCGAAACAATGTACAAGGTGATTCCCGCGATTCGTCTATTTTCCTTAAACCTCCGTGCACAACAATGGTGCGCTGTTTAATGAATCGCGCGGAATGAACCATTGAATCCTTCGAGCGATTACAGGACCGCAAGTTGCAGGTTCTCTCGTTAGACGAGTTCTTCGCGAATCAATGAACGACGCGTATATATATATATATATATATATATATATATATATATATATATATATATATATATATATCGTGCATATGCTGCCTAGCATGCGCGTTTCGCTTAAACGGGGACTATCGTTGAATCCTTCACACATTGTCGTCCTTCCTTCACGTCTCGGACTGTTGGCGAGCCTGAAGCCTGAAGCCTGAAACGAGGATGATGCTCTCCCGCTTGGAAAATGTCCGATCCGGGAGGAAATGCCGAACCCGCGACACACCCTATACATTCTAGCGTTACAAGTGCAGTTCGCGCGCGCATGCACGCTCTCGTCGGCTCTCCCGCACATGGCGCAATTAAAGGTTCAACGAACCGCGCGATCCGCGAGCGGTGTGCTCGTCTCCCTTCATTGATTACTGCGACGATGATGAATCAGATGTGCGGGACACCGTTCGTTGGCACGATTTCGCCGGCAGGATCTCGGAATCGATTCCTCACGGCAACACGTCGCGTTGCGTTAATTAACGCCACTGCAAGATCACTCGTTTTCCCCGCGAGCAATAAAACGCGTCATTTCTACATCGACGTCGACGATGTTCTCCCTCCTCAGCGGGGATCGGGAGACAGACGAGTTAGAGCGTGGCCGATTCGCCACTTTCAGCGTTAAACCGAAAGTTCGAGTGTCGGATGTTTCTCTAGACTTTCGAACTTTCGCACGTAGACGCGAAGCTATAATTCACCAGTGAAAATGCCGCGAAAATATGTGCGGATTCGCTGTCTTCCTTCATCTACGCGAACCTTTATCTATACCTCCATGTCTCTGCGAGCTCTCTTTCGCTTTAGATAAAGCAATGCTAGACAACGTGCCGAAAAATTGTGGCGTTCGTCTTAATACGTCGAAACGTGAATCGCCATCTTTTGAAAGATGGCGTGTCATTTTTTTAATTAATAAGGTCTACGAGAAATATTTATTTATTCTCCTAGATTTCAAGACGTAAGACGACGTATTTATCCTTTAATCCCCAGAGCGTTGAAGTTGAACTATGATAAGATCAATAATGCGAGATTCTTGCCGTCTGAGCCGCCTGTTTCCAAGTTCAACTCTCTTCACTATCTCGAACAGCTCGTCGTTGCTCGTCGGAGCATCTTGTGTGATACAGAGAGCGCGCGTCGAGGCGGCTGCAGCATTGTTAATTCGGTTTAACGTGACCAGAATGACCGGAGAGCCAGCGGCCGAGTAATTGTATACAATTACATCATTTGTTTGCTTTCTGTCCGCGATCGCGGGTCGTGAGAACGCAATCCAACGGAGCGACTAAATGCGCGGACCGAATTGTGCACATCAGACGAATTCATCTCGCTCGCGCGAGCGTCAACGCGAGTAATTAATTGACGCGGTCAAAGGACTTCTCTCGTGAAATCATCGCCGTATTCCGTGTCCTGGTGACACATTCATCAGGTCGTTCATCACGAGATTCGCTCCTTTATTTGCGTATTCTCGAGCGTGGCATCATCAGCAACGCCGATTAGCATCGCTGTGTCAGAGTTGTTAATCACTGGCACGTGGACGATGATTTACAGACATTTCAACCACGTATTTATAATACATTGTCGTCCACGTATGAGCCACCGTGAAAAGTTTACGCAGACCATACCAAAACTGCTTTGTCTAGTGCCGTAACTTATTGTTATGCTAACGCGAACGTGATCGTCGACTATGCAGTACGGAATAATCGAGTGTCAGCGCTGTATTGCGTTAAACGAAAAGTTGCTTATGTATTTAATTCGGAGTTATTCTAAGAAGAGTCCGTCATGCTATGAATTTATGTAAGAAAGAACATAACAAGATATGGGTTTTGCACATTCAGTTTTACACATTCGGCATATAGTTGATCAAAAGCTTAAATCAACAGACGTTCCTTCGGATCAATCTAGGATTACATTCAAAATTTTGTCTCGACGTAGCCTTTTTTATTTAGATGCAAATATTTAATATTTCATTATGCAGCTATTTAAATTAGATTAGGAATCATCGGAATCTCTTGCATGCGGAATTTATTGCATTCCCGACTGGATGTGAGATGCGGATCTGTCTCACCGTGTCTCATGCATGTCAGATGTTAGATGGAACATTTAATACCAAATGGATTTGCATTATTGGCATCGTGAAATATCCTGATTGGAAACATAATCCGTGAAGGTCGCATCATGATTTGTCGTAACAGTTATAAAAAAATGAGATTCAATCACCGTTACCGTTCATTGCTAAATGCATCGGTGCGTCGCAAATCAGTCACTTAACGTCTCAGCGTTAATCGCCGCCGACAATTACGAACAGTTCGATGATGAAGCATCACGTCGTTCTCTTCCTTGGATCACGTTTCAATCATTCTCGATTCGAACGGGCTTGTAAACGATATCATCGTGTTTACGTATCGCAAGAGGGTGTAACGCGTCGTCAATTTCCGTTGACATGGCGAGCGTATTGATAGGAAAGTTCCTCCGGTATATTCGAAACGGTGAGTTTATTAAGAAAGGGCACGTTAAGAAAACAGTGATGGATTGACTAGTTAACGAAGACCCACAAATTAAGTAGAACAATCTTACAGCGAAGTATCGTTGAAAACCGCGTTATGTTGAGAGAGTGGTATGACCAGAGATCCTCTTGAATGGGTCAGGCAAATCTAGGACAAGTTCATAAAGTCGCGATGAAAAATTGCACCGACACACTTTATCTATGAGATGTAGTTCTTCTGATGTAGTTAATTCGATCTTTTTAAATAGCTTTCAAGCCTGCAATTATTCGAACCAAACGAGATCCATTTAAATATCATATAATTTAATGACACACGCATGCTTTCTTCTGTATGCGTATTAAATTTACGATATCAAATATTTTTAAATATAAATATAGAAATAATATTGCGTGTGTGCGTGTCTATATAAAAATATTGTAGTATTTAATTGATACATTCAAAAAGAGAATAGAGAAAGTAATTTTTAATAAATATAGCTACGTAAGAGATATATTATCTCAAATATTTAAATAATAGCCTGAGATAATAGCATTTCAATTAGCTCTGGAATTTTCTCTTAGAAGATTAAAAGCGAGTTATCTTTTAATTACTTAGTTATTTAATTACTTAGTTACTTATTATTTAGTTATCTTTTAATGTTGATTATCTTCAATTCTATTAGTAAGAAAAAAGAACATTTCTGTGTTCCTGAACGCTAGATGTAACTCCAATCGTTCAATCAACAATCGTATAAACAATCATATAAACAAAAATGCTTTTTTGCAGACGCGAATCATCGCAAGATGGCATCTAATAACGATGACGATCTGATCGATCTCGGAAACGATGCGTGCGTTCCGCGTGTTACCGTGGATGACCCGACACCCGAGGAGCAGGAGCATCTGCTCGATGTGTGTCCTCCGAAGCTGGAGCAGAAGCTTTCGCTCACCAAACGACGAGAACAAGTGTTGGACAGCATAGATAAAGGTGATATTCTGGTGACCTTGGGTCACGATCAAGTAGTGCCTGTCCGTAAGAGGATTGACGTGGTTTCGTCAGATACCATTAAACGTGTCCGCAACATCACTCGGAATCTCGAACCGGTGATACGCAGAACTCGCTCGAGTATTAATGAGGAAATCCAGGACACGGTGGATCATCCGTTGAGCGTAGACAAAAGTCTGCAGTGCTCGACGGCGAAGCACGAAAATGAAACGTACGAGACACAAGAGATAAACAACGCCTTCAATTTTCTTACCGAGCACGATGATAACGCGGAGGATCAAGAAGCAGAAACGAGTTTCAATCACGCTAGAAACGACAATGCCGATTGTGATCGTTCAATATCCTCTATGCGTCCTTTGATCGAGGAGGAAGATGCGGTCAATTGTTCATTCGATATCCCATCCTCGAATGAAGAAACAATCGATAGAAGCGACGAGGAGGAGAGGAGAGACATGGTCACACGGAACGATGCTCAGTACGATGATCAAGTTCAACTGGATAATCCGGCCTTCGAATCATCGCCGAATTCACGACAGCTTGCCGCGGATATTCCAATCAGGCATAGATCTGTTTCCGTTGACTCGGAACCACGTATGACGGTAACTCTCAAGAGACACGGTTGGGGAGACGTTGCTTTCAAACGCGAAAGCAAGAGACGTTCCCTGCAGGAGTCGCATCGTAAATCATGGACAGAAGGAGCGAGTCTAAACTCGGCTCTTACCAACAGACTTCCCGGTATCGAT
The DNA here is from genome assembly GCA_020341155.1 of Eciton burchellii. Lineage (NCBI taxonomy): Eukaryota > Metazoa > Arthropoda > Insecta > Hymenoptera > Formicidae > Eciton > Eciton burchellii. The sequence continues at coordinate 2,873,130 of JAHMML010000007.1, forward strand.
AGATCCACCAGTCTTGAAGAAGAATATCACTGTATGCCGTCGACCTCCAACATTGATCATGGAACATCCATCCTTCTCGCGAGGTATGATTGCTTCTACCAATATTTTCATGTCCCTTCTCGTCTCTAAAAGAGACGTTTTTTGGTCATACGTGAATTTATGTAGAAGATCTACATCTTGAAAATTATGATGTTCCGTTAGAAATAATATTCTTCATTCAATAATCAAGTCTTTATAAAGATGATAAAAAAAATTAAAGAATTATCAACAATCCAAAATATATGATTTTAAATTGAAAAACGTAGACATTATCCTGGATATATAATTATTTTAGAACCGAATAGATATACTCGCCTACTTTCTCTTGTTATTTAAAAAGTGATGATATCTTAATCGTATCATTGAGCTTCTTGAAGAACGCGATATTTTCGTAGGATTTTCTTTTTTTATATGATTAAAATCTTACTTGTGATAGTAGCTTTACAAGGCAAGTAAGCTCGCATTATTAGTTCAGTTTGGAGATACAAATTTATGTAGATGGGAAAAGAGAGAAAGAAAGACACACAGAGAGAGAAAGAGAGATTTGAACGCATTGACAGGAAAGCGGCACTTTTGTTCCGGAAGTATTTACATAGACTCGACGAGCATGCAAACTGTTTCGATTCGAACGCGTTCAGTGACTATAGCGATGAGAAACAAGAAATGATATGTAGCACCAACTCTCGTCATTGATCGAAATGAGGTGCAACAAATGCAGATTCTTCGACAACTGCAATACATTATATCGCCTCTCATTCGAGCTATTAGCATAGCAAGCTCGAGAGTTTCAATATCGAGAGTCGCTTTCAGCGAGCAGGTTTTTCAAGTGGCTACTGTTCTGAAATGCACTCGAACATTCGTCGGGAATCACTCTTGATTCATCCGTTGGACTCTTAATCTTATGCGTGCGAGTTGATGCGTATCTTGCAATATTTTCGAGTGAGTGCTATACATACGATAGATGTACTGTTTTGGAATCAGAATATATTACATTTGATAAAATATTAATATTTTTAATTGCAGATTACAGATTACGCATACGCGATTATATGATGTGAAGCAACACGATTGTTTTTATAATACACATTGTAATGATACACGTGTACAGTTATGTATAACATTTTCCTCAGTTCAAGAGATTGAAAGTTAGGATTTCATAAATTAAAAAAGTTTATGTTTTCTCTCCCTTTCTCTCTGTCTTTCTCTCATTCAAGATAAAGTGAAACTTTCTAACATTTGCGGGATTAGAGCGATACAGTAACATTCGATCTGAAGCCGTACGCGCTCTCACTTGAAAAGGAATTGTATCAGCCAAGTCATAAAGACAAACAAGATAAGTTTTCATGATGATTCGCATAACGGTGGACGCATCCACGTAAGCACGCAGACATGCGATGATAGTTAAGTCCCGCACCGAATTGCGCGCAGAAACATAGGACATTACGTATGACACGAGAAAGCGGAAAATTCTGGCCTTTATCCACAACAACGAGTGTTGTGACAATTGATAACATATTCGTAAGATAATTGCATCTTTCTCAGGAATATGCAGATCTTTCTCCCTGTCTCATTAAAAATGGACAGCCGTGCAATTCTTGTATACTTGCTATTTATTTTTTTTTCGAAATCAAGCGTATATTATACACGTAGGAATACGATGTCGATATTCCATAACGTTAAATATCGACATCGTATATTAAATATCGACATTTACCTTCTTCTCGATAATACACGTGAACAAACGGAGACTGAATAGTTCAGTTAACTTCGCTAATGATCATTTTGCGATTTCGCGACTTCTTCCATCTCGTCGAGTTCCAGGAATAATGGAGCTCGTTGATTACACGTGATGTAATCCCAGCAACAATAGCAAATTACCGCTGCTGACTCACGTGCGAAGAAAATAATTAATAAATAGTCGCGATACGCATGATCGCGCAGAGGAAATCCACGTTACGTTCATTATAGTACAAAATAGCGAGAGTCTTTGATATACGGGCGCATGAGAAAGGGCATGACCGCACTTAGAAAGCCAGTCCCGGGTCTGATACGCGACCGTTACAAAAATAATCGGGTCATCGGGCGTTCGAACGGCCTCTCCTCTCTCTCTCTCTCTCTCTCTCTCTCTCTCTCTCTCTCTCTCTCTCTCTCTCTCTCTCTCTCTTTCTCTCTCTCTTTCTTCTCCGGATATATAGACACGCGAATTTCAGTTGTTACATCGGCGAAACACTTCCCACGCGCGCAATTCGCAGTACAATAGGGTGAGAGTTACTTCGTGTCGGTCACATTACGCGTCCGGAAAGACCGCTGTCGCAGCTTATGCGCGCAGCTCGTGACGAAATTCGGTAACGGCAACTCGCTGCTCGTTCGCTCATTTTTTTTTCATAAAAACGAGAAGCCCGAAAACCTTATATGCGATTAATTTGATCGCGGGCGTGCCAATCGTTGAGTGCTATTCTTCTTCGACGGAGCAAGCTTTATCTTTCCATGAAAAACGACGGACAACGAGAATCTATTTTCGGAATGACTTTTTCCGAAAACATATAAGTTAGTTTATATATATATATATATATATATAAACCAACAACGTACATACATATATATATATATATATAAACCAACAACGTACATACATATATATATATATATGCACCTGTAAATCTGAAGTGAGATCCTGAAACGATGATCCGATCGTGGAACGAATGATTAGCGAAAATCGCAAAATACATTATGTACGCCACGCGTACGTAGCACGTAAGGTTACGCGTTACACGAAATAATTTTCTTTCTCATAATTTACCCCTCACTCGGGAATTATCCAGCCATGATCCCCGCCGCTCGCAGTGAACCCCGTCTCCTCCCTCGCGCGCACCTGCGAACGGTTCCTGCAGCAGGAGGAGAAATTACGTTGCTCCTCCACCCACATTCCTGCGATTATTCCCCTGCGAGATTCATAATCGCGCCGTGTTCAGCCGCCTCTGCGAGGGAAGCATCCGTTTAGAGCGACACACAATACGGCGCGCAAAAGTAGCGTTCGCTCTCTCGCATGCACTCTCGTGTCGCATTATTTCTCGTCGTCTCGCTGGCCGATCGGGACGGATGTGGGGCGCATGGCACCCACGGGGATCACGTGGAACCGTTTTCCAGCACTATCCTGTCCGTGTACCGTCAGCGTGGCTCTTTTATCGAGCGCTTCTACCCGGACGACCGGAAGTCACGGTACACGGGGGTCGTGCGCGTAAAGCGTGGCGCCCGCATCGGATCGGCATTCTCTTCACCCGTCCACCCCCCGCTTGTGCTTCGCCGCGTCAGCTCTGACTCCCTCGAAGTGGCACGTGCGTCTACGCCCGCGCAACAGAACAAAGGGTTCCCGTTCGGCGATCACCTTCCATGAAGATGATTTCTCTTCCAAATCATCTCTCCTCCCTCCCCCCTATACGCGGATGCGCTCGCGCGAGGTCAGCCGTGCGTTTAACTGTCGCGTTGTTATCACGGCGGTTTCATCTCTCGTTTGCAGATGCAGATAGAGCCGTAAACTGGGAGAGTGTAACAGATCGAGGTCGTCGACCCGCGCGGACCCAACATCTCGATACGCAAATTTTTAAATACGCTGAAAGGGTGGGGAGAGAAACATAACTTGACGTGAAGAAATTCCCGATGGATATATAGCGAATATATAATTTCTTTCTCCCTTTCTCTCTCTCTCTCTCTCTCTCTCTCTCTCTCTCTCTCTCTCTCTCTATATATATATATATATATATATATATATATATATATATATATATATTGAATATGGGAAATTTCAAAATTTCATTAATAAATATTTTATAGCATTGACAAGCAACAACGTTCACTGTGTCACCGAAGATCGATTAACCGTCGTTATCGCAAAGTTATAATGGAAAAAAGTTACGCGAGAGTTTATGTTCTTATTGCTTTTGTGTATCGTATGTCACGCGTTATGAGTAATTCATTTTTCAGATTTGAAGTAAATTAATGATCTACTAATGTCGCTGACAACCGTATAAAGCAGCCGTTCTTGTTACGATTAGCATGGTTATATCATATATTATTCATATCTACCAAAGGATGAATTTACATTTTTGCATTATTCATCTTATAATATCCACAAAAAAGGAGAAACCGTTTCGTCATGTTTGGTGTTTCGCGTTCGTCGGAGCGAGACCCCGCGTAAACCCTGCCGAAGATTAAGCCCGCATCTCCTCATGTTTGTAGACAGCCGCCGGAAGTGGAATCAGTAGTGGCCACCAACACCGAAGATGGCTGTTCGGATGGTTCCGAGGTGGATTGGTCATGGCTCGAGGAAGTGGAGTGCCTGCGGGCCGCGGAATCGCCCGGTGAATGCGCCGTCTCACAGGAGGGAAGGAGCAAAAACATTTCCCCCACCAACGGGCATGCGGAGCGCAAGCGCGTTCGCGAGTGTCATGGAACAGCGACGAGCCGCAGTGTCGCGATGTCCGTCGGCCCGACGATAAAGTCCCTAGGACTTACCGGCTCGCCTTGGCCAGCCACTGGTAGTAGGATCTTTGATCGCCGGTACAACAGCGTCCACTCCAGCGTTGATCAACATCGCCGTGACGCTGGCTATACTCATAGCAACAGCATCAACGTCAACAACAACAATAACAACAACAACGATGATGACGAAGTCGCGCGTTGTAACGTCACGAATGAGACGGCAGATCGCGAAAATCGCAATAGCACGGCGATCACAACGGCGACGATGACGATGACGATGACGAGCGCAACCGATTCCGTCGCTGCTTCCACAAATTCGTGGGTGCGCGCGTCCATGCGGCGCCTGCGTCATCTGCGGCTACCTGAGAACACGCAACACAACGGCGGCGGTATTAACGAGCCGATAGCCGGTCGACGCACCGAATTCCCGGCGCCAAATTCATTGCCGGACATCGCGTTGATCGCGCCGGAAATCCTTGCAGCGCAGACCAATGGCACCACGTCCAGCACGCTGCGACCGTCGAGCGCGCCCGCCAGAAACGCGGCCGCTGTCTCCGTCCTAAACGCCGGCGCCGCGACGCCGCGCCGCACCGGTCGAGAATTCGCGACTGGCGGCGGCAGGTCCCGACCCGCGCGAAGTCGAGACGCGTCTTCGAGGCAGAGCAATCTCAGCTCCGAGACTACGGTCAGCAACGTCACCACACCTGGTACCCCTGCAACAACCTCCAGCTCGTTCGGTGCTGCTTCCACCAGCCCCCCATCCAGCACGACGACCAGACCACTGCGCTCCGTTCCGAGGTCAGTGGACGTATTTCTATATTTATCATGTAATCATGAGATAATTCTTTCACAGAAATTTAGAGTACCAGATACGTCTGGCAGATCAGTCCGGTACGCCACCTGAGAAGGAAACTCCGAGAAATCTTGAGGCGTGTTTTCTATGTCAGAACTCGTGTCATACATCGCACGTGTTGAATTCCTTCTTGAAAGGAACATGTCGCAGTGCGATTGATATAAATGCCGAAAACTTTAATTTCAGTCTCCCGATATTAATTATCATACGTAATATCAGGATAATATCAGGATTATCTTGAACTTGAATATTTTCCGTTATGCAATGTCCAAAAGAAACGGATAAGAATACCGATCGATGAATGAATCTTCATTGATCGCACTGCAGAGTCTGGAAAAATAACGGATCCAAATAACGGATTCAAGTTTTTCTTGAAACACAAAAAGCTTAATCTTCACGGCCGGCTAAATTTCTTGATTCCTCGTGTCTGGTCCTTCGCCCGGACCTCTTGCCACACTCGCCGGAAATGGAGTTAACGACTCACGGTTTGTGAATCTTGCTGCTCGTCCGAGCTTGGTGCCGCTTCGGCTCCTCGTTTGCGCAATCGGCCAATATATTTTCAGGCGTCGGGGAGATTGGACATAAGTCATCTTTGCCGGGTTCCGTCAGCGATCCTTAAAGTCCTACGCGTTTTTGTTCGGGGGAAGCAATCGGTTCTCGTAGAATTGCAATCCATTAGCGAGGAAGTTTCCATCTGCCGGAAAAATCAGACTATCGGCGTTAATTATCGGCGAAAACCGACGTGCGGTTTATATTGCTCGTATGTTAGACAAAACGTTTCATCGCTCGCGCGAAAATGCTTTTATTTCAACTGGATACATCGCGATGGTCGCGATGTAGGATGAATGAAAGCTTTAAGGTATATAGAGATACAGAATTTTTCGCGGGGTTTGTTACATCGGTAAATAGTGAAAAATATTGAACGCGATAGATTGATAGGAGAAATTGATGTCGGCGTATCGTAACGGCGAACGTAAAATGAAAAAGAATCGCTTTTTTGATGCGAAAACCATGGACGATTTCGAGGTAAACTTTTATTCGGTATTTCGTTAAGGATCCTTGATGCGCGTTACTAGCTGTGTTGTCATACATTTCAATCGCAGGACTCACATGTCCACAGCCTATCAGGACACATCTCATTTCGTCAGACACTACAGATTGTACTTGTATCAATAACACGCGCTGTTAATAACATTAACGTGTTTTGCTTCCTCCGGCATTTCATTATCAACACCAATTGCATCAACATTCCATTGTTGAGATGTCTTTGCTGGAAAATATTACGCACCCGTCCAATTGATCGTACTTGAAATTTTGTACGAAATTATTTTAATTAATATTCAAAATAATTAACAGCCTTCAATTATTTCTAAATAAATTATATTGGAGTAACCCGCATATAGAGCGAATACGCACACACGACGATAAAGATAACTTTGTATCTTTTCCTTTTTTTTTTTTTTTTCCCAACGATAAGTTTAACGAGTCGCGTTTTCAGTTGGCGCTAAATCGCGCGTGTAAAGTTTCAATACCGTATTTATTTATCGGCAAGCGACACTTCTCGAGCGACTTCAATCCCGATGTGGATCGTTAAACAAGCGCTACGCGAGGAACGTAATTCATCGAGATAATAGGGAATTTATGATGGTGAACAATTTATTATTGCTTTATCGAGTTTTATATATATATATATGTATATTTTCAAAGTCTACTAGTATTATTTCTCGCTTTGTTAAGTTAATTCCATTGTTTACGAGAATTACTTGGCCTTGAATGGCGATGAACAGAAATCGATCGCCAATAATCATCATCACACGTTACAGTTTTGGACACAAAGACAATAGCAGTGTATATCGAGAGTTAATTTTATTTAAAGATGGATTTAACGAAATATAACATAATATGATAACTCTTCGCGACTCTCTTCGATTGCAGCCATTGCACTGTAGAATGAAAATATCAATGCCAATACGTCGTCGAAGACGGGGATCAATGGTCTTGATCTCTTTTTGAGATTGCTTCAATCGTCGATGAACCGTATAACCATTGCACAATCCACTCCCTTGTATCGAATCTGTATCGAGAACTAAGATCTGTCACGGATAACGAACGGAGTTACGATTTGATCGGACTCGAGCGCCGTGATTCTCTATTTATAACGTGAGAAAACCCGAGAATGGCACTCGCATCAACGGATATTTACGGTAATGTTTCATTATTCCGCGTAGTATTCATTTGGACACGCCTCTATCGTTGATGAATTAATTATAAGCAGGATATGGCCAAGGAGAAATTTCTTTCTTTCGCTTCTGAAGAAACACTTGATCGCGACAGTATAAATTAGATAATGAACACACAGCTGAAAACTTACATAGATTTCACGCACTTGATAATGATCAGTGTACATATTCTGTTAAATCGGCACATAATTGGATCGGGACTGAAAGCAAACGAAAACAACAAACGAAGCAACAAATTCCAGTCTCGAGCGACATGAAAGAACCTGCTCGATACCAGCGACGAGTGTTTTCAATCGATAAATGTATCCTTATAAATGTAAATTTATAAATTAATATTACTACGTATCTCGAAGACGTATCTCAAAAACGTTTCGAGATAGAAAATCCTCGCGACTTTTACAAATAGATTATTGAAGACGACGATCGCTATCTTTAGCATAATTTAGAGATAAACGCGCGCGGACGTCTCCTGCGTTTCTTTTCGTGTGATTTCGAGCGAAATTCGCGAGATGGTTTTCTTGTCGATGAATCGACTGATCACGTTTCTTTGGCGCTCACCGAAGCATCGAGTGATCGCCGAGAAAGTCCAGAGAATCGACTCTCGAACCGTAACCATCGAAACGTCATTGTTCATGTCGATACGCCTTCGTTAATGCTGCGAGCAAAGGTGCGCCGCATTTTTCTCGCGCGCTTAATTTATTTGCATTTTTAGAAACTTTTTACAATTTTTATATATTGAAACGATAATTTTAGACATTGAAAAGGATCAATAATGAATTTCCAACGCGATCGTCGATTATCAAATGAGCGATAATCGTGAAAAAGAATTGGTCTCTTGTTATTATGTAATTATATATTGTTATTATATATTTTGTTATTTATGACACCGTTTATTTCATTCGCCGTATATTGCTTCAAAGAATCTCAAAGATTTAAATAGGATTTTCAGTTGAAAGATGAAACAATTTTTTTCTTTCACTGAAAATTATCTCAATATGCTCATTCGATTTGCAAAACAAAACATTTCAAACGTATTTCAGGATATCTCAAGATTTTATTAAAATTTATTATTTAAAATTATTTTTAAAAACTCGTGTATATTGTGATTCCTCTATGTCGTTGATGTTGAGGTATTAAAATTTCTTCGAGAATCGACTTCAACATTTTCACCTGATTTTCTCACATGTCGCGCCTCGCCATGTTATATCTAGGAAGAAATGAAAGAGCGGAAAAGGAAGAGAGATAATCAAGAGTAAGCCTAATGAGAAACATGGCTCGACAATTTCTCCCGCAGCGTCAAGAACAGGTAGTCAAGAGTGTCAATAGCCACTCTTGATTCCCGGTTATCGCCGGGACATGAAAAAGCATTAATGAGAAATCCCGTCGCGATGCAATTACGCGTGTTAACGACGTGTTCCTTCGTGATTGTTTGGATCCTTCGACAATGATAGTCGTATTTGGGTCACTTGGTTGCCAGGACAGTACCGGGTTGACGATGCACCGCTTCGTCGCGAGTTACCTTAACGGTACACCGGCGTTATGGTCGCAATCATCATGCGTCGGTGTTCTATAATCGTCCGGGATGAGTTCATCAAAGTGAGAGGAGCAAGCATGACGCACACGTACTTTGTTCTCCCCGTCAGGCTTATCCGTGTGTTCAAGGGCTCTAATGCATTGCCATTCGCGGCGAGAGAGGCTTTTCTTTTTTTAATTTCCCGATAACCCATTGATGACTCCTTCGAAGAAGATATCATTCCTGGATTAGTCTGATTTACATTGTAGCAACTGATTTACGAGCGCTTGTCAGATATTGCTTGTTTTCGAGAACGAACACCCTCGCGGTGGCATCGAGAGTTTATCGTTTTGTTCGGTCATTGCACTTAATTCTTTGTGCGCACTTCTCCCGTCACCTCTTCGCGGTAGTTCTATTGATCTTGATGAAGTTGTGTGCCGCGTCAACGGCAAACGGCGGCACTTGCCTTTCGCGCGTACGGACTCGTAAATTCAAACGTGACTTACCTTTATAATCCAGTCTTAATCTTGATTTACGGATGTATTTTCGTTTGAAAATATAGATTGTATCTTTCAGGACAGTGAACTCTCATTCGATCTGGGGATTTCTTTTGATACATATCTCTGTCTTTCTCTCTGTATCGATTAACGTATAATGCATTATTTATTATTTTAATTTATGTATTACGAGAAAGTTGGGTATTTTTCAAAAATATTTCAAGAAGTGCATGATTGCTCCACTTCTTCTACAATGATTTCAAACACATTTTAGATCTCACGATTACGCAATAAGAAATGTATTATCGAATTAGCGGATAAATCGAAGAAGGAAGTGGAAATAAAAGAGATGAGCAGGTCGGAGTATCATTAACACGAGCAGGATTCATTTCTTCACGTAGATTGTATCAGAACAATTTTTCTCTCACACCGACATCTCGACGTTTATCGCCCTGCAACATTGATGATCTCCATCTTATTGTACGGTACAATTCAGCCACTTTCGCGAGCATCCTTTGTTTTTTGGAGAGCACCGTGACGCCATGGAGAAGTACCGGTCAGCTTCAGTCTTCTGAAGAAGAAGACTGTTCAAATTCGGGAAGCGAATACGCGAAAAAACCTCAAATATGAGATTCTTGAAAAATTGTTCAAACTTTTCGAAGACCTGACTATCAGGGAGTATCATCAAAAAACATTAAGAAAGCGAATTATAAAAGGAAGAAAATAAACAAGAAATGTACAAGTTACTCCCTTTGTTTCTATCAATTCCGCATAGTGAAAGAGTAGCGGTCAGCGGCGATATCAGGTGTATACACCGACTGCACTGACTTGTTTGTCCTTATTGATTATTTCCCAGACGAAGCGCGCTAGCTTGCCATTATTCAGGCCTCCCCCAGGACAGGTAGGCACTTGTAACGCTGATTCCGAGCATATCTAATCTCTCGGTTGACCCTTAACGATTTTTCCTTATCAGTAAGACGAAATCTGACACGAGTACCTTAAAAAGTATATTTTTAGCGTTATGATCGCCGTGTTGGAACGCTGGATCGATCGAGGTTCGTCAGTGGAAGAGATCTGTGCTTTACTTTGCTTTTAGATTAATATTCAAATCCAGATTCGTTCATCCTAATATCGCTCGAGGCGTTACAGAAATTTAATTTATTTGAAAGTAGAAATTAATTGAAAGTAGGATAATCAAGTAGAGAGGTCAGCATCGACGAGATATCACGCTTCGTTAATTTCGAATGCTCATTGACTGAAGGAGCATGAATCTTTAATTATTTCAGAGTTACATTTACTTGCTGAAGGGGTTGAATAATTAGATGCACTCGTTTGTATACGAGGCCGACCTCTCTAATTATTGCATGCTACGATATGTTGGAAAAAGACTTTCACACGCTCAAACAGCTCGAACATGCTGAAATTTTTATATAAAAGAATTCCTCACTGCATCTGCTATCGCAATTTTCATCATGCGAGCATTGATGGATCGTGGCATATGCAAGGCATGTCCGGTGTATTCCATATTCTTCACCTGCTGCGAAAACAGGTGATTTCTTGAATGAAGGCTACTCATGCCGGATGCCGCATTTGTCATAAAAGCATCAGTAAACCTTCAAGAGAAGCGTACATGTTGAACATGTGTCGTTTTAATAAAAATTCGCTATCACACGATAATACAAATATTCTTAATGTCGATTGTTCAAAGATTGCAACGGAGACACCGTTTCATGAAATATCCATTAGGAAGGAAAGCACTGAATTATTCAAGAGGCTCACACGATTGCCAATTCCGAAGCAAACGTGTAGGAGAAATTATTCGTTCGTTTATTCGACGTCAAATCTTATTTTTCTAATTAGTTTTCTGGATGCGCCTGGTGATGTAAGCTTTCATGCTCGAAGGACTTTCCGTATCTGCACACTTTCGCTTTCTAAACTTCGGAACTTGAAGTAGCTTCGCCCTTTGGAGAGATAGAGACAGTTGAAGCACCTGGAATACGAAAAAGCTAATCACTCTGACAGTTTTAACAGTATAATAATGTAACAGTAGACGGACAACCGGTTCTCCATCACTATCTTGCTTCTCCTTCTACAAACTTTCCCTATAATTTTTCGCAAATTTCTTCTTCGATCTCCATCACGTTTCACTTGTAAAAACAGCTGGCTCTTATTTTCAACGATCTATCAATCGAAGATCGATAGTTGTAGTAGTACGGCTTTACGTGTATAGATAAAGAGTAACATCAATAGACATCTCTAATTAATTAAAAAGATATGATACGCTTTTAATTACAACGCTCAGCTCTTAGTTGCAGTCAAAAGCGTTAGCTTTCGCAAAATAATCTCTTTTCGGTTCATTGCGATTGGACAACATGAAAGAAGCATGAATCATTGACACTGGCTGGCAGTTGAATTACAATTCGAAATTTATGTGCATTTGATCACGTTCGCCTTACGAGTCGCCTTGCTCTCGGATCTTGAGCGCGTACTAGATTCGCGATGCGCATTTTCCAGTCGTCATACACGCGGCAATGAAGATGATTTACATGACGCGGCTTTCCAACAAAGGCATTCATGTGACAAAATCGCCGCTCCTGTTATCCGATCGTCGCTCTTCGCTCGCGAGAATGTCCAATCTCGCGAGGACGGCGATTCCGCGCGATTTCGTCACTGCTGTTCCACGAATTATGAAGACTCTTTGGATCCCTGGTATCGACCATGTTTCCTTCAATTAATTCTAATTACTACGCGAGACACAAGGTTTCCGTAGTGTGAAACGTTCGCGATTCGTGATTTCCGAAAGCGCATGCCCGCTTTCGGGAAGACGATATTTCGTATTCTCGTCTTTCTCGCCGTTAATTCATCGTGTTTCTCGATGATTTCGACACACTTGGACTCGGCGCACTTCACGCACGACTAATTTGCCAATCCAGCGCGAAAGCCTCGGCGCGTGCTTCTCAACGCGAGGCGGCGATGCATTCTCTTCGGCAGACAGCCAGTTAGGACTCAACGTTGTTTCAGGCAATTATCAACGTCCGACAGCCGTGTGCATTGTTCGAGCGCGAACGCGAGCTTCTCCTTATGACGTTTTTCGTGTTACTATAGGAATGCTTTAATGGGATAAATGCGTCCACGGCGAGCGAGCCGGTCTGACGGAATCATCGGCCCGGAATGCACCGGTTAGTCGGGTTGAACGTACGTTTCTGAAACGACGTCTACCTCGTCGAGATGTTGGCTCCGGACCGCTTTTTTCGGCGAACTGAATATAAACTATCGACTTGGACTTTAATCGCCGTTTAGAGGCAGGAATCTTATGACACAAGTGCGAGATTATAATGCAGATAGGATAATCGGAATGCGAGAAAATGTATAAAAATAAATAAATAAGAACGCAGGAATGTAAAAGCAGCGTGTTAAAAACGTGTTCTCTGAATTCGATTATCGTGATATTTGTTTCGTTTCGAGGCGCAAGTCAAGTCACATTCGCCGAATCTGTGTCGAATCGGATATTCCGACACTCGAAAACAACATTAGAACGGCTCAACAGAGACTCACGGATGCCTGGATATTATTCTTTCTTCGGGTAAATATCATTTTTTCTCGCGCAATCAATGGCTGGCCATGAAAAACCGTGCAGTATAGTTACAGCTCGCGATAGCAGTGCGGTGGATGTAACGACGAGTAATTAGAGCGCGACTGAAGAAGCTAAGCGCTGCTTTTAGAAACGCCCGGCTTTTTTCCGGATAAAATCGCGCGTGAGAACCTCTCACGAAAAAGGATCACTGCTTTCGCCGTTCGTGAATAAAATCGGAATAATCGATCTAATCGAATTACGCGCGCGCCATGTCGTTGCATCGTGATCCAAGTCTCGTCTCGAGGTGATGATTGGGCTTTCGCAAGGACGATTCAAACGATGACACTTTCAACGGACGATGATGCTTTTTTTGCGGGCTTTTTGCTTGTCTCAGCTTATTCAGGTGGCTTTCCGTGCAGCGAGTCTGGAACTTCCATAAAACACTAGGCGAGACCTTGTTTCGCGTGTGCGTGGCTTTCCTTTAATGTCAGGTGGATCGAGCGGATATGGGGAAGCAGTCGCGATTCTGTCGATTTCCTTTTTCGGACGTGACAATCTTTCAGATTCGGCGTGAGTCACTAGAACGCCTCTTAGTAACTAGATATCTATACGCGAACTTGTCTCGCACCTAATTTATGTTTCTCTTCGTACGTAACCGAGTTCAAATTTAACGGAGAGCTGATGCAGCCGTGAATAAATTATGACTTTGGACGGTTAAATAACGATTAGAAAATATCGACATATTTTTCAGACATGTACATGGAATGCGCGCGTTGTCCCCCGTTTTTATTAGTCGCGCGCCATTACGTCGCAAATTACCCATTAGCGTGCCCTAATTATTAAACTCTTGTTTCTCTCGTTTGATGAAAGAGAAAACATTTAGTTGGACATGTCGTTGCTCGTGTCGAAGCTTAAATTTTCCATTGTCTTCGGCCGTTGCGCGAACGCTTCGGGAATCTTAATCATGCCATGTCACGATGTCTTCTGCGGCATATAATTCGGCATGCGCAATTTTGCAACTGCATAATCTCGCGCAGAGCACGTGACGACACACGCACGGCGTGTTAATTTCCTGCGATTATGCGCGCATGTGCGCGCCATCCATTAATAACAATTAACATATATAATAGATGGACGCACACGTGAATTCCCACATTACAAAACTCTATAGCAAACGGAGGATTATTCCTGGAAATATTCGAGCGCGGATTAGCACAGCATGAGAGGGATGAATAAAAGAGAAAGAGAAGGAGAGAGAGAGGGGGGGAGGGGAAATTTTCGACAAGTGCACGAGAGATTAGCGACGAAGAGAATGTGACGTGTTAAATTTAAGCCGAGGATGAGCTTCAGCTAAAGCTTTCCAAAGAAAATGTCCGAATAATTAAATCTGATTTTTCCAAGTAATTTATTCATCGCTGTTGTATTATTATTATTATTATTATTATTATTATTATTATTATTATTATTATTATTATTATTATAGTACAGCACAGTTTAAGCTGCTCGCGTATACGTTTAGCAACAAGACAATAGGGGAGATAAGAATATCACGGAATTATTAAATATTCTCAACACTTATTATTTAACGATGAGAAGACGAGGTATCGCATTAAGAAATTAGTTTTGTGTGTGTATATATATATATTTTGTATATATTTTTAGCAGAATAATTTTTAAATGTAATTTAAATTATATTATATTTTAACTAATATCCTTGGGGTTATGGATATTAATGGATGTTAATTATATATTAATTTTTCCATTCGATTGAATTCATTGAAATATTCAATGTCATAAATATTCAATCGTAAACCAAAGAGAAGAATAAATATAGATATTAGGATTAATAGAATAATTAAAGGGCAGGTTGATGTTGCGATAATTAAGGGAATCAGTGGAATAATTCCTGTATCAAAGACTAAGATGTTTCTAATTAAGAAGAAATGTTCAGAGGATCCCGATTTCGATTTTTGATGGCGCAAATGCTTGCTGGTATTCTTTCAGCGAGGGTGCAACAACAACACTCGCAATGATATAGAAACTGCATTATCGAGTAGGTGCGATCGTCGGAGGACGGAAACTACTCACTCTGTGACACGGCGATGTTCACAGATTTCCTGAGAGCGGCGAGAATGTCGCCTGTTTACGAACGCGGCGGATGCGAACAAACGATCCGCGAGTTGCATAGTCTCGCACGCACGCACGCATAATGTAAACGCATCGCCGGTTAGGCACGTGAGCATATCTCTGTATTCCTGTTCGCTTCTCCTCTCCCTTCGTGTCCTTTCCCGAGATAGCGGTCGCAGGATGCGTGACTATGCTTCAGCTTCTTCCTACGCAGCTCGGCGAACCAGCTTCGCGACTCCTGCGCATTATGTGAAGCTCCGTTGATCCGCGAGATTACATCGCTTATGAAATAAGCCAATGACGCGTGAAGGAAGAAAGAAAGAAGAAAAAAAAGTCGATGGAACCGTTGCGTTCGGATTGGATGTTGTGCAACTAATTTATCGCCCGCGTAAAGTATGTAAAAGAGTTCCTTCGCCTTCGCCTTGCGCCTTCGCGCGTCTGTAACAATCCCTTATCCGCGATCGTTCAAGTGCGTCTAAACCGTTTAAGTATATTTTCCCCGTTAATGCCTGCTTTACGCGTCATTTCTGGAACGAAAGCGGGTCAGGGCCGTAACGAGGACGAGGAGGCTAAATCAATCCCGCATAATCCATTTAAGCGGACTTTATCGCTTCGAGGATGAGGGAAAATTAAAACGGCAACTCTCGCGGCGCAGCTAGATGATTTCCTGATTTCCTCACGCGTCAATCCGATTAGACCCAGCTCCGCGATGTAATCACGAAAATACCGTTAAACCCGCGCGCGTTAAACTCTGTGCGATTTAACGGAAGGATCGGATTCGCGCGCGATTAAATCTCTGGAATACCGTATTCCGCGATGTCATTTTCGGCTAATCGAATGCCTCATTAAAACCCGCCGGACTGACCCGCGGGGCGCCGCCAGAGGGGGAGAAAGGGGCGATACGAAAAGCGTGAAAATCTCTGCGCCTGCTGACTGACGGATGATTAAATTCGAACGCTTTTATTATGCATGCACGCGTATTCGCGGGAAATCCGCGAAAAATTGTTCATCTCCGCTCTTTGTGGACGGAAGAGAACGTGCAGCGGCACGTTTCGTGCAGCAGAGTCTCCAAGACTCCATCCCGGTTACATGCTAGGCGACTCCGATGGAAGATAAGGAGACAGCTCGGCGCGGAAGAGGCCGCGAGCGAGTAATCAACGTTTGGCGAATTTTCCCGCCTCGCGCGGAAATTATGCGCGATACACCGGGGAGTTGCGATGCATCGCGATTGCGAGCGGTTTCGATAATATTTTCGTGGCAGTTGCGCAATACGCAAAATGGGCTAACGTCCGCGCGGATTTTTATTTGGGCACCTTGCGTCATCGAGGTCAAAAGCACGACGGTGTCGCGCAGACATCGTCGCGTCGTTTGACATTTCGTTCGAGCGGAGTGACAGCTGCTTTCGTTCGCATATTGCTATCTCCACTTACAAAACAAAGACTCGGGATTCGATGAACGCGAGCAACGCGTGGTGTCGCATTTCTGCACTCCAATTCCGCGCTGCACCGGGTCATCGCACATTTATGCCCTTTTATTCTTCGCCGCGTTGGTCCCGGCGCGTTTCCGGCGCCGGCAGCGTCTCGAATCACGTTCGGGAAACATGCTGAACCCGCGATTGAAATGATCATCGAGGCTGGCAAATTGATTGAGTCGAATCGAGCGGAATTTCTATGATTAGAATGAAGCGGGATCGAACGCCAGCTTCGTAATTAATTGCATCTTTAATGATTCCTCCTGTGTAAACCAAACGAGAACCTGAAACGCAAAGTCTATCGGCAAATGACGTCAGCAGAGAGTGAGGTCAGTTTATTTAACAACATTAAAGCGACGCAATTGCATGCATGTTCCCGGACTTGTTCCGCCTGCCAACTGTCGGCGCGTAACGGGTCGCCCGACTTTACCGTTGATACCTCGTCTCCATCGTCATTCAGCAAACGACCTCGTGGAATAATCTTCATGAATCTCGCCTCTGTTGGTTCCGACTATCTCCCGAGACTGAGTGTCTTCAGATCCGGCCAGTTGTGCGAGTTGCGTTTCCGTACCATTCATGGCGGCGATAATGATGACGATGACGACGATGACGACGACATCGGCAACGTTAAGATTCTCACACCGCGACGTGTGCGTCCCGATAATGCAAGCAGTCCGGTCGAACCGGTTGCACCGTGGTACTGCCGACGAAAAATTAATAGTCGTTTACACAACGCTTACACTGCCATTTTGATAGCGCGTTATCGGCGGATTGCCCTTGAAGATATAGCTTATGCAACGACAACTCTGAGCGATTATCGGGAACACGAAACACTCTTTCGTAAAAGAGAAATAATTAGGAAGAAAAAGGAGAAAAGAAAAGAAAGATAGAAGTTATATCTCGCCATCTACCGTAGCATAGTTCTGTATTTTTTTTCTTCTCTTTTTTCTTTTTTCTTTTTTYTTTTTTCTTTTTTCTTTTTTTTTTTTGAACACATATCGTTAATCTCGCAATGTCAACAACGTTCGTTCAGGATTGCTCGTGTCTAAGAACAAGAACAAGATCGATCTTGAAGAATTATTATTAAAAGAAAGAAGATCGCTTAGCCGTCGTTCGATACGTCGTTCGATCGCATCTTTCATTTATCGTTCACGGATCATTCTTGTGTACCGCTGCGTGTCTGCGAAGTGAACAATCATCGATGCACTTGCATCGGATGCATCTTGCACAGTCTCGCTTCTCGGGTCGGCTGTTGTCCTGATACCGCGGCTGCAGCGCAGCTGCGCCGACCGCGCTGTCGCAAAAGTGACTTGTTTGCGGAGAAACAAGATTCGGGAGCAACGTTTGACAGCCAAAAACCTAAAGGGATTTGAATATTTGCACAAATCTTGACGTTCGACGGAAGACCTGGAGAGTGCTCCTCGAGGAAACGCAATCTCGATCGCGTGTCAACGGGCCTTTATGCCGAATTTCGATTCGCCAGTTCGATCCTGCCAGAATATTTGTTCACTGCTCCCTGATGTTGCTCGTTTATCTCTCGGCAAACACAATAAGCGAATTCGCGGCGGGAAAACGACGCTCACCGTACCATAATGTCATAATCGCATATGGCAACGAGTCAGCGTTTTCTTTTCCTTCTGTCATAACACGCGAGTGGCTTCGCGCGAAATCGAACCGAAGCGAGAAGAGTGATTCCTTGATCAAATACGATCGTATTGTGCTATTTATGATATTACACGAACGGCAAACGTTATCTAACTTGTATCCTTATTCATTGGATCGTTAATCCGTTCTTTGAGGAATTTCCAGCTCAACCGCTGGCAAAATCGGGATTCGCGCAATATCCGGCTCGATTTAAGCGCGCGAGCTGATGTTTCCCGTTTCGGGAAAAATCAGAGGAAGTTAGTTTCATGGATGAGGTGCAGTTATTTCCTCAAACAATATGTCGAACGAGGCATGCGGGCCACGTTATTGGCGGCGCGCCAACGAACGTGACTCCCGAAGGAAACTTTTCGACTCGGAAACGCGCCACACGCGCCTTACTTTTCAACCCTTAAATTTCTTCTGTCAGTCACTGAATAAAATATACCGCGTGTCTTTCTTCCTCGCCCCGTCACATCCGTCTGCCATCCGCTCCGATTTCACTCTTCCCTTCTCTCTCGTCCCTTCCTTCCCGCCGTTTATTTTATTCGACCAAGCAACGATACGACGGTCGTTGCCTCGGACAATCGTCAAACAATGCCAACATGCGTACACATTGTCGGGGAACAATGCCGAGATATGGATGTGCACATCCGTACTTTGCCGAACGTGCGGCCGCTCTGTGGAAAATGCAGCGGGAGAAATCGTTTGAAGTAGGAAAGTATCGCGTTCCGCGGCCGTATGAATAATTTATATCAGCGCGTGCTGATAAATCGTATCAAAAAGCCGCGCGAATACCGCGCTAACGCAAATGAGATCCATGTTTCATATGCTGTTCTGAATGCACCGCCGCTACTATTTTTAGCGCGTTTATCGTTCATAGTACGCGGTATACGTGCGGTGTCAAAGTTGCATTCGCGGAATGTAACGGGGGCAACTCGCATGCATTAAACCTTTGGACTTTTCATATGCATGCACACGTGTGCTAGAGATTTATATGTTTATATAAATGATGAGAGAGAGAGAGAGAGAGAGAGAGAGAGAGAGAGAGAGAGAGAGAGAGAGAGAGAGAGAGAGAGAGAGAGAGAAGGAAAACAAGCTCGAGGATTATCAAACAGATTGTTTTTGCCTTTCCCCCCTTTCTTTTTATATCAATGACGTCTGTTCTTGAATGTTTTTTCTTATTGTACTGCTTGCTCTTGAAAACAGCGAGCGATTTGCTCGATGGAATATCGCATCGGACATTAACTGCCGTTTATTCACCGGCAAAATACACATTGCGTGCATTATGTGCGCAATGTCCACTGTACAGATATACCAGAGTTTACCTCCCAAACTCTTATCGATTTAATCAATTCAATAAATCTTTCTTCTCGGAACACCGACGAGAACAACAGCGGCGAACGCGTCTGGCATAAGTAATCAGCATTGTAGCAAGATGGATCCTAGCTGGAGCTAGTGTTCCAGCAGGTGCGAAGAACTCGAGATGCTCGGGTCATCGTCAGCGTCTTTTCCCGGAAAGCTCGCGCGATCCATGACTGCATAGCGCGCGTCATTAAACGCCTGAACCGCGAATCGGTCGATCGCCTCCGCGCGCACGTGTAATCCGCGTGCATCCGACACGCGTCACGCGAGACAGTCGACGGGATACAGTTATCCGACAGTCAGTGGCCGACTCTCGGACGGCGTCGCCGTGGATGCACGTACGCCGCTCTGATCATCGTCAGCCGATGATCTTCAAGGTTTTCGCGGACGCGCTCGCACACGTAACCGTCGACGCCGGTTCTTACTGTGCCGAGCGCGCGATGGAGCGGCTCCGCGCGCGCGTAGCTGACAGTTCTCCGCGGGCCGTTCGAAGGATCCGATCACTCGCGTGGATGTCGTCGTCGCGGTAAGAGCTGGTCGCTTCCGGGCGGCGATTCTTGCGCCTAGTAGTTGAGAATTCGCTCTTCAGATACGTACATTCGCGATGTTCCTCTTCATCGCCTGGATAGAAGCTCGACGAGCTCAACTAGACGTCTAATCTCCTCGCGGCTCTTGTGGACTAACAGTATAGTGTTTCCGTAAATTTCGCTAAATCGCTCGGCATTCGCGAATCTGAACGTGTCCATCGGAACGAGTCTCATTCACGAAAATTGGCCGAGATTCGAGTCGGTCTCCGCGAACAGCTCGTGATGTGAGACGCATTCGGTCGCTACGCTGCCGGTCTTGCCGTAATTTCGTTAAGGGATGCAGTAGTGGGGGAATCGCAGGGAGTGAAGCTGGAATTCAAAGCCGGATTTCAAGTGCGTGGTTTTTTGGAAGACAGTTTGCGAATTCCTGCGGTGCGTTGCGAAAGGAAGATAAAATTTACGGTGACGAATCGAATGATCTTTAATTAGCGGATGATATAACGTCTCTTGCGTTAGTACTCGGAAATCCGCAATTAGCACAAAAACACATAATCAAGCACACATGCCGGACTCAAGGATTGCAGCGTGACCGTGACACCGAGTTTTTTTCATTTATGAAAAAAAGAAAAGATAATTTTTAACGCGGAAAATAGCAATCTGGAAAAAATCTTACGAAACTTACGAAAAATCTTAAGAAACCTTCAAGAACCGCATGATATTTTCACAAGAGGTCGTGGTTGTGGAAAAAATCTAATTAATCGTAAATTGGATAAACTGAACGATACAAGACACAAATTCGGAGGAATTTTCGAAGAAACGCTTCTTTCCTCCCTTCTCGATTGTTCCTTACGTTCTTTCTTGCCAGCTTCCTTACGAACGTCGTCTATCGATCAATTTCAACGCGAGTTGCTTTTCTCTTCGCGTGAACAACGGATTCAAAGTATGTCGAAGTAAATTCAATAATTCGGCTGAATTCCCCGCGTTATAGCAAGTCGTATGATTCGGCGTCTGACCGCATTGCAGTGTGTATAGCATATCGATTCGTGGCTAAAGTCTGCACGGCGAACAAACTTTTGCGAGTGACGACGAAGCCGGAAGATCGACCGATCGAAACTTGTCCGCGTACTATAAGCATGTCGCTGAACGAAGATTACTTGGTTGGAAAAGAGAATCGAAATAGGCAAAAATATTGACGAGGAACAAGAACCGGCTGGAAGAGCGAGCTGGAGAACCCGCCGCGGATCCTGTTGTTATTCCGAAAGTGGCGGTGGCTCGCAAATCTCGAAATCGACGGCCGAATCGCGTTGACCTTCTTGCTGATATAATGTCGATACAAGTAAGAGTTCGCTATTAGCCTATCTCTCGAAGCAAGGAAGTTAAGTCATGGCTGATTACTCGTGAAGAGGAAAGAAGAAGGAAGCGGCGATAGTTCAGAGACGATTGATCGAAGCAGTCAAGGTAACTGCGAGCAAGTCGTTGGGATCGCTAAGCGCGCTAGCATTATCTCTCCAGTGATAATGGCTTTCACACGAGCCTGAAGAGGCCAGTTTCTGCGTTTCTGTGATTCTTTGAGTGTCTCTCACGAGGCCGCGCGATAATCGAGCATCTAGCTAGCAGTCCAGGAGAGGAATCGTTAAACTCGCCTTAAGTAATCCCCGTCATTGTTCCCGGCGTTCGAAACGCCGTACACACCGTGGCGAATAACGGATAATGCGGGCGTCCGAGACGATTGTGTGCCAGGCGGGAAACGCGAGGCGACGTAGTGACGCGTGAGAGAATAAATAAGGAGCCAAGGCGCGTGACTTCGCGACTTGGGAGTTTTCTGCCGGACGAAGAAGCGGACGCGGGCCCAGAAGAGAGGCCCGATGCTGCGGAAACGCGCGGACCGTCTCGAAATTCAATTGTGTCTCGTGGCTCGTTAAAGCCGTTGTCGGAACTTCGAGTCGGAGTTGATGCGCGTTTCGCGCGAGTTTCCTCGAACTATAATTTCCTTAATAACGGAGACGACGGAACGGTGATAATGGAGAAGAAGCCAAGAGTGAGGGAAACAGGCGTGACTGCTTCCGCATTGTGAAAGACATCATAGAAAAATCAATTAAGATATTTGCCTCTTCGAGAACGACTCGCTATCCGAAAGTAAGTATCTTTAGTATTCAAAGACGCGCGAGTGTTAACGGACAAGGAACAAAGAAAGAACTCACTCCGAGCGTAAGAACAGCGTACGCAAAAACTTGATGAGGGAGGATACGCGCATACTGATTCCAGAAAATTAATTGATGTAATTGATTGACTACGGTCGGAGAAATAGGTAATGTTCGTATGTCCCGCAATGTGCGGGCAAAAACATATCGAGGAAAGAAACGGAATTGATTAATCGATTCGTCATCCCGAGCGACAGCGCCGAGAAGATTAGCTGCACGATTGCTCGCTAATCTTGAAAAAGGATCAAGGATACTTCACCTAAATCAAGGATATCGTATCGGTGCGCGACCGAGGAGAGAAACGAAGGACGATCTAGATCGAGAGAGTCCGCTAGAGTGTTAATGCTTAGTGTTACAGTTCCTGATTTCTATATTCGAAAAGAAGGGGGAAGAAGGCCAGAGACGAGATATCGAGAACGGAAGATATCGAGATTCGATTAGATCTCGATTACATCTCGAGACGAGGGAAGACGAGAAAAGACGGGCGCGACGTGACATGTAACGAGGATGAACCACGATTCCACGTTTTGTCAGCAGTACTTCTACTGCAGCCAGCGTCGGTATCGCATCAGGTATTGAAAAATTTACGGCGCGAAACACGTATGATCTATTATGTGCAGGCGCAAGCGGCAGCGCGGCTGCTACTGTTCCGCCGTTGCGATTACCGCATAATCGTACTGCGCAGGCGCTTACCGTCGCGGGAAAATCGCGCTACGCTCAAATCGCGAAACGCACCGATTCCGCGATCGATTTTTATCGTCGGGCGTATTTCGCGTTTTCAATCAAGCCCGGCGCCATTATCGATTAGCGCAACAATTACGAACAATAGACGATTCCGCAACTGGATCTCTCTATTCATAAGCCGCCAAAGTACACGGCTACCGAGACGAGCAGGCGCGTAACGGCGCCGCGACGGTATTCCTCGATGAACTCGTTGCGCGCTGTCTCTTAGACGACGGAATCATATCAGAGCGTTTTTTTTTTTTTTTTTTTTTATGTTTTCATACGCGTGACAACGTCACGCTTCATTTAGCGCGATGATCAGCAGAGTTGTTTGGCGCTAAGTAAATTAACACAATCGCGCGCGCATTCGTCTCGTGGCTCGTGTTTTATGCGCGGCTGGAGCACGGTTGAAGCAAATATCACGGCGAGGAGGGTTTGCTCGCCGGCAAACTCTCGTGAGGGCAGGGTAGACCCGCGAAAGATAGCAACAGTAATTTATTTGCCACGGTGGCCTTCGTTACGGTTTTACGGTTGCTCGATTACACGCGAGACTACAAAGCCGCGAGACCGCAGCTCGCTCGCTCTTGCGGCGCGCAACGTCGCGCAGCAAACAGTCGTTGCACCCGGTCACGTTGACTTAACGAGGTGAAGCAGACCTCGTAACGTTAACCCCCATCAATCCGATTCGTCCAGTCATTCGGTGGATGTTGCAGAAGGAATCAAAGTTCGCGCATCGACTCGCGGACTCGCGCGATGGTCGCTGGACGAGCGATCCTTTCTCGGGATTCTCCACGCGATCGTTGATGAGAAGTAAAGTTTCTCATAATTTGTTATTGTACAATTCTGCGTTGGATAAACCGAAACGAGTTTCACGAGTAGTTTTCAATTTAATATTTTCTCGGAAAATTGTTACACGCCTGAGAGCTAGCGACGATTGGTTTTCGTGTGAAATTTTGTAGGTCTTTACAATTAACGATCGATATAACGTACATACAATAAATACATTAGAATGCTACGTTTACATTCGCGTTGTTTGGTAGCTGGTATTCGATACTGGTTTAGAAATATGTGCGCATGGAGGGAAACGATTTTTAACGAGGATATATGTTTTGAGTTCCGAACAAATATAAACAGAAACACGATTTCTTAAATTAATTTTCGTTGGCGCAGTTCGCAGTTCGCAGAAGTTCGCAGAAGTTTAGCGATCATCGCAAAATTCCGCAAAATAATCATGATATACCTCGATTCTCTTTGAAACCAGTTAGATCACTGCGCAATTTAGACGACGTTAAGCAAAAAAGTAATGCATATCAAATAAATAGAATGTTATTTGCGAAGCGAGAATGCTGATAATTTTTTTACGATGCGGAGAATAATAAATCAAAAGAGCCTGAAAAAATACACGTCTTTTACGATCGATGCGAGTAATTACGCTCTGTCGAGCACGCGATATTTTTCGCTTCTTGCGCCCACACGATACTCTCTACGTGATGTATCGCTCCTTTCCTTCTCTGGAGGTTTTCTTATTCACGAATTTTAGGATGCAAGATTCGTCTAGAGTCGATATCGTGATCTAGACAAATTAAGGAGGCTTAATTGCGTAAGAACGCAATTAAATAAAATTAAAGTAGTTGTGAGTAAAACATTAGGCAGCGAAGTGAAATGAAATAGCGTGGATCGCATGAGGCTACATTTTGCGTGCAATCTCGACTCTTCCGTAACGGAATTTGACCGTGATTCTCTGCTGTAACAAAATCGATGTCGGCAGCTGACGAGATCTCTCATGCATCTTATTCGCGACTAATCGCAGGGAACGATCGCGAGAGCTACGAGCTCGGCGAGGAGGAATTTTCGACTGGTTTCGACAAGCTGCAATCTTCGCAATTGATTTGATCGATGAAGCGACCTGTTATTATCCGAATCTGTAATCGATTCATGCTCTGGAGTCAAACCGAGATGAATCGACATACCTGTTGTGCAAGCTATCAGAGTCGAATCAAGCGGATCAAGGTTGCCGGATCCAGCTGGGAGAATGTTACTTCACGCTATTAGCTAATTTAGAGAGACACTGAACGTAAAGGCTATTCTTTCTGATGCAGTCACTGTCTGTGCGATTGGTGTTGTCTGTTTCATATTGTGGGAGCACAATCCGCACGTGACGGTTCGCATTCCTTACATGTTGCGCATTTAACGTCGCACGCAAGTAATTTAAGAAATTCCGGTCAACAATATTTTAACAATATTTTAACAAATTTGAGAACGAGCATGAAATTCGTCGTAAAATTTGCAAAAATTTTGTTGCGTCTATCTCGTCGTATGATTGAATGATCGATCTTGCTAATATCTTCTTCGAACGACTCCTTAAGCCAAGCTTAAATGAAAGAAAGGAAGCAAATTTTTACGAGATTTCTTGCTGAGAAAAAAATTTCTTTTGGCTACAATCATATGTATCTCTTACGTTGATGATGATGATCTCAAAAACACTGGTTGAGAATCGTTTGCTCATGCAATATCACGAAGTTATATATCTACATCATTAATAATTTTCCCAACATGTTTCTAGTCTCGCATGAAACGCGTAAATTCTATTCTGGGATTTCTTTGAATGATAAGTTTCCAACACTTTGGAATTAATGATATAATGTGGTTTCGAGCAAAGTGTGCCGAGTTATCTTTCTTTCAGATTAAAAGGATTCCAGCATTGATCGTGACTTTTAGTCTACGTTATCAAAGTAGGATAATAAAAGCGTTGAATTGTCCGTCATATACATATGATAAATGGAAATAACACAATAAACTGTTTTCATTGTTCATTGTCTCCATTACGTTGCTTTTTTTCCTTCCGGCGCAATTTACGTGATAACACATGTGCATGTGTTAATACGTATGTATTTAACAGTATGTGTCTGGCTTTGCAGAAACATAAACTTGAAAAACAGGTGAATCAGAGTTTACAACTTATTGTTTTCTTTATGTTTATCTTGCCGATTTTTTAAAATGAAAAACAGACATATTATTTATTCTATTTCGATCGCTGTAATCCTTTTTTGCTAATAATTAATTACAAATATACATATGCACGCACGTGCGACCTAGAACTCTCAAGACATTAATATTCAACGAACATATCAAATAAACATCAAATAAATATTATCTAAATTGAAAGAAATTGAGTGAAATAAAGACGATTAATAATAATGTTTTAAAATATTTAGTAACAATGTATGTACAAATCTCTTTCTCTGTTAATTAATGTAAAGAAGATTAATGAACGATCTTCACGCTCGATCTCTACGAGAGAAGACGAGCAGATTTTACCTTAAAATACGCTATTCGAAGTTTCCCTAATTATGCCGTAATTGCGTGTTGGTACGGCAGGCTTTTCTGGACCTGGCTGCCATGGTGCGATAGCTAAAAAATTATTCCGTCCTGCTTTCGTGATAGCGCGCGGCAATTTTATTGCACGAAGGAAATGCAAAGTATATTTGCACGCGTCCGTTTCTGATATTTCGCCAGCGCGCGCGCGCGCGCGCAAGCGGAAGCGTTTACGCGCTTCACTCGGATGATGATACGAGTGCGTTTATCGCGCAAATATTTATTTAGTTGCGTTAACAAATATAAACGCTTGTTTACGCGTTCCTGCCGCTGAGTAAATGTCAGGCGATTCGACAAGATTCGAAGACAAATATGAGATACGAATATTATTTGTATTTATGGCGCGGAGTACAATTTCCTCACGCAATCTCGTTACGCGTAAATGCGCATCTATTTTTGGAGTCATGCGCAAAATACATGAAACAAGAGGAATATTTACAGCGCGATCATAAATTTTCGGATATATGTACGTATAAATTAACGTAACGCGGTCGAAAATATAATTATTTTCTCATATTCGTAATATGTACAATATTGTATAGTAATGCAGTAATATGTGAGTGAATAAATATTCTCAGGAACACTCTTATCTCCAATTTCAATTGGAAATTTGGAATATTTAAATTCGTTAAAAATTAAAATACTAGTATTGAATAAAATTTTGATATATTAAGACCATATAATATATAAATGAAGTTTAAATTATGATATTCGCGTATTTATTCCAGCCTTGATGCACAATGTCATTAACATCTCTCAAATTTTTGATTCAATGATCTCATCTCTAGGGTGAGTTCATCTTCAAATGAATGCATCTAATCAGGAACAGATTAAAAATTTTATATATTTTTTTCTGGAAGATTTATATGTTTTTACATATTTTCAAGAATGTATATATTCCGTAAGGAATAAGCGAACGATCATAATTATTTAAATGAATCGATAAATATCGAAATTTGTAGAATTGAGAATCTCCCAACTTTAAACAAATAAATAAATAAATAAAAGCTCGTGAATTTTTCGTGCAAATTAATTTTAAAGTAAAAAGTAAAAAAGTAAAAACTCTTAAAAATAAAAAAAAAAGTGAGAGCAACTTCGCTTGTAAAAGCGAGGAGGTAAACTTAAAGATCTCAAATACCAAGCTAAATATTTAATCGAGAATCCCGAATATATAAACGAATATATAATAAATGATATAATACGAAATGTAAACGAAAAAATTAACAGAATATTTATTTTCATGGGAATACTATTTATTACATTATCTCAATCAACTTTCGTAATCATGAATCTCAAGATAGACGAGCGATAAAAATTCAGCTTTTAATGTTGACATTAAAAACAATTCAGTCGATAGAATTAATAAAAGATTTATAAATTTAGAACATGTTTCTCGCTGATATTGTTTTCGGTGTCTCATTGGCACCTGCGTTATTTTCAAATAATCGATACTTGCTCTTCGTTGGTTCAAGTGTTCTCTGTATATTTTGATATCGACATGACCAGTCTCGATCGATCGAATTGACTTGCCAACCCGCTCAAATCTGAATAAGGCTATCTCCAAAGGCAGAAGAAGAAAGAAACCGTATGGTTATCGTGTTAAGAGAGGCACTCGCGTGCGCGTAATCGCAAGTCGCATTGGTCAGGAGTGGCCCGTTCGTGTAATCTGCGGTCATTAACGGTGACCGCGGTGGTCGAGGTATCGATCTCTCATTTAAACCATCTATTTATTATTTCGATAATCTTTCGAATCGACCTTGGAACTTCCGAAATATCCGTGACGTGAATCAAGAGAGACCTTGTCTGATTTTTTTATGTTCTCCCGCCAAGACGATCAATGCTATCTCGTACTCTGCGATCTTTGTTGCTTTCCTGAAGTATCAGATCGTTTTCTTCACTCGTTCTTGCGTCGAATAAAACCGAAACGGCATCCGAATAGTATCGAAATGATCTTATTTCGATTCTATTATGCTTTCCTGCTTCTGATTTTAATCCAACAAATAGGACAGGTCTTTCTCGAGACATCGCGATGATGCGCTGATAAGATTCGCGGAATTACAATGATACAATACGGAATTACTCCGTTTTTGATGCGAGATCGTTACGTAACGATTTCTTCCGTGTCTTGCCTGTCCAATGCGCGATAACGGTATCGATCGCAGGTCGATCTATTATCTCCATTACCGCGCGATCTCCACAAGGGTGTGTCCGCCGTCACTGATAATTTAAATACCGTTGGAATAATTATGCTAAGTACAAATTTGCTTTGAAACCCGCGGCGTCGATTCACGGATCCTCTTCGCGCATCGTCAACGATCATCTTATTGGACCTTCGTGTGCTCTGCACGAGTATCGCTCTGTGATTATCCGCTACGGCGGATTATCGGGACACGACGTGTTCTTCTGCTCCTGCTAACTCGAGCGTGCACGATAATTTTGCCATTTGCATAAAATGTAAATTCCTCGTTTCGATATGTCCATCTCGAAAGAACGGAACTGGTCTGCGATAAACGATAAGATCTTTTCCGTATTAGAACGGGCAGCACGCGATAAAATCGCGCTCGACCCAATTTTATTGCAGATTAACGTGACCTCAGCATCAACATGTAGAACGCAATCGGAAATTGGAGACATATATGCCGCGATACGATCAACGTCGCGCATGATCGCGATATTTATCACTGACGTGACTTTATGACGGTCAATTTATTACATTGACACTGATATCGTTTATCTATATATATATTTCTTTTTTTTTTTTTTCAAGAATTAAGATGATATTTAAGAATGTAATAATAAGATAATAATCAACAATATAAATATATATTTCCTTATAGAACATTTTAAATTTCATAGGATATTAAAATGATTATGCATGTGTTGCGTTTTCAGGATATGCGAAAGACAAAGAGATGTAGATAGACGTAATGACAGAAACGAGGACGATGACGAGGATGAGAATCCTCAAGGGAAATGGCCTCACGCCCTCAGTTCAGCCCTCGCGTGTCTCGGTTGCACTCTGGGACTTTTCAACATCAGTAGATTTGCCATTCTTAGTATACAATTCGGAGGTAATTATGCATCAAAATCGTAAAAACGTCGCAAAAATGTTGCAAAAATCTCATTATAAAAGATTAATGAATTTTCTAAAAAATACAAACACAAGACGCTTTTAATACGTCGCATAATCCGTTAAAATAGCGTCTTTCTTATATATCATTATCGACATGAAATCGGCGTACAAAATAAATTCATTGAATTTTCCAGTTTTCATCCGCTCGCGCGCAAAGGACTCTCATTGTTCTGAGTCGTAAATACATAGCTTAATCCTCTGAAAGGAATAGAGCAAGCCAGTAATTACCGTTCGTTGATTATAATTCGTATCGTGTCCTTCTTATAAAGCTAGCAATTAGTTACGAGACTGCTCATAAAGATGATAATTGATTTCCAAATTGGTTACTCGCATTGTTTCGATTCGTATACAACGATTTATGATCGCGATCGATCGCCAGTATTTTCCTCATTCCATTTCGCACTTTTTTTTCTTTTTCTCTCTTTTATTATTTTTTTTTATTTATGGATTCTCTCTTTTTACAGCGAACTTCATCGTACAGTTCCTGATTTTATCCTTTATACTGGGCATCCCGTTATTGACGTTACAAGTATGTCTCGGACAGAAACTGGTGGCTGGTTCTGTGGATATGTGGAGAATCTCGCCGCTTTTTCAGGGTGTGGGAATAGCTCTGCTCACCGCGCAAGCCTTCATCGGTATCTACAGCATAGTCGGTATATCGTGGATGTTCGTGTATTTTAGGTAAGTTCTTCTACTTGCCTACTAGTATATTTCTAACTAAGTTAAATGTAATAGTAATAATGATTGGCTAATGCTAAAGATTGCGAATTCGATTAGAAGAAAAAAGTTAAGAACAGTAGTAATAATTGAATGTAGAATATAAAATATTTCATTATTATTAAGAAAACTTATTCTTATTATTAAGATTATTATTTTTTTTTCTTATTATTAAAACAAATTGCGAATGTATAATAAGCTTTTCTTTAAATCGCTTTCTGTATCGTAAAAGTTTGAATATGTGTCCGAAGCCTAATGGATAAAAAAAGATGACAAAAATAGGGAACTAATAAAATAATAAAGATTTATTATCTTATTTATTTATTTTTCGGAAACGACTTTTCGAAATTAAGCAATTAATGTTGTATTAAGTTGACTCATTCCTCGATATCGAAATAATATTATGCCATATCAATCAAGTGGGACAAAGTGCGTGGTACATTGATTGCAGAGATTCATTCATAACAAAAGAAGACAAATATCGATGGGCGGAACCATTTCTTCTCTATCGAGACGACAGCCGTCCCACACACAATATTACTACTTCATACAAGTTACATGAGACTGTTCCGGATTACTTCAATGGTGCTGTGTTGCAAAGGCACCATTTGAATGAATCTGATACTGGTACCGTCACATTAAAATTCCAAGTGGCCTTCAACTTAGCCGTAGTTTGGCTGATTGTATTCGTTTCACTAAGCAAAGGTGAATTTTTCTCTAGAAAAGAGAAACATACATAAATTTTCATATGTAAAGCACATACATAAAGATTTCAATAACATTACTGTAAATAATTTTTCTGATAAATATTTTTCTGGTTATTACAAAATTATTTTAATACTGTAAATTTTTATTTGAAGAAAGACAAATTAACGTATTGATAATTAAATAGTTATTTTAAAATATTGAAGTATGCTTTAGCAAATATATTTATATAAGTACATATATAATGTACAAAAAGAAACAATGAGAGAAAAAATTTTATTGAATATTAGATTTGTAATAGTTTATGAAATCTATTATCTTCTATTATCTAATTTCTTTATTATCTTTATTTTTACTTAGGATTGAGATCCTATGGAAAAGTAGTATACGTTTTCACGCTGGTGCCCGTGTTTGGCACGTTAGTTCTGTGTACGAAGTTGTTAGGACTTACACCGCCGGGATCGATACATCAGCTCTTTCCCGCCACCGTTTGGAGCGAATTCTTCATTAATGGGAAGTCATGGGCGGCTGCCTCGAACGAGGTCTTCCTCACGTGGGGTTTACTTGGTGCAGCTGCTATGCAGGTATCGCCATCATCGATAATCATTGATTTAGCGATATAATTTAGCATTAGATTTAGATATTTATCGATAATCACTTTTTCTCATAATTACAGTTTGATTAATTATTTATTCGTCATATTTAAAACTATAGTATGTTTCATTAAAATACTGGTATTTTTTAGATAGCGGCTCATAACAAACACAAGCATCTCCTGCAGCGAGATACGAGTCTTGTTGCGATCCTGACACTCATAGTTCTTATTCTTGCGGCTTTCCTGGCGAACACCTGCGTGCAGATCCTCAGGGATCATGGCTATATTTATATTACTAGTTCATTCGGTAAATACAATTTTGTGTATAACAATCGCCTTATGTTATCTCGAACAGATCGGCGAATTGGATCAGATCGGCGAATCACGTGTCATTCGCGTTATTATCACTCTTGAAATGATTTTGCAGAGCGAATATCAGGGTATACATTTATGAGGCTTGCCAACCAGCCGGCACCACCGGAATACAGCAGCACACCGGAAAGATTTATGTCACACGCATCATTTCTTCTCGGTCAGCGCGTAATTCGACCCGGTGCGAACACCAGCATCGAGTCTGGATATCAAGTGTTGCGATTGTCTACTGAATTGGTGCCTGCGACATTAGCATTGTTAGGTGCCGAGCAGGTGTCCCCATTCTGGGCGGTCCTGTTTTATTTTATCCTTATTTTATTTGGGATTGCACAGCAGGTATGTGATTAACTACACACTAAACCGAAGATTTACTATTATTAATGATAAAAATATATAATGATATAATGAAAAAAATATCGAAAAATATTTGATTACATAAATAAATTGATTACATATGACTAAGCATTTATTAAAATTTTGTTTTTAATTTTATTACAATTTAATATATATTATTAATTAATTAATTAATTAATTAATTAAATTATTAAAAATATTTTATTTTAGTTGGCAATATGGCATTGCGTAATCACTGGTATAATGGCAATCAATACAAAGATGATGAAACTCTGGGAAACCAGCATCACGTTTTTTAGCTGCACCTGTGGTTACATGCTAGGATTGCCGATGGCTACAGAGGTATGTAAATTCTTCATATCTTATCTACTTAGAATAAATTTTTTTGATAAATTTATTGTTTTTTTATTTGTTTGTAAGAATATGATTAAACAAATTTTACGTCATAATTACTGATGATTACGTAATGATTACTGATACATAAATATCACATATATTATTAATTATGAATATGACGTACAGGTAATTGTGCCCTAATTTATATAGTGTTTTAATATAATATAAGTAGTTTGAAGCGAGTATATCTGTAATATTATCTCTGTCTTTCCCATTCCCAACTGTCCTTATCAGATAGAGCACAATCTTTCATTTACCCAGAGAATCGTTATCAGCATGAGTCTTAGTTCGTTCCGACATATTACATGGTGTCATAAGTGCGTACGCATCAAAACGAGAAATGAATACTAATGTTCACGCAATAGTGCGTCCTAGCGCGCCTTGTTATTTCTGCAATGAATTTCTAGAGGAGAAATATTTGACGGAACATGTGACACACTGCGCGGCAGTCTTAGAGGAGTGTCCAAACAAATGTGGAGTTTATATTCCCCGCAGAAATTTGGAAACCCACCAGAAATCGTGCAACAAGAAAATATCGAAGAGAAATAATCAAATAAAGGATATTCAAGATTCAGTGTGGAAAGAAAAGGTATTTTCGGTCTTGACATTGCTACGTTTGGCTGTTGATCAGGGAGAAAAAGAACGGATTCGTTTACAAGATGATCTCTCGAGAAATTTGAGCTTGCTCTATTCCCAACAAGAATCTCTCGCCACACTGCATTTAAATGTAGTGGAGGTGGTCGAGAAGTCTCGTAATAATAATGCAACACTGAATCAAAGATTGAGCGATTTGGAAATGATAACCAACAATTTGCAGCAGTGCAACAGTCTGAGTTTCCGACAGTTCTCTGAACAATTAAGATTACTCGAGGAAAAATCAACCAGCGAGCAGAGTAAACACAAGAATGTACCGAATGATTGGATAAAAGAATTGAAGAATTTGAAGACATTTATGGCCAAAGAGAGCGTATGTACAAGCGATATGTGGCAAGAACATTTACGGCACTTTAACGATTTGAAACTGGAATTGGAAATGAGATGCAAGAACTCGGGAGAATTAACGTCCAAGTATGATATTTTGTCGGAGAAGATAGATAGCTTGTTGGAAAAGATTCACAAGCATTCTGAGATCATGGCCAAACAAAAGTCGGATATTAAAGGTTTAAAATTCCAAGTGAAAGAAAATCTGAAATACGTCGAGGAATTGATCGCAGAAAGTTGCGGATCAACGTCTCTATCAAGTTTATATTCCTGTTCGGAAAACGTAGAATACGCCTCGACAAATGGCCGTATCATATGGCGAATCGATCGTTATAAAGAAAAGATGAGCGAAGCGAAGAAAACTGATTGTGCACTTTACAGTTCGATATTTTGCAATAAGGAGTACGGTTATACCTTAAGAATAGAGCTATTTCTGAATGGTAAAGGACAATGGAAGGATCGCCATATTATCGGATGCTTACGCGTGGAGAATGGAAAATGGGATCCCTTGTTGGATTGGCCTTGCATACTCAAAGCCGCCGTGATTCTTCGAGATCAAGACAATCCCGCAAACGATCTTAAAAAGATCGTGAAAGCAGTAGGCTATGATAAGAACAGTTCGAACGATTTTGATAAGGAATCTGGCTTGTATATGTTTATTCCTCATACTACACTAAGCAGATATTCCGGTTATACGAAAAATAATGTGCTTTTTTTGGATATACAAGTGAAGGATGTGAAGATAAGCGCTTCGACAGCATCATTAATAGCTAATTAATAATTATAATATTTTAATCATACTAATGACAACCTAATGAGATGGCAATAAATGGTAATAATTTTAGCCAGGAAAATATTGATAATAACTCTTATGATAATAAGAAGTAATAATAATTTTGTATATATAATATAAAATCAATATATTGAATATATTTAATAAAAATAACAAAGTATAATAATTTAGGAAAAATAATATTCTTCATACTTATAACACTTATAACACTATGACAATATAGTATAATAATTGATAATTTAAATGTTATGTTTGTTAATTATAACAAATTTGTTAATATAATAAATTTTACTTTATTATATTATATTATTATATTATTTTATTATTATTATATTATTTTATTATTATTATATTATTTTATGTTCGTAGTTGGGTATCTACGTCGTGTACTATCTCGATTACACTGTCGGTGGGGCATGGTGGATAATCGTCCTATATCAAGTACAAATCGCTGCTATTTTCGCGGTCCGTGGACGTCCTTATAGCGGTGATGCGATTGTCATCGAATTGTTTCCACCGGGGACTGGACGATACTTCAAATGTTGGGCTAGACCTTTATTATGCTTCATTTGGAACGTCGGTTTTCCTGTCATTTTAGTGGTAAATTAAATATTGTATTGGACATTGGCATAATAGACATTGGCATTTTTGTCATCATACACAGTATGCATCATCGTTATTGTATGCCATAGGTTCTCAGTATCACAATGTTCAAGAGCAGCGGCTTCTGGGAATTATATTCTTATCGGCGTACGAACCGAGATTACTGGGTAGTGTGGGCAAGGCAACTCGGTACGGCAATTCAGCTGATACCGATACTAATGATACCAGCAGTGGCTTTCATACAAACGTGCCGATATTTGAACAGCGGGCCATCCGATATCTTTGATGTAAGTGTTTTTGTTATCAATACCTTAACTTTCTACTTTACTTTTTGTTATCCGAAGATTAAATGCACACGAATCCTTAATTCGAGTTAACTCTAGAAAATTGTACAAATATCTATTGTTATAAGATAAATCATCGAATGATGATGTTGCAGATGGTAAATTTATATATATAACTTGTATATATTATATTATATTATTGTATTATATTATTATATTATATTATTGTATTATTATATTGTATTATATATATAACTTGTATTATATTATTTATATATATAACTTATTAATATATAACTTGTTTTTTATAAATATTTTCTTCACTATTTCTACACTATTAATATATTTAACACTATCCTTTGTAACAATTTGCATGTTATGCATTTTACAAATCATTAACAAATCTTTCATATTGCCTTTTATTCTTGCTGGCAAATAGAATCAGCAAGTGGAAGTAACGATAAATCACTGTGAACAATGTAATGGCGTAAGTTTTCATTAATCTTTTTCTTTATTATTGTATATATAATGATGCTCGTCTTAAAACCAATATCTTTGTATTATTTGTTATAAAAGTAACAATATATCAGAACAACATTACAAGAATATCTAATATATAATATTCTTCCTTAATAAAAATATCGTTTCTTTCTTCTTTTGCAGAGAATTCAGTTACTTTATCGGCCACCAATGGAGTCAGAAGATCCTCATGACCCGCAGACTCAGATCAGAAATGACACCGATGCCAGTTTGCACGGCAACGGGATTCTACCAGCTACAACTACAGAAATACCTTTTGAAGATCCACCGCCTAAGTATACACCGCCACCAAGCTACACCACAGCAACCGGCGCAAGGATTGCAAAGATGCTGAGGCAGAGTTTTCGGCGTAGCGTACGGAGGATCGCGAATGTGCTCGGTGAAAGTAGCGCGCCTCGACAAAGACCGGCATTGCAACCACCACCGCCGGATTACGCAACTGTATTGGTAGAGATGAACCAAACTGGACCGGCATCGCGCGATCATATTGCGGTTCATGTTTCGGAGCCGCGACCAGACGTGACACATACCAGTCGACAAGCTCTATCGGCTGATCATCGGCATCGGCCAAATACCATCGACCGCACTAGCCGAATTGGCGTAGCGGATAGATCGCGTACAATCGAGCGCACCCATTCGACGCTCGAACGCGGTCGGCAATCATACGCGAACGCCTCGATCACATTATCCGGTTCAAACTTGACAGCTGCTGATGTAGCGAATCTATTACGTAGTAGCATACGGCGAGGTACTGCGAGAACGCAACAATCTCTGCGTAGAAGTTTCTGTCATGAGGTTACACCGACGACGGCGGCATCCATCGAAAATCTAGTCGAGGCTGCTGCGCCTATCAGCGAAGACTCTTTGATCCTATCGAAGGATACATCTCTAGTCTCCGGCGAGCAGATCGAAGAACGCTGCTGTCATGGCGACGACGATGATAACAACGATCGCGATGATGAAAAGAAGACTGCTGGTGAAATGGAGAGTTCCGTTCCTGTGATATAGATAGTAGGAGCGACGCTCCTGTCTGTCCGTCCGTTCGTTACAATTGATCATTGCATGCTTGATGCCGTAACGTATAGTTAAGTTCCATTATTTCTTTTTTGAATCATTTGATCCCGATTAGCAATCCGAATTTTTTGGATTACAATCTTATCTATGACTAAAGGAAGAAAATTTCATCAATTAACATTGATAATAATGCAATCGACGCCCGGACAGACTACAGTGCTTGGACCTTTTCGAGATCATGATAATAACGTTCTCCTGCCATGCCCGAGCAATCGCGTGCGCTTATTATTCCTCCGAATACTTTTGTGTTCTTACAATATTTATTTCTCGATATATTATCTATATCTTTGTTACATGTTTAGGGAAGATAAAGTTTTGCATAATATATAATCTATGATGCGCTTTTGAATGCCTCCTCTGATCGCAGATCCTGATGCACCGTGATAAAACATGAAACTTTCATCAAGCTTCCGAATGATGAACAATTTGTCCTAAATGATATTTTATCACATACGCAATCAACAGATCTTTTATATTATTATACTATGATCAGATATCTAATATTAATCATTCGATTTTAATAATAAATGCAATTTTCATACTAAACAAATAAAATTGCCATTGGGCTAAATTACATTTTCGAATAATATATATGCATAGATTTCGTCCAAAATAATTACATAAATTATTACTATTATTAAGAAAGCGATGTATTCAATAATCGTATTAAAGGATTTACAATATTGGTCTCCTCTCTACGCTTACTCGTTTCCTGAAAACTGGGACAAGCAATAAAAATAAAAATGAATTAAACAATAAGATAATTGAGAGACATATTGTGAAATCTAGCTTCCACTTTCCGCTGGGAGTTTGAGCTTAATTCTCTAAGTGTGTTCGTGAGCATTTAGTTGTAATATGCTTGAAATCTGTTCCTTCTCGCATGAGTTACAACATTTTTATCCGGGAAAATAGATCGTGCGATATATTTGTATGTAATATACTTGTCTGTCTCTGTCCATCGCGATTAATCAATTTTGTAAATATGTGTAGCAGTATTTTAACAATTTCAAACTATGTTACATTAAGCATCCCGTTCATTAAACTTATTACATAAAACTTATTTCACTATAATACAAATATGTACAGTCCGTCCAGTGTATCGATGTCTGTTTTTGTTATTAAATACAACAATTGTGTAAGCACTTCATAATGATCACGATTGATTCGTATATCTTCTTCACTTGATCGGAAACAAATCATCGAGTATTCTGTCGAAATGTAAATGAAGAAAAAGCATATACATTGTATCCATGTAAACATAGCTTCTATATTAGAATATTGATATTAGAAAATATCCTTTGTAAGTGTAACTGATATACCTGATATTATGGACCATAATAAAGATCATTTTTATGTTCTTGTAAGCGTTTTATCATTGTAAAAATGAGTTAATTGAAACTAGAATGATTTTCTCAAAATCCCTACATTATATAAGAAGAAAAAAAATTCAATGAAGTTCTTATTATATTATATGTTATTCTACATGATATTTCACATTGCTAAACATACAAAACATGTTATAAGACAAATGTATATATATAGATTCATTATGTGTTAATAATGTATTATTACATTGAACATGTATGTATTATAATTATTAGAAAAACATAATTAGAGATCTCTCAAGAGAGAATATGAGATAAAACATATCTACGATGTATAAAAAGTTGTATAAATTAGAATATCATATTTTAACAACAGTTAAACATAACTTGGATTTTCCAAGACAATTTTTGGATATTAGGAAATTATAATCTAACAAAAAATAACTGAACTAAAATAAGTTGAAATAAAAAATTAAAATATTTAAATTCAGTAAGTACTTTGGTAGGTAGTAAATAAAATTATTTATAGACATCGCGAATTTATTTTTCGATAATAAAATATGATTTGATGCGAATTATAAAATTTCAAAACATTTTTGAATTCAAGATATTTTTGAAATACGGAAAAAGCTATGTATCGATCAAAATTGACAATTCATTAACTTTTGAAGATGCATTTAAAATGGATATATCAATTGAAATAATATAAAATCATATGTAATGGAAATAAAGAAAACTTAATAATAATATCACTAATTTGCTTCACTTTGAAGAACTGAATTGAGATTAAATATTTCCAATTTTCCAGATATGAAGCAAATAATGAATGAAATCGAAAAATGCGTGCGCATACATACACATACACACATTCACACAAAGAGAGTGTAATGTGCGCACAAAATTACATTTTAATCGGTTATCATACACGGTATTTATTTGAGTTCACTTTTTTACCGCTAAAACGCACCGTCGCTAATAGCC
The DNA here is from genome assembly GCA_020341155.1 of Eciton burchellii. Lineage (NCBI taxonomy): Eukaryota > Metazoa > Arthropoda > Insecta > Hymenoptera > Formicidae > Eciton > Eciton burchellii. The sequence continues at coordinate 2,912,608 of JAHMML010000007.1, forward strand.
AGAGAATTATCTCCATAAGATAATCCCCTTTGGATATCGTACAATGTCATGCTATGCGATGTCATGTGTCTTCACATAACAATCTCGAGTATGATTTTTAGAAATATGATCTAAACAAGTGTTATGCATTATACGATCGAAACTATTGTCGAGATTGTTACAATTCATAAGATATATCCATAAGATATTATTTAAGATACCGATTCTCATAGATATATGTACTGTTTCGCTGTGAGATAATTATCTTCGTGACTTTCCGGGACCAAAATGCCAGAACGAATAGAGATTGGTAAATTTTTTACTATTACATTCTACGAGATTCTTATTCTTAGAATACTCTCTATTCATGACTCGCACAGACTTTTATATTTATATTATTTATATAGTATTACATAACCTGATAAAGAGAAAGTATAAATACTTTCATTACAGAAATACTTGATAATTATTTTAAATGATAATTGAACTATTCAGGTGTCATACCAAATAATTTGAGACATGAAGAAACTATAGTCCAAATAGCAGAAGCTCTGGATAATTTGGACGATGCTGTCTCTTATATATTTGATTGTATTGATAAAAGACTTTCAGAAAATACACAGAGGTAAAGAAATCCACCAAATTTTATATTCTTAATTGGACTTGGTATATTTATTATTTTAATAATACTTGTGATATTTATGATATAAAAAAAATGATCGATTACAAATATTTAAGCTAAATATAAATAAATTAGCTAAATATAAATTGTTTATTTGTTTTCATAGATTAACTAACATCAAAGAAAGAGCTAGAAAGCTAGAAGATAGGTTGCATTATTTACAAACCAATTTAAATTTGAAAGCAGTAAAAATGTATTCTGCCGCCAAATATCCAGCAAATCATACATATAAGGAATATCAGATGACTATACCTTTGCAGCATAAATGTACAGCTACTGTACCAAGCATTTACAAATGTTCTGTGCCTATAAAAGATATTCCCGAAGCATATCTATCTTCTAACTGCAAGACGGAAGATGGTCAATATGCCGCGGATATCAATCTTCAAGAGAAACTCCAATTTTATCATGTACGATCAAAGGCTAAAAAAGATAACTTTGAGGATGATGAGCAACCATATCCACCACAATTATCTTCAGTTAGTGCCCTCCTATTGTTTGATAGCATGGATAGCCCTTATGAAAGAGCATCCATGAGATCATCACGCCAATCTAATAACAAGCAGCAAATTGAGGATGCACCGGATTCAATTGTACAACCATGGCTTTCATCAGAAATAGACGTGTCTTCCAGTTATCTGTATACACCAACACTTGGAGAGGTACATATCTTTATTTAATATATTAAATTAATATGACATAATTCATGCTAATTACAAATATGCATTTTATATATATTTATATATATTTATCTGATAATTCCCAGACTTGATCTGAAATATCTTTTTATATTAGGTGCCTCAAATAAATGTACCACTAACACTCCCAGATTTGCCAGGCATCGTGGACGATGAGAAATTTATACTCGATCTGAATTCTCAAAGTCCTATCGCACCATCGTCCGCGGTTACGACGCCTACCGTTCGTCTGGATTTACCAACGCCAATTAGTGAGGAGAAGGATTCCCAATTGAAAATTGGGGATTATGCACCTCACTTACCTATTTTAACCGAAACCGTATCTACCGTGACGACCATATCGTCACAAGAATCTGCACCACCTGCAGCACTTCTGGCTCCCACATTTGCCGGAAATGTAAATAATGTTATAAATAACGAAAAAAACAATTATCAGCAAATTATGGCATCTCCTCCTCCGCCACCACCGCCACCGCCACCGCTACCACCATCATCAGCAACAGCCGATGCAGAGATAATTGTACTTTCATCAGATGATGGTTCGAAGAAGAAAGAAAAGACGAATCGTCCATCCACAAGAAGCACAACTGATGATCGCTCTAACTTGATGGCAGCGATTCGAAATGCAGGTGGAATAGGCAGAGCAAAGTTAAGACCTACTGTGCCGGATGAGAAGAAGCACGATCGATGGTCTTCAGCCTCGGTCGGGGGAGATCTGATGGCGGATTTGCACGCGAAACTCGCTCTGAGACGCAAAGGTATCGCCGGTTCTACAGTAGGAGCTTTGGAGAGAATGTCGAGTTTGATACCGCCACCACCGAAACCGAACGAAACATCCGCGTCAGATAGAAATTCTGCCACTAGTGAATATGATTCTCAACCTGACACAGATGATTGGGAAGAGTGATTATTGTTGCGGCAATCATTTAAACAGCATACCGTTAATGCGATTATCGTAACAAATAAAGAATCATGACAAATAGCTTAAACTATCAGTATTCGCATATAGACTCAGGAGAATTTTTATTCACTAAATTCAACAAGACATAGAAGGATAAAAGAATGCTAATGCAGATCTGAAAATATTTCTTGAGAGACAAAAAACAAATAAGAGAAAAAAGTAATTAAATTCCATCTCGCTATATTATATTTTTCTTTACGTATATAAGTAATATATACGTACATATATAATTTTATATACGTAGTTTTTGATACATAATTTTCATAATATTGTAATAATTCACGCAGTGTAGATGAAATAACATGATGCCTATATTGATAGAATTTCTTAAAAATAATATTGGCATATTTGTTGTGAAAAAAATTAATAGAATTATAGTAAGAAGAAAATTTTATTTTTTATATTAGTATATATATACTAATATATATATACATTTTACTAAAATATTTATTACTTAATTATATATAAATTATTTTTATTTAATATATAAATTCATATTATATAATTTTTCTTATAATTTTCAGAGGATATATTATAGAATTATTTTCATTATTCTCTATAAATCCCGGTTGTATATTTTTTAATACACGAAAATGTACAATATATAAATATAATTATAAATGTGTATATATATTATTATATTAATAAAATTTTATATTTAAATGTATAATATGCAATAAGCAATATAAAAATTGTCATTTACATAATTATCTTCACAATTATTGAACAGTTTTTACATTACGAATATATTTAGAAATTATTATTATCATGATATGTTTAAAATTTGATTATAATTTTTAAACTTCTTAAAAATTAATACAAAGTAAATCTTATTTATAAAGATATTCCCTGATATCATACTTTCATTTGCCTTGTTAAATCTATCTAGCAAGATTCTGCCTTTGTACATAATCCTTTTTTTACATACTGTATGTATAGTATTTATGAATATATAGTATGCATATATATATATGTATTTTATTTTACTATATATATTTTCAATAATATTACTATCACTAATCTTAGATTCATTCTCAACATAACTATGAGACAAAAATAAAATTCGAATTTTTGTAACTTGCTATGTATTTTGCTATAATAAAATTAGCTAATATGTTGAGCATGAATCACAATATAAGAGAAGTAATAGATATTAAATAAAGAAATATTTTATAAAAATAGTTATATAGATAGTTACATATAACATTACTTAACTATAAATTTGGTGCAAGCCAATTTAAAAATATCATGCAGACTTCAAAACCCATGAAACAAGCCGCATTTGCGGGAAAGGCTCGGAGCATAACGGGTACGATGCCTTTGTAAAGTGCTTTTGGTCCTTCGGTTTTCATTAATTTAATAAATACCTCACGTACCCCCTTTTTATACGTGCCTTCTGGTGCTATATAATATACAATAAATAGAAAAGTTAATATCACATAAATAATATACCACATAATTATGTGTATATTGATATCTATTAAAATTTTGGAAAAAAAGAAAATCCTTGTTATTAAATAAAAATATATATATATGTATATACCAGTCTGCAGGCGGCTTTTCAAGATATCAGGTGGCATTCCCACCAACCAATTAGCAATACCTGCAAAACCACCAGCTACTATAGTAGCTAGTAGACTAAGTTTCCCTCCCTCGGGAGTAAATTGGTTTTTTAAATATTCATATGTCATAAAGTACATTCCACTGGATGGGATATCTGAAAATATTAGGACAGAGAATTAGTAATCTCATTTTCTATAAGCGTTCTTACATAGGCCCAAGATGGCATATAAACATTATGTATGCAATTAATAATAGCGAGTAGAGCGTGTGGGCTGGCAGATAGAAAGCATCCTGTTTGATAGGAAGCACCAAGGCATAGATAACAGTTAACAAAATCCAGTTTCCTTTAGGCCAGCGTGCTGTTACTGGTACTAAGTATCCTGCTCTGTTTCAAAATCGTAGTTTGGAAAGTGAAACAACATGACATTTGTTCTTTTATTCTTTGTCGTCCTATTTTTGGTATATATACAATCTTAATTGTTAAAAAAATATTCCAATTCAAGATTTTTTGTTTAATTATTGCATATCATAATGTAACATGATATGCATAAAACCATCGCTAGTTGAATTAAATATTACGACATAAGCGAAAGAATTGCGAGATAACGTAAACAAATTATTATACTAGTCAATAGGAATGAATTCTAAAATAATAAATTCGGTTGATTCAAATTACACTGTGTCCAGGAGCAGTGTACAGGGCAAATTATTGATATCGGCGGTATATGGGAGATAAAATGCCCGCAAGGATGCACCTGTGAGATTCAAAAGTTTTCTGATCTACCTCTACATCAATGGTCTGATATGAATCGAGACAAAAATCGAGATAAAGATCAGGTATAAACTCAAATTGATCTTACAATCAATGAGCATATCCTTTTTTAAGCTTGTTATTAACACATATAATGTATTATTTTTTTCTTAACAGAATATATATCCTAACGATGTTGATTTTGATCTGAACAATGATGATCCCATGACTCATGAATTACTGAAAACTGCAACATGTGTAATTGTTGAAAATTCTATAGAACTCTTAGCCAAACTCCCTTCGGATATACAGGTCATATATAAAAAGTATATGATTCTATATAATTATATATATTCTTTACATATATTCTTAATCTTTTTTATATTGTCATTGCAGGTTCTTACTTTACTTGAATCGGGTGATGGAGAGACTGATATCCTTTTGCGGACTATTACTTTCCAACATTTTACCGATTTAATATCGTTAGATATTCAAGGGATAGATTACAGCGATTCTTCTATAAAAGATATAAATAATCGTGGACAGAAGGGCGGTATCGTTCTTTCCTCTGATGCTATATATCCTTTGGGGCCCACTTTACTATATTTAAACTTGGAACGCGTTAAATTGTCAAATCTGAATTTACCAAACAAAAACAAAGCAAATCTAGTGATCAAACCAGTAAATGCCCAAAAGACTGAAATAGTTGATGATGATCAAGCGCATATGAATGATACTAGCCAGCATAAAGGGCACAGACTCATTTTCTTAAGTCAACAAAACAGTGATGACAAGGAGATACTGCCATATGATTTGTATAAGCAAGAACTGGAAGGTTACAGAGAGAATGTTGAGCTATTTGCCGCACTTGGTATGCTGACGCACTTGAGAGTTTACGACTGTGCCTTAAAAGATATTTCTTGGCACATGTTTGATGGTCTTAACAGTCTTCTTTATCTCTCATTGGAGAAAAATAGTTTAAAATTCATTCCCGAATTTTGCTTTTACGGAACACCAAATTTAAGATTGCTGTCATTAGCGAGCAATGAATTATTAACGCTGAAAAGTGTAGATCTGGCAGGATTGCTTATGCTTGAACATCTGGATTTGAAAAAAAATAATCTGACATTTTTATCAGAATTGTCGTTTCCACCCTTCCCAGCGCTTAAAAGCGCCGATTTTACAGACAATCCTTTGGATTCTATTTTTCCTAGGTAATGACTTTAATGTTACATATAATATATTTACATTATATCATTAAATGGATTTAAAATATATTACATATCTATGATGTATTTTAGTACTTTTGAGATTATGAATACAACAACAAAATTATATATTGGTGGTATGGCAGCAAAATTGAGATTGCAGAAGAATTCATTGCTGGGTCTACGTCAAGCCGAGATATTGCATCTGTATAATCTAGAGATACCTATATTGGAACGTTTTATCTTGCAAGGAATGCCAGCGTTAACGCATCTTAAAATGCGAGGAAATGTCTCAACTATTGATTTCGATGCATTTGTTGATCTTGTTAATTTAGTAGATCTGGATTTAAGTCATTGTCGCATTCAGAAAATTTCTATGGATGCTTTTTATGGTTTAGAAAGAATCAGAAGAATCGACTTATCAAATAACGATCTTGAATCCATACCACCTGGTTTATTTACTATTCAACAACAAAAGGAATTAAGAGAAATTATACTTACAGAAAACAAATTAACATCACTACCATTGGATTTCTTTAAAAATCTCAGATTTCCAAACAAACAAACGCAAATACAAAATATAAGATTAGATAACAATCCCTGGGAATGTACATGTATTATGAATAGTTGGAATCCTCAATTGGTAACTAATATTTTATGCTATTTTTATTATGAATTATAAAATTAATATTTTTATGAAATTATAAAATTATAAAATCGACAATATTAATAAAATCATTATCATCATCAATCACATATCATTAACAATTTTATATCATGTAGGTAAGCAGAACTAAAGAAACAGCTCCACGATGCTCAACGCCAAAACGATTACAAAACTGGGGAATCTTTCATGCATTGCGCAAGGGAGGTTTACAATGCAGAAACCCCAAAAAACGATACCTTCAAAAATTTCTGAAGACGAGAAATTCCGGAGAGGATAATAATATCAGTTAGCCAATTTCTCTTTTCAAATTATATATGTATGTTGATAAATGTTGGATTGAGAAATATATCTCAATAGAGATTTTTATAATAGATTAATCTTTAAAAATGTTTATATAACCCTTTGTTTTAGGGAAATGCAAATATCACCTATGTGATAAATTTGTGCAAGTTACTCTTTGATTTTTATTGTTAAATATCTACTCAGTTATATTGATATATTTATAAACACAACATTTTACAAAATATATAATATTATTTGAATTAAATGATTACAAAATTTGGAAATCAGATAGAATTGCAAGATAACAGTCATACCTCTTAATAATGTAGCACAGGTGCCTTTATAGATACTTTTGTAACCTCCTTCTTGATACAATTGTTTTGCACAGTCCAGAGGTCCACTGTACTTAGAATTAAGTTTTGAATGTTGTATTTGTAACAAACACTTGATGCGTTCGCCAGGCGCCATTATAATAGTTGTAAATATACCACTGAAAGCTCCAGCATAGAACAATTGCAAAGTCGTAAGTTTTTCATCTGAATTAGTTTGTTGTAATTTCTTCCCAACACTATATCCAAAAAAACTTATTGCAAATATCGGAGCAACACCACATAAGGGTGCACTCATACCTGAATAAGAACAAAACAGAATCTTAATTAATAATTATTGTATCTTACATAAAACATATGTATCTTAGATATATATGTATCTTACATAAAACTTCTCAGATTAAACATTAATTTGTGAAAAAATCTTTATTAGTAGTGAAAGTTAAAAGTTTTCACTATTTCACTACTTTGTTAATAGCAAAGTAATAAAAGTAGTGACTACTACTTTAGTAGTTACTAAAAGTAGTAACTACTTGAAAAACTACTCACATATATGCTATTTATATATCTTTACATTATATAATATAAAAGTCTCATATAATAAGTTTTAATTTTATTTCTCATTCATATAGTTCTCAGATATTTTTATGATTTATAAATATAATTAACATTGAATATTGGACATTTATATAAAATAATAAATACCTTTGTACAAGCCACGTACTCCTTCTTGGGTAACTATTTTCTTAGCACAGTCCCATGTACCCGTATACAAAACCGCATTATTAGAACTTGGCACTGGCATCGTCTGGAGCCTTACCTATATATGTAATTCTCTTTTTATACAAAAGGAATATGATTTTCGTAAAAAGCATTGTAATATTAAAGTCGATTATAAATGAAAAATGGATCACGAAAATATGTGAATTCATGTCCAGTTTAATTTGATAAATGATTATGACCAATTTATTGTAACCTTACCTTTATGGTATCCAGAGGATGTCCAGCCACCACGGTACATATTCCACCGAATCCTCCGCTGATGAAATATTTAATAGGGCTCACGTTATCCGACATGATATCCGTTATAACTACTCGATATCACTTTATAGTGTCGAAGACATACGAGTACTAAATCTCATTCCTCTAGAGAGAAGGGTCAAAGTACAAGAGACGATAAATATACAGTTGGGATAATAGATTCTATTAATCGCACTCGATTTTATTACTGTTATTAAAGAGCTTACATATCTTTTTATATGTCCATGTATCGTAGCATTTAAATCGAAGATAAATCAAGAAAAATTATCACAAAATCATATAAGGGAAATGCAAATAATTGAGAATAATTCTGTTCCTTTTACTTCTTACGTGTTTCACTTTCCATATTTAAAATGAGATAAATAGTCGTTTTTGGCGATTGTTTGGTACATATCAAAATGTACTAAAACGTTTCGTATATTATCATATTCATAGTGATATTTTCTTTTGGCGTGATATTGTTTTCCAATTGTATTAAAGTATACTAAACTATAGCAAAACATTTACAGATATCTTCTTGAAATTCGCGCGTATAAAAAAGAACCAATACACTTAATGCAATAGTATGGTGCGTATAGCAGAATTACTAACAAAAATTACTCTTTATGTTATAAAAAAGAGGATATTGAAAGGAATATTAAAATTGAATTGTAGAAAATACAATTGTAAGAACAAGTCCGATCAAACGAATCAAAATCAATTGGATAGCTATAATCGATCAATCATAGCGGTCATTGACAAATGACCCTTTTCAAATGATTTCACTACTAAGCATGCATATATGACTCTATTGTGATTTATATAGATTAATCAAATAGACGCTTTTCAACTCCATGAATATCGCGAGGTTCAGAAGGCAACACAACTACGAAAATCACTCCATTTATCATAAATTCGTGTTCACAGATATTTCACGTCCGCGAAATGAATTCTTTAGCACGTCTCCATAATTCTAATAGCTTTCCGTGGATAATATTATATAAATTTAGAATATTCTTTTATAAAATTTATATTATATTTTTTATATTATATTTTTTATTATATTTAGCATTATCTGAATCATAGAAATTATCATCCGAAAAATATTTTATTCTTTAATTATTGGGCAATATTCTGCATAATGCCGACATTTTCGTTGAAGTGTCATTTTCTATATTTCATATGAAATAAATATCGATACTCCATTTAAATTGTGGAAAACGTTTTTATACATACGATCAGTTCTCTAACGCAAACATGGCGATGAGCACGCGATGCTCTACGAATACGGTGTCTCTAGTCGCATATTTTTAGTTCATGACAACTGGCGACACGTTGGCTGTTTTTGTATGACTTTATGCAAATGTGAATAGTCTTGACAGAATGAATAAGTTTATATAGTTGTTGACGTTCCACACGTCGACGCATGTATGTCACTGAGCCGGCTTTGTGTTATTTCGATTTGTTTCTTCCAGCAAAAGGTAGTGTGCACTTCATTTATCTATCTCACGGAATTATCAATCGAAAATAGGACAAACTAGTTCCGCATTAATTAATTACATTGCAACGTAGTATTATGAATTGTGCCTTAGAACAACACGTATCGCACACTTTCCCTCACTCTCTCAGAGGATTTAGAGAAATATCGCATTAAAATAAAAAAAATTGATAAACAATGTTAAATAATCTCTTAAATGCGTTTAAGCTTCCAGATATATAGCTTATAAAAAAATGAGGATCGTACAGCTTAGAAGAAATCGCCTCTTTCATGTATTGATTGGTGGCACATTATTGATGCTAGTTTTGTACATTCTTCTTAGTTTCTCAGAAGACAGCCATATGAATAATATAAAGGAATATTGGGCACAAGGTCTTAGGAAAAAGCAGGTATTCTTAGAATTGTTTAGTTTTATGATATAATTAATTAATTTTGTATAATTGATATTCAAATTTTTATTATCATACATTTTGTATGAGTATTTCTTTACATCCTATATATGTCACACGATCCTTTTAATGCAGGTACCGGTATTGGTAGAAGATTTAGGTAATTTTGAACCACGCGATATATCAATCAGAACTGGTCCCGGAGAAAGCGGTAAACCGCATATTCTTAGAGATGACCAGCAAAATGACATTCAACAATCAGAATCTGATTATGGCATGAACATGGTATGTTCAGATGAAATCTCGTTATCGAGATCAATACCAGATACTAGGCCAGCAGAGTAAGTTTTCTTATTTATTACCTTGTTGCTTATGCTGTTAACTTTTATTTTTTATTTCTACTTTTTATGATATAGATGTAAACACTGGAATTATCCAGAGGAATTACCACGTACCAGTGTTATTATAGTTTTCCATAACGAGGGTTGGTCTGTTTTACTGAGAACTATCCATAGTGTCATAAATCGTACTCCATCGAAGTTTTTAGAGGAAATTCTTCTTGTTGATGATTTTTCTGATAAAGGTATGTATAACATGATTAAAGAAATTAATATTTAACATATATATAATAGACAAATCAATTAATACAATACTGTTTTCAGACAATTTGAAAACTGATTTAGATTCTTATATTGAACAATGGGGAGGAAAAGTTAGATTACTTAGAAATTACGAGAGACAAGGCCTGATACGAACGCGTTCTCGAGGAGCGCGTGAAGCTAAGGGTGAAGTAATAGTATTTTTGGATGCACATTGTGAAGTTAATATCAACTGGTTGCCTCCACTTTTGGCACCAATTGCTGAAAATAGGTAATGAATCTATTAATTTATACGAAGAAAAAAATATATTTCTATATTTTAATAATGCCTTGAGGAAATTTTGAGAAATCATAGTATTCTAAATATTTCACGCAATCTTCAAATTGTAATAAAATGAAATTCTCATTTTTCCTATTGTAAATTACGTAACTATATATTTTTTCTGAATACTTTTTTGTTATTGATTTATTTTTTTCAGAAATGTAATGACAGTTCCTGTGATAGATGGCGTTGATCATAAGACTTTTGAATATCGTCCTGTATATCAGGAAGGACATTTGTATAGAGGAATTTTCGAATGGGGCATGCTGTACAAAGAGAATGAGTTGCCGAGACGCGAAGTTAAAACACGCGCGCATGATAGTATGCCATACAGGTATAATTTTCATTTCAAGTTTATATGATGTTTTTTTACTACCATCTAAGTCGATACTTGTTATCTAATTTCTACAATTTACAGATCACCTACACATGCTGGTGGCTTATTCGCAATTAATCGAGAGTACTTTTTATCATTGGGTGGGTATGATGAGGGTTTATTAGTCTGGGGTGGAGAGAATTTTGAACTATCTTTTAAGATATGGCAGTGCGGCGGAAGTATCTTATGGGTACCGTGTTCACATGTCGGACATGTTTACCGCGGATTCATGCCTTACACGTTCGGTAAACTCGCTCAAAAGAAGAAAGGACCATTGATAACTATTGTAAGTATAATGTATCAACTAGTATACAAATCTTATGCACTATAGGTGTATTGCAGAAATAATTACAAAGCGAATGCTTTTGTAGAATTACAAGCGAGTTATAGAAACATGGTTCGACGAAAAACACAAGGAATTTTTTTATACGAGAGAACCGCTGGCTCGGTTGCTCGATCACGGTGACATATCTGAACAATTGACTTTCAAGGAACGAAAGAGATGTAAAAGCTTTCAATGGTACATGGATAATGTAGCGTATGATGTGCTGGACAAATTTCCAGAATTGCCACCGAATATTCATTGGGGAGAAGTATGTTTTACTATATGATAAATTCGTAATTCTCTTTAAGCGCAAGTTTAAACTAATATATTTCTCTTACTATTCTCTTATTATCATTAACACATTTCTTTAGTTACGAAATATGGCAACTGGTTCATGCCTGGATACTATGGGTCATGCACCTCCAAGTATGATGGCTATTTCTCACTGCCATGGCTTTGGAAATAATCAAGTAATTTATTTATTATTATTATGTATTTATTTATGTTTATATTATCTTATTTTTATTATTATGTTCTGAATAAGATTTAATGAATTCTTTATGTATCATGTCACATTTATCGTATCTTATTTCATTCTGTTTCTCTTAGCTCATGAGGTTGAATGCGAAAGGTCAGTTAGGTGTTGGAGAAAGATGCGTTGAAGCGGATGGGCAGGGTATAAAGTACGCATTTTGTCGTCTAGGAACTGCAGATGGTCCATGGCAATATGATGAAGTAAGTGTATCTTTTTTATAATGCAAACTAAATGTGGAATACACAGAACTAAAAGTAAAGAACTAAAAGTTTGATATATATCTTATTAATCTCTATATTTGCAGAAAACGAAAACTTTATTACATAGAGTGCACAAGAAATGCATGGCACTTCATCCCCAAACTCAACAATTATCTCTGATGCCGTGTGATATAAATAACGCTTATCAACAATGGAGCTTTCATCAAATCCATCCACGATGGTAACACGATGGAAAGAGAGAAATAAAGCTTTTTTTTTACTCGTTATTAAATTTGACAAATTGTATACGTATTCATAAAAAGTTTATAATTGATTTTTAGTGATATATATTACTAAAAAGACACTTAATAACACTTAACACTAACAATAACACTTCTGACTAATTTTTTATTAACGTATAAATTTATATTAAATGAAATTTTTTATACATTGATATTTAGTGTAAGTATTATAACAAATCCAAGCCTGGATATTTTCAAAATTTAATAATATGTAGGAAAAAAATATTTTTTGTTACGAAGTATAAAAGGATAATCTTAAATTTGATTTATGAAAATGATTTTTCAAATATTTATTTCTAGTAATGAATTAAGACTGTATCTAGAATATTGTGATTCTTGTAGCGAGATTTTATTTATCGCATTTAAATACACTGCTTCTTCTTTTTACTAAATAGTAAAGAGTTGATGAAAGAGAATGATGAGAATATACATATATATGTATAAATGAGAATATTTATACATATAAAAAAAAATATGCATGCGTGGGAGAAATATTTTGAGGAATAATTTTTATTGTTACTGCCAGGATTTCCTATAACATTTTTGAGATTACGATTATTATACTTTATTATACTACTATTAGATTTAACATAAACATTATTTCCATTAAAATATTTATGAAGCAATAAAATTCATTCAATATAAAATTTATTCCAAATTAAAAAAAAATACATTTAAAAAGAAAAGATATTATCTTAATGAAAATATCTTTTCTAATAATGATTTCTAAATGACTTGTATATGCAATGTATATGATTTATATATGCAATGTATATGAATATTATATAATTGCAATAATTAATAATTAATATACAAAAATTAATATATAAAAGAGATGTATATGTGTACATTCCAGAAGGCTGAAATATGTATAATATAATATAAGCCATATAAGAATTTCATTTTTTATATCAGTGGACTGAATTTTGTTATTTATCATATTTATCAAGATTTTTATAAATATTTGAATCATTTTATTGCATTTAATTATTAGAACAATGTTTAGCTATTTCTATAAATTCTTAAAACGGATTAAGCATTATTAATATAGAGATGTTACAATATATTTTATATCACATTTATGCAATGTAAATTTATGATAAAACATCTAGAAAAAGGCATACTTTTTGATGTCTTAATTAAATTAAAATTAGTATATCTATTATATAAAATTTTGTACTTTAATATTTGTTTTAATTAATCATAAATAATCCCTTAGATTCTTACGATTACACCAGGACTTTTATATTTTTATTTAGAATTTGTATAAAATTTAGTTCTTAATATCTTAATGTTACATATATCTGTTAACGTTATTTACTTTGTAACATATGATGTTACTCATATGTTACAAAGAAATTTTTACCATCATAAGAAGAAATTAATCAATATAATATATTATATAATATTTCTCTGTTATAGATAAGTTTTTTTGTTTCATAAATATTGCGATTTTTTATAGGATTTTGAAAGTTCCAGCGTGTAATACTATTCTCGTAAATGTACTTATTCATGACTATTATCAAAATCAAATCTAAAAAAAATTTATAAACAATGACTATGCAGCTTATTTATAATGCAAAATAAAAATGCAAAATCATATTTACATATTTTATTATATGAAAAATGTACTTAATACTTAGTTATATACTTGATCAGAGAATTATATATTATATATTTTCATTAAATTGTTAAAATAATCATGTGTACATATATATATATATTTTTAGCCAGATATAATTATTAAGATTTTTACAAAATCTTGTAAATTTAATCCTTTCCTTCCAATAACAAATGAGGAATTTTGGAGCAGATCTTGAACTAGATCATCACGGGCACCACATTTTTTAATACATTATGTTAAGCGTTTTAAAATAAATACAAATTATTGAAATTTCGCACTTTTTATTGATTCCAATTCATATTAATATATTTAAAAAATGTTACATAAGCTTTTGAAGAATAGCGTACTATTATAACATTAATGCATAAACTCTTGCAACCAACTACGATAAAGATATATAAATCTAACACAAAAATCATATTTTTTTTGTGTGTGCAAGAAGATGGTGAAAACAGAATGGAAATTGAAATATTATTGAAAAATCTTATTGATAATTATTATTCAAATGCAGAATAAATTTTAAATCGTCTCTCATGATTTACTGATTTGTATTGACAATATCGTCGATTTTCAGTATACTGCGCACAGTCTCAGAAGCAAGAGTTATTGAACTAGTGGAGACCAACAGAGGTTGAATCACATTCTCCTCTAATATGTTAGTAATAGCACCCTTTCGGACGTTGATTCCCGCTGTCACTTCACCTTTCGCATGTCGATTACGAAGTTCAGTTACAGTGGCTATTGGATTCAAACCTGCATTTTCAGCTAATGTCGATGGAATCACCTACAATTTACAGATCACAGAATTATTGGATATTATATTAATACTTTAGCTTGTTATATATTTTATATAATTGGATTTCTTATATTTATCACATTAGCTGATATAATTTTAAAGATAAGATTATAGTAAAATACTATGCTAGAAAGTCATCGAATGCGTATTCAATATACGAACCTCGAGGGCATTCGCGAAGGCCTTCACACAGTATGCATCAACTCCACCTAAGGTTATCGCATATTCGCTCAATTTTAATGCCAATTCAATCTCTGGTGCTCCACCGCCAGCGACTAGCGCGCTTTGTTTCACCAAACACCGAATGACACACAAAGCATCGTGCAACGATCTCTCGGCTTCTTCCAAAACCAGTTTATTGCTACCACGTACGAGAACAGTAACTGTTTTTCCATAGTTTTGAATTCCTGTAATCTGTACAAAATATACCAATTATAAAATTATTTATATCACATATTAGCTTGCAATGTAATACAAATGAAAGAACTGCTTGTTTTTTTATCTTAAACACACCTTAACAAATTTCGAATTTCCGGTTTGAACTTCTTCGCAAAGTTCTGCGTTGACAAGATTTTCAGGCACAAAGTGATCCAATGATGCGATCGGTCTACATCCCAGTGTTTTACAAACAAAAGGAATGTCCTCCCGTTCTACATCCTTTATTACCATGACCTTAATTTTGTCCAAGAAATGAATCGCAAGATCGCTAATGGCATCGCGCAAAACTGATTTTTGCACAAGAAGCACATTACAGCCAGTTTTCTTAATCTGTTTTACAATGTTCAATATGTAAGCGCGTTCTTCTTTCAAAACACGGTCCATTGCTGCATAATCAGATACAATAACGTTGTGATCCATCTAAAAATTTAGAAAACTAGTTATGCCCAAAGACATATATATTAATTTCTGACTTAAATTTCTCTAAATTGTATTATACTCACATCGGTCTTTGGTGGCGAAATGCAAAATTGGATTACTCCGATCTTAGCTTTCTCAATACGTTTAGGGCCATTAACATTACAAGATTTTTGGGTGAATATCAACCCTTCTACTAATTCAGTATCTTCAACGGTACCTCCCAACTTCTTTATCACTTTAATGTCCTGTGAAAATAGCGAAAAGCTTGATGTAAACTTGATTAGATAACAAAAAATATATATAAAAAATTTATTCTTACATTTAAATCAACTGACACTTCCTTCCCTTCTTCTGCGACTTTTAATACGGCATCCACGGCAAGTGGTGCAAGAAGACTGGATTGTTGATACACAACCTATATAAGAGATGTTGAATATATGATTCAAATAATTTGATTAAAAATATATTTTATTAAAAAAACCATAACAAGATACATTATCACATTATTATTATTATTATTATTATTATTTGAATAATATATTCTTTTTCAAGTTATACCTTAGAATTAAGAGATGTTGCTGCAACCTTAACGAGGGATTCTTTGTCCGTTAAATTAACAGGTATAGACATTAACGTCAAAATAGATACTGCTTTGGACGCTGCCTTCTGGAAAGCATCGCTAATTGAAGTAGGATGAATACCTTTCTGTAACAAACGTTCTGCTGCTTCCAATAATGAACCACCTATCACAACAACACTCGTGGTACCATCGCCAGCCTCTATATCTTGTGCCTTAGACAACTCAACCAGCTAAATATATAAATATATAATATTAAAACACAAATATTATATTATAACGTAATAAAAAGGGATAATTCAGTTAAATATAAAATGATAAATCTGTTCCTTACCATTTTTGCAGCAGGATGTACTACATTCATCTCTTTCAAAATAGTGGCACCATCATTTGTGATAGTAACTTCTCCATTACCAGCTTGAATCTATCAGCCACAGTTAGTCATTAATTAATATTATCGTCATACTTTTGTTAAACATGTTTAAGCTATATAAAAAATTTAAATTTACCATTTTATCCATTCCTCGGGGTCCCAGACTAGTACGTATCGCATCGCTAACAGCTAGAAGAGATTTAATTTTATTTAAAGCATATTTAAATTTTACTTAACTGTAACATAGAAAATAAAATCAGCAAGAGAGAGCAGAGAAAGAAAAGAAGAGATATAAACATAATTAATTTTTTTATTCGAAAAACAATAGTAGAGCAACTTGGACCAATCAGAAGATTTAGTACATAAGTTATATTTGTCAAGACATGACACTGCAGAAAAAGAGTATTTCATTCATATAACATGATTTATTCCCATTTACAGTCGAATGCGATATAACGCAATACATCGAGCGTACATGAAAAGTCGATACGGACATTACTATATAAGGCGATATATTCTTGCGAAGCATCGCATATTCGCAATCGACTTGAATGCAAGAATATATCCCGAATCATCTACAAGAGTCATCTACCTTTGGCGGCATGGATGTTGCTGCTACGAATATCCGTAGGTTTGCTCTTATCTTTGTATGCCTGTCCATGAGACCCGCGAGCATTGCCATTCTCCATAGGTTTTCTCATCAGATTCTTCGTCATGATTCAACGATTGTCGTTCCACGTGCTGATTTGATCGAAGAATATATTTCCTATTTCCTCTATTGTTTCAACAATCGATTTACGCGAGAATCTATTTCAATATGCGATTATTTCACACTTAACCGATAAAACGGTATACGCAAGACGAGTATGACGTTTACGAATCGTGTGAGAACGAATTGCTCCGCGTTAGCTGAGCGCGTTGCTGAACAAGCCGGGTTTCCTGTGCATGCAAACGCAATGGCCGCGAACGTAAGGATATATAGATGAAATCGTGAACTCAAAGACTTTAATGAATCACGATAGATAAATAAAACGGAGATTAAGTAAAAATAATTAAAAATAGTATATTAATTATTTTATATTACTTAGTGTTTAAATTAGGATATTACAGAAAGAAAGGATAGAGAACGAAATGAAGAGATTTTCAAAAATTATTTACATATATATTTGAAATATTTTCGAACATGCTTGATGATTCCATTTATGGAATATAAAAATTTTAGCTGATTAATGTATTAATATGTAATTAATGTATTAATATGTAAGGAAGTAGTTTTATTACTCATTATTATCTGATATTTTTATCTTATCAAAAAAAAGATTTATGTCATTTTTTAGGAATTACTTTGTTGTATATTTATATACTTTATTTATTATTGTTTTTTTCATTTTTGATTAAAGTATTTCTTGATAACCTATAAAAATGAAATAATCATTTATTGAGCATTTTATTGAGATAGTATTTAACACGCATGCGTGAAAAATCCATCTCTTGCATGATCAGATATTATCGAGAATCTTCTTTGATCCCTCGAATTGTTGTGATCAGTACTTAAAAAAAAATTTTTTGATCCGTTGTTATATATCATCTAAAGAAAAGAAATTATCTAATTCACCATTTAGATAGCATGATTTGTACAGTTTATTTGATTTTTTATCAAGTTTTTATAATATTTATGTATTATATATATAATATTTGAAAGTTAAAGGCTTAATTATAGCTTTTTATTTATTTATTATATTAGTTTATATAAAATAAGATTATGTTAGTTTACATTCTATAGTTTTTTCTTATCTATTTTTATATATTTAAAATTAAAATAAAACATTTGATTTAATATTGACTTGTTTTACTGCCTCATTTTTAATGAGATAGTGAAGGCATATAACGGAGTTTTTTGAAATTAAGGTTACAAATTGAAGCCAATGGAAGAAAATTTAGAGACGCCTGTAGAATGACAACCATTATCTCAAACTTTTAAATATGGTTATCATAATATAGGCATTCGCGACTCACTGGTTTAAACAGATATTACATCTACATATATCATGACTATTGGTTATATGAGGAAGCGGTAAAGCAAATACATACTTCACGATATAAATATTAATATTAATATTGAAAAATTCATGAAACATGCAATTTCGTCTTCATAATAAGCAAAATGAGCATTGATACATCTTTTATTTTATTAGAAGAATTCTTCATATTCATGTGACACATTACATATGAAATCTTAGATTTTGATTTTTTAATTCATATTTTTATATTAATATGAAACAATTTTTTATTAACAAGAGGAAGGAGAATTCTTTAGAATATGTAAGATTTCAGATAAAAATGTGAATTTTATATATAATTTAGATTATTTAATATCATTCTTTTTATATATTACATATTATATATTACATTTTTATAGTGCTATACATTGTTATACATATATTTGAATTATCGCTTAATAAGGAAATATTAAAATAAAAGTTATGACGTGATACATATATATATCTGTTTATATTAAATTCAATATCCATTTTGCATAATTTTATATTTATATTTAAGTATTTATGATAATTCTTTAATAAAAAATTATATTATAATCATTACGTATTTCTCGTAAAAACAACCGCAAATAGAAATATAAGAATAAAATAGTAAAACTGTTCAGATTATGAAATAAAGTTGAGATTGAATTTTATTCTTTTTAATAATTTCTTAAAGAATATAAAGGAAATTTTAGTGACGAACTTTGTTCATTGGCATATTTAAATACATTTATGCATTCATAAATGAATGAAAAAAAATTCCCTATTCAAATAAATTTCATCTTCGTGTCGTATCCCCCTCCCAATGAGAGCCATTCAGACTCGCACATAAAGCCGGTCCTGATCACGAGAAGCACATCACACAATCTCTTCCTCCTCTCTAACCCCCGTTCGAGTCAGAAGCACCTGTTGCTCGCCTACCTGTTTTACTCGCTCTGCTTCGTCAGTCAGTACGTCGCGCGACCTTACAGTGAGAAGAGTGTTTAGTATCCGAGTTTTTCGCGACGTGAGACAAGCGCGTTTTCACAAAGTGCAAGCCCACGTTCTATGAAAACCAATAAAATGCTTCATCTTGGAATTGGCGTCACTAGAGTCCAAACAGACTGAACGGGAAAGAATCGTCGGAATTTCGAATCGTTTGTTCCAGAACGGATCTGTCAAATATTTCAATCGTTCGAAAACCGGTGACAATCCGTTTAAATCTCGCGTCGATTTTGCGTTTGATCGCTAACGCGGTAACGCGAGAAGTCGGCCGACAACGCGTCGCCGGTCTTACCGTTCGTGACGCACTTCACGCCGTGAGAAAGATCGCGTTCGCGCGACAAGTGCACTCATTCGAAACTCATGAAATCTGTTCTTCTGTGAACGATTACAATGATAACGACTGATCGTTCCCGATCTCACGGGTACTTTTAATTTGCATTCGGCGTAAGGGATGAACACGGAAAATATCGAG
This sequence comes from Eciton burchellii, assembly GCA_020341155.1. Taxonomy (NCBI): domain Eukaryota; kingdom Metazoa; phylum Arthropoda; class Insecta; order Hymenoptera; family Formicidae; genus Eciton; species Eciton burchellii. The sequence goes on from JAHMML010000007.1 coordinate 2,933,020, forward strand.
GGAAACAGAAACGAAGGGAGAAGGTAAAACGAGAAGGGAATACGTGTAGTGGATCGGTGAATGTTCGATCGTTGCTCGGCATCTCGTTCAGGCGGATCGGTCCGTGCGCGCGAAACTATGCGACCGAATTGACGACACGGAGAGCAAGGAAGATAGGAAGAGAGAGAGAGAGAGAGAGANAGAGAGAGAGAGAGAGAGAGAGAGAGAGAGAGAGAGAGAGAGAGAGAGAGAGAGAGAGAGAGAGAGAGAGAGAGAGAGAGAGAAAGAGAGAGCGAGTCGCGAGAAGGCAAGTCGCGCGCAGGAACGCCGCGACCGGTTGAAGCCGCGCGAGAATATGCGCGAGAGGCGGACCTGAGCGCGCGCAAGCGAGCGAGCGAGCGGAGCCATGGAAAACGCAGCAACGGCGGCGGCGGCGGCGGCGCAGCAGGATACCTGCTTCGGGGCGGGTAGCGTGGCCGGAGCCGTGATCGGAACCTTCCTGACGACGATTCTCTTGTTCGCGGTTGCCGCGCTCCTCTACAAACAGTGGCGCAGGCGCAAGGGTGAGTGTTTCGCGGAGTTTTAACCCTGTTATCTGAATGCGAACCGCTCTCCTCGTATTAATTAAGACTTGTGATTAAGACTCCTCTCTTTTCAAGGGAATCATTTTGTTCAAGCCTCGGGAAGGAATCTCGAAGAGCTTTAAATATATTTATCATAAGAGCGAGTTTACGAACGCGTATATCTCGGGTCTTCGGGTCCTCTATGTGAGATTTTATGTCTTAAATATGAAAGATGCTCGTTTAATTCGTAGATAATTCTTGAAAGAATTTTCTTCATATGCATATTTCAATATATTTAACAAAACGATTTTATATCTTCCTTTCTACCTTTTCCGTTCTTTTTTCCCTTTCAGGAATATTTAATAGATTTCAAGAATATGAAATTTTCCAAATAGAAGTTGTTTTCTAGTTTTTAAATAAACTGGATTGAAAAAATGGATTGAAACACGTCCGGTTATTTTCGCTTTTCTTGAAAGAGAAAATAGTCTATCGATAGCTCGTTTTGAAACAAAAATAGATTAATATTATTCAAACGAGAAATAGGAACCAAAGAGAGAATTATTTTTACATTTGGAATAATTTGAGCATTGAACGATAATATTTTTAAATATCTCATTGATTTACGCTTACATATATTTCCTTTCTTTTCGGTGTTTCACGAATTTTCTTCATTGATTTCTTCATTGAAATGTCGTTTGTCGATGAAAACAAAAAGGGAGCGAGCTATAGAAGTTGCGATAAAAGTCTAAGGTTTGATTCGTAATATTAAGGCTTAAAGTCTCGCGAGGAAAAATCTCTCACCTGTCGTTAGTCGTTGGGAAACGAGTTGAAAGTGATTTTATATATATTCGACACTTTTTCCACACGGAATTAGCGGTGCAACGAGTTAATGCGAGTTCCCGTGTGAATTGATACTTTCGTTGATTTAAATTTACGATCGCGTTTGAACCGGTCACTTTCGATACGATTGGTTTAACGGAAGACATGATCATTCCAGGAACTTTTCGAAACTTCTTCAAGAGCCACGGCACGTAATGACTTCAGTCAATTTAAATTTCAACTCTATAAAAGAAACAATTATCTCTTTATATCGGCATTCGGATATTCTTAATTTCGATTATCGCAGCAAAGTCAGCATGGCCTGAAATGAAAATCTTGCTGCAGGTTCGTGTCTCGATGGAATTGCATTTTTGCAATGCTTCATGCCGATTACTCGATATTTTTGCCGAAATTTTTGCACGATTGCACGGTTACGCACGCACGTTTCTGTCGGTGAAAGTAATTTAGTACGCCGAATGCCGTGGCAAGAATACCGGTATCTGTTACGACGTTTGACGCCGATGAAATTCCGATGCGTACGAATATTAATCCGAGCCTTAGACATCTAGAGCCGTTAACTCACTTTTGCAAATAATACTTTTTATTCCCGCGAAAAGAATTGACTTGCTACATAGGGTGGCGTAATATTGTGCTCAAGAAGAGGCAGACATTGCATTGCAGGGAAAGATAAAATTATTTCCAGGAAATAAGAAAACAATATGATAGATAAATTCACTGCAACCATTTATATTTATTTATAGTCATATCATAAAACTGATAAAACTATTCACGATCTTATTATAACAACAGGATTAACAAAAATTACCGCCAAGTTGCACGAACGACGTATTATTTTCTACAAGGGTGACTCCCGGAGCTAATAAACTCCTTCCTCAGCAGAGAGGAAGATGCAGATAGGTACTCTTACAGGAAATATGTCTTGTAATAATGGCGGTAGCAATTGCGCGGGCGGTGCATGTTGGTTTCTCCGCGAATCTTCTTCGAAAAGACAAGCGGACAGAAGAGAGTATCACACGCGGGAGTAATCGCGACAAGATTTACGTACATGAGGAGAAATGCGGAAGCTGCAGTATATCTTTTTATCTCGTTCATCCTCTCTCAGTGACGGCGGGCACTCGATATTCATTACCTCTGAATGCTTCGTCGATGGAAAGCTGGCACGGAAACCACATCGCCGGATGCGGAAGAGTGGAGAATACTTGGAGTATCTCGATAGTATATCAGATAGTATCAGCTCAGAGCAATGCTCAGATACGCGTGTTCGTGTTTCAATTTTCAAAGACGTAGATCCTCCTTACAGATCCTATTTATTTTCGATTTATCTCTCTGGTCCTAAAAAATAAAAAGATGCTCTCTTTTTCTATCCTTTTTCTGTCAATTCCGGAATATTCCTCCGAACAAGCTGTTATCGTATTACGTTTTTGTTGAGTTGAACAACGCGTTCATAGTGTAATAAATGGTGTAATTTGATGTAATCTTCTATCGGCATTCGATAGAAACGAACTTATGAGAGCTCATGGATATCTAACAGGCGGAATGAATGTGAATGCATGAAATGAGATATTTCGTAATTTTAGATGTGAATCTAAGGATCTTCAAAGCGAGATTAGGTTGAGAAACGCTGGCACAAGCAATCTGAAAGAATAATAATCTCCGATCGATCGACGATTCTATTGATACGCGATGAATCTATCCACTCGAGTGGTAAAATGCGTATTCTATTATCGGATAAAAGTCCGCGGCACGTTTTAACGTGATCTCTAATCATCTGGTGTCGTAATTTATCATTTAAACGATATTAACGAGCTTCTCGTTAGCACGTACCATGCCATTAAATGTCGTACGCTTTTCTTTTTTTTATCGGATCGACCATGCCAGACCTTCGACTTTGTAGTTTAAGAACGGCGATTATGCTCGAACTTTGATTTTCGCGCATCGTGCTCGTTTGTCGGAGAAACAGTATACCAGAGGCACAATCTGAACCTGCGGAGGAAAGGGTTGATTTCCCGGAACGGAAAAGTTTCCCTTTGAAAAATCTTGTTTCTTCTTCCAATTGCAGACAAGCCGCGGCTGAAAACTAATTAATACACAAAGACGCTGTATTTGACTTGTGCCCTAGCGTGTGAAGAATTTTTATCCTTTCTATAATCGCATCAAATCTGACACCCTCTCACACTTTCTGCGGTACTCTTGGCAGAGGAACATACGAGTCGCGGGAGAACCGTACGCGGTTTTTTTTGGATCTAATTTAGATTATCCTAATGCCCTAGAGATATGCATTGCAGGCAGATGTGTATCACGTTTCCGACGCAATTCTCCACACAATTACTCATCCGGGACACCGTCTTCGTTGAACCCGCGACATCATGAGAGCGAGCGGTCTGCGATCGCGCTCGGTCGCGGGGATCCGACCGCAAGTTCCAGCAAGTAATTCACATCGCCGGTGCAAGTTGTAAATGTCACTAACGCACGAGGCAGCATCATCATCGCGAATAAAGTCTCCGCGCGTCTCGTGCCGCCTCCGATCGGCGCGATGTTCGCGTACTTGCGCGCTCGAAGGCCACGTTTAGCCGCGTTTAGTCGCGCGAGTGTTCACGAGCTTCGCTCGGATGGAGAAAATCATTTCCTACGCAGCGATTGCGCGTAATGTCGAAACGTCTCCAAGTTATGCCATCGCGAGCGTGCCGTCACCGTCACTCGCGGAGATTCCGAGATTCCGTCGCCGCATCAGCCGATACCGGACCGAGATCTTAGGGAGGGGAATGCGACTGACAATGAGATGCGAGGGACATGCTAAAGACGTCAGGAAGACGTCAGATCGATCGTGTTTCATACTTTGAGCGACAAGAGAGACGGAAAGAGACAGAGCCCGATCTTACGGGTCTCATCCGAGTTCAACTTCACCTCGGCCGGTTTAGCTCAAGAAGCGAGCCGATCAACCACTCGCGCACGGTCTCCTATACCGGTTCCCGAGCGAAAACGCGCGGATCCTCGTCTCTTCGGAGATGGAGAGAAGCTCGGATCTCTCAGGGGCGTCGTTAATGGTTAGCATTGTACGCGCGTGATACGCGCGTGATATCCGCGCGGCTGGCGGTAGACAAGCCCGCAAAATCGGCGAAGGCCTTTAGAAAGTACGGCTTCGGGGCTCCTGTGGTCGGGTCGTTGCGTCTGATACCACTGCGAGCACCGTACGCGTATGCGTACGGCGCGTAAGCATTGCGCCTTAAGAGCACTGTGCGAGCTGATCTGCGAGAGACCTTAATTAGAGAGACAGAGAGAGAGAGAGAGGGAGGGAGGGGTGGGAGGGATGGGAGGAATCAATGCGTCTTGCGTAACTGGAACGCGTGAATCCGCGGAGCTATCCGCGCTGTCAGAAGTGTCGTCCTAAAATCGGAGAGAGAGGTTCCACACCGGAGGAACGGAGGAGTGGATAGAATTTTATGGTGGTAGCAGCTTCGCTGAACGAGCGTCAAGCGCGGACGAGACTAATGAATCTTTCATACGGGGCCGTTTCCATGAAACTGTATTAACGCCTTCTATGAAAGTGCGTTAATATTTAACAAGCTCACGCGACGAGTCAAACACGAGTCGCCGGAGAGGAAGATGAAGGCTCTCACTTTCGACGCGTTCGACTCGCGTACCGATCGTTCCTCGTGCTCGCTATCGGCTACCGGTGCGGCGGTCTTTAACTCCTCTCGAATGCCAAGCACCCCATGATCTCCACGTGCGCGCGCGCGCGCGCGCACATACGCAGAAACACAATTCCAGCGTCGTATACGCGGCGCTCAAGCGACTCTCCGGCGGTAATAAATCACTTTCACGAAGCTGCACCGAGCTGTGACCTGTCGCGAGAACCGCATGATCCGAACGATGCTCCGATTTACATTACTAAGGCAGCGCCAACGATGCTGTCTGCATCCGCGAAGCTCCGTGGCGGACGTTCTCTCGCTGCGGACGGGGAAATTTATGACAGACCGAGGCACGATTGAAGACGAGGAAGTCCTCTTCGTTCCGCTTCACCTAATGACAATTCCGAATGCCGTCGACGTTCTCGTGATAACGTCACGTTCACGAGCGCGAACGAGTTAACTCGTCAGGGAATTAGATTGCAAACAACTGATTAGCAGACGCGAGATCGATCGATCGATCGGTTGTACAAGACGAAGATGACTATTATATCTGATGGAGAAACCCGATACGTACTGCGCAACGAACGCAACGGACGTAAAACGCTATATTGGGTGCTACCTGCTGATCGTATATGGCGTTCGGTGTTATACGTAACGGCTATCCCATGTTTACCATCGTGTGGAGGCACGTATCGATCCCATCTGATGTTTTGTGACATCCAACGCGCCGAGTCCGCCGACGACTCGCCTAGGGAAAAAGAAAAGAGATACGCAAGGATAACGAGAATTTACGAAGGATCAGAGTAGAAATAACGGAACGAGATAACAGAAACTAGTAAGAGATCGATGATTAGAAGGAAAGCAAATCGATCTTGACGGCATGATCGTCGCGTCGAGCTTCCTGTCAGCATCCTGTCTCTAGCAATTTCTACAGCCTCGAGATTTCCCATGATTTTTTTCTTCCTAGGGTCACGTGTTTCTCTCGTCTTCTTGTCCAATGAGATTTTACGCGCGTAACGGACGTACGGAAAATTGATCGCGTTAAGATCCGTAACGAAACGTGAACGCAGAACCGCTCACGCGGCGGTATTGTGGGGGCGACGATAAACACGTTTAGAAAAACTCGCGCGATGAGAATGTAACGGGCGTTTGATGAATGCCGTGGGCCGCGTGGGCAGCGATTATAGTTACGACCGTAAAGGACGCAAAGACAATGTTTTCATCGCGATCCCAAGTCCGAGGAAATTGGCGCCTTATATGTCGCGCGAGTGCACAACTACGATCTTCGAGATCGTAGAAGCTGAATCACCCTTGGAAAATCGCACCCCGCGGCGTCACGACCGCGCCGCGCGATGAGACAAACGACGTACGTAATAATGATAATGACGAATCCGGGACGCGAATGCAGCAAATGCAGATTGTGAGGAATTGTGAGTCGTGACACCGTATACCGTATACCGTACTGCACTAGACTCTTTCGCGTGAGAAGCCGCGGGATTGACAGTCCTAGAAAGAAAAGAATCGAATCCTGCCTCCGTTCGATGAGGCGCGAAGAGGCGCTGGGAGAGAAAGCGTGCGATCATCGGTGACGAGAGGATGCATCCGCGGAATTCGCCAGCGGTAGAGGGAACGAGCAAGAAGGAACGACGAACGGATTGCGTATGAATCTGGGACGTCGCGTATGAGAATCGGTTTGCGAGTTTCTCACACCTTCCATGCAGCGGCTCGGGAGATCTCCACGTGGAAATGGATTAATAGTTCAGTCGCGGATCAAGCTCGTTGCCTGGCATGCACCGGCGCGATGAACACGCGAGAGAGACCGCCACGTGATGAAAAGAGTGCCTTCTCATGCGTATGCAATGGCCTAAAGCTCGGTCGATTTCAAACTTTGTTTTATTTGATGCGAATTAATTGGAGTCGTTAGTAGAACTTGTAAATAATTGATAAAGGAAGTGAGACCGCATTACAGCTCTACGTTATAAATCAGATATAAAATATCTGGATGGAAATGTGATGGAAACGCTTCGTTGAAAATTTCCGATTCTGCTTTATTTCTCCATATTGATCCGGCTGTAAGATTACAATTCATGCGAGTTATCGTAATTCCAAACATCTCATGCTTCGCATACAACATGAGTGGCAGCAGAAACATATAAAAACTATAAAATTGTATATGATCTAAATGGAAACACACACACACACACACACACACACACACACACACACACACACGTGTGTGTATGCGTGTCTCGCTCCCATAAAGTATCCACGTATTTTCCTCCGTTCTCTTCTTTCCTCTCACCAAAACATTATAGCAACGGGATGATCACTAAAGAATGAACCGGAAACAGCAAGAAATTATTAGTATATCAGACTCGTAGGACAGATTAATGTTGTACAGTTATAAAAATCGTATTTATCTCGCCGGACGCGTGGCTGCGAGTGTCGCGCAGCTCGTAATCTTCATATCACTATGACTTGTTACGAATCTTTATATTATTATCTAGTTGTGATAACCTAGTGATAATAAAAATTCTATCATAATCTTACGACCTGCTTCTATATTTCGACTCGAATTTTCAAAGTTTCTACCGCGCGAGTATTTGAACCGTGTCGAAAATTTTAGAAAATTTATCGTTTATTATCCGGATAACATGTCAGACAAGGAGGAGATTACTTTTTTCAATGTTCACTTCCTCCATTCGTGCTCTTCTCTTGCTTAAGGACTTCTGATAATAGCAGAGCATAGCTGGAGTTATACCCTTGCTATAATTGGCAAAGCGTGACGAGGCAGTTAGTGCCACTAACTCTGCACATGCTCTGCTATTGCCGAAGAAATCCCAAGCAATATGAGCACATGAATGGAAAAGATGTACAAAGTTTTAGTTTCATGAATTTTCATGAATTACCTTTCATGAACGGTAAGCATAGTGTGAATATCTCTAAAAAAGTTTTTTCACGTAAATTATTTTTTAATTGATGGATGTGCGCTTTTCAACAGCGAGAGAGAGAGAGAGAGAGAGAGAGAGAGAGAGAGAGAGAGAGAGAGAGAGAGAGAGAGAGGGAGGGAGATGCAGTTCGCAATGACAGAATTATTTCATCCAGTTTAAACGTGAAACGACGCAGATTCACGATATATTACATTCGTAATCGGATCACATGCACACGCGCGTGTATACACAGATGTGCATGAGTAAAATGCGCATTGTCCCATCTTCATTTATAAACGAGGGCATTGTGGGGCTCACAAAAAAAGCGATGGATAGATAGATTTTCGCTTTTCATTGGACACGTAGAAACGCGCCCATCCGAGTGCTTCAACTGGAACGGCAAAGTTTCGATTAGAGCGTGTAATAACACCTTCCTGTTTGAGATAAAGTGGAATACACCGACATTGACACGCTTTCGGGACGAGATCCTTTAAAGGCGCGGCCACGATATTTTTTCATTGCGCAATTTTTTACGAGCAAGTCTGCACTAGTTCGGTCTGCACACTTGCGGCTCGATAACTCCCGGCTTGGATCGGCGATTCTCAGTTTGAGAGATTTTCTGAAAATATTTAAGACTGAAAAATTTAAGATACCGAGAGAACGCGATTAAGGCCTAAAAAATATACGCAGTATACGTACACCATCAAGATGCTACTAAACCAAAAATATCGAAATCTGCAAATTTTAAATTTCCCTTTACGAGATTATCAATCTAAAAAAGAAGAACCTAAATTCATATCAAAATTCAAATAGAGAAAAAATCTAGTTTTACAGAATTTTTCAACTTTACGACCGATCTTCAGTATGAATTACAATGTCGCGACTTTTTAATCTCATATTCGCTCAGTGACGCCGAACTTCCCGAACTTTTGGCACGACTTCATCGTAGAGCCGTAGCGAGATGTGTATGCAAGGAGAAAGAGTTGGAACTATGTCGTTAAGGTAACACAGCGTACAAGCGGCCGGTGTCGCTTGTACGGTACAAAATTGTATTGTACGCGTGTACTCCATTGAGGAAGAGGAGGAGAAGGAAGAGGAGGTAAGCGGGGCAAACTCGCGGAATCCGGGCACGGAATGGCAGGACCGCATAACAGCGGCTCTTTATCCACCTGGTATGAGCGAGATATCGACAAACGGGTTCCGCGACTTCACCATACGGAACTCGGAACGCTCGGTCCGCCCTGCATCGAGTGTCTCGTGATTTTTGCAACCGCGACGTTTTCCGCGACGTGAATGACCGCGGAGAGGGCGTGATCGTTTTATTTTAGTTTCACCTGGATCGATCCGTGGAATTTCTTTTTTTTCCTTCAACTTCTCGATCGCCGTGACACATTCTTACATATCCTTCTTCTCTCCTCCTCTCTTCATCTGAATTGAATTTTTTGAAATATACGATAAGATCGGTACGCGCACGCGCGAGATGGATATATATGTTACTATGATAATGTATGTTTAATATTTGGATATTTTACTTTAATATAATAACTGTATCCGGATTTTACCGTGCGCGGAATTACGGCAGATTTTTTTCTTAAAGCAAGAAGAGCCTTCCTTTTCGTGTTACACGCCGTCTGTTTGAATGTTTAAATCAGTCAGCTTTGAATTATTCGAGCAGAAATTTGCGCTTTCATCTGCTTTTGATAACGAAAATTAATCATTTAATTGAAAAATCTCATCAATTGTGCCTGAAATTTTCACGACGATGCTGGTTAATATAATAATGGAATGGTAAGAGAGAACGACATCGCGCATAGGACGAATCTGCGATGAAATATTGAGAAAGCAGGACGGAAAACAGCAGGAGTGCCTTCAAAAGTCCGTAATTACGACAAATAGCGTGTATACGAGCGAGCATCTAGAACGATACGAAGTCTAGCAATTGTGGACGGTGCGGTAAAAGATAAAACTGGCGACTGACAATCTGATGCCGTCACTTGACACGCGTCTCTTACATAATAATAGTAAATGCATTCTTTTTAGCGCAGCCACGGTCATCGTGTGAGATCTAACGTCGCATACAAAGGCGCGAAAACATCTTCACGGGTTTTTATTGCGATTCAACAGTCGGCGAGGAATAACTGGCCGACATTCGAGGCGAACAGTTTATTATCGCGCATGCGCAAAGTAGACTTTCGTGCAGAGGTAATCTCTGTATACAGCAAATTGCACGTAACGTTACATTCCCATATCGCGTTACATTGCAGGAACATTAGCGCGTAATATCTACCTCGCACGTACGATAACAGGACCGCAAGGCGAGAAACACCATCGAAGACAGCACGTAATGAATTAACGACGTTTTTTTCTTCATCGCTACCTGTTGCAGCGGAGACTGTCCCTTCCGCGAAGAGCGAAGGGAACGAGCCTGGCGGCTTATTGATATTTTCGGAAGGTTTCGTTACCGGATGTTCGGCGCGTTCGTTCGTATCGCGAAACAATCCTCTTTTCCCGACACACCTAGAATGATTCCATCTCGCGGTATTGTGCGCCACACACATCCCGTGGAATATAAAACGGCGCCGTGCTTCTCGTTCGACCAACCCTGCCTGCTCTCTCTTTCTGCTTCGCGTGTACACGTCACGAGCTTGGGGACGGATTATAATTTATGAAAGAATTAGAGGATGCTTTATCCTCGCACTGATCTTACGCGACGTAATCCCACGCCATCGTGACCCGTGTGCGCACACGCGCGTCGAAATTACGTAACAAAAAGCGTCCTAGTGTTATCCGGCCGGGCGAGACACGGCGGGACCTGGGATTTTGATCAGCATTTATGAGAGCCTACTTTTACGTGGCGCCTTTTCTTCTTCCACATCGAAGCGTGATTTACGTGTCGCGCGCATCCGTGCGTGCGCGCTCCCTATGTAATTTGATTTTCTATATGTATGCATGCGCGAGCGCGGCATACGCGAATGCATTTAGCGGACAGAAGCTATTATAATGCACTTAACGGCCGCCTATGTCTTTCCTTATGCGTGCGTGGTATCAGAGATTAGAATGTTTTATAGCTACAAGAATAGTAATGAGGATGCGCAATCGACTTCACGGTTATATTCTGAATATCAGGAAAATGTTGGTCAGTTTTTCAACGTTGTATCTACGAGATTGTCGATCTAGCGCGGAGCGCTGTTTGCGCATCAATGGATGCTTTACTTTATTTGATTAATATCTACGTGTGATAGTATATACGTATTATAAAGTCATAATTCAGGTATTACCGAGTGATATTTTATCAACGCCAGTTTTCGTGCACGATCCGATTATAATGACAGCGACCGTGTCGTTGAAACTTCGAAGGAACGCATTTGTTGCGCACATTCTGGTGTAAATAATACGGTGATAATAACACGTTATCGCGTTAGTAGGCCTGACGATGACAGCTTTGTGACTACGACTGCGACAATAGAGTCTTCAGCGCAAGATAGAGAAATGCCATTGGCAAGACAACATGTTTCCAATTTAGCGGCTCACTTCTATCATAATGCTGTTAAGTGTTATGAAATGTACGGAGAATAGTGTCAGCTATTAACATGGATATAACAATTACTGACATTACGAATAATGCAAGATTAATGCGAATCTATGAAACAGCATAAAGTTCCTCTTGAATAAATAATCAATTAATAATTGCAATAACCGAGCGGTTATCACACAGCATGAAGCAAATAAGTTATAAGCTGTCCTAATATATAATTTAATAATAAAGAAAAGGTATTCTAAATATGCAGACGTATTTATGATAATCAATACAGCTCTGAAAATAGCATCTCCAGTCAGGCAGCGGAATTTGAGCCTCGTAATATTATTATCGGTTCAGATCACTCTATCTCGTCATCGTTTATATTCATCCTCGTTCCTTCGCTTTTTGTCTTATTTCTACTTTCCCGCACCAACTGCAGCAGTTCAAGCTGGTTCGAAAAATTTTCAAACATCAACGTGCGACTCCGATACCTCTTGCACTGTCGACGCAATGTATCAGAAAAAAAAACGGGTCACGGCGAGAGGCCTTTCCTGTCGCAGGTCTGAAAAAGCGGAGAAAACGCGAGAGCCTCGCCGCTGCAGCGGCCAGCTGCTGCTGCAACCCCCTCGCGATTGTTAACGCCGTCTCGAGATGGACGGACACCTCTCTCGGGAGGCGAACGGGAAGATTTTTAGTCGATAATTTCAGTCGGCGCGAAGAGTCACCGCAGCGGCACATATAAAATATAGACTTCACTTCGAAATGCCTTTTTACGAATGCCACGCCTCGCATTTCTGCATAATCACGGCTGTTGTCATTCCCCTTCTTACGCCGACCATGCCGGCTCCCTTCCTCCGGTTCCCTTGCAATTCTGCCACTTGCCACGCGGCTCCTTTCTGCCCTCAGGAGCTATCCGAGCTGTGCCCGCACAATGCGGATAGCGGGCGAACCGGTGCATTATCGAATGCACCGCGTCCGGTAACGGTGAGAGCGAGCTCGGCTTGATGGTCTTGATGCGGACCGTAATCGAGGCATGACTCGTTATTTATCATCGCCGTCGCGACGTCCTTTCGCGACGACCTGATTATGAATCAAGCTGCGTTTACTTCATTATAAGGCTAAAAACATTATGAGACTAATTGAACGAGACAATGAGAAGTGAGTATTCACTTTTCAGGAGGAGCTTTGCGCTAGGAATGCGTTAAAGATGGATCTTCCATACATTTACGCTCATAATGTGTATACACATAGATTTATAGATTTATAGAATTTATAGAACTCCGTAACTTTTTATAAAAAGATCGCATTGAACGAATGTTGGATTACACGTTCATATCGTAGAATACTAGATCGTTCAGATAATTAGAGGCGAGTCTTAAACGTTACCATGCGCGATATACGACGAATCTTAATGCGAGCCTCGTTGATATCGTGCGAGAGCGAAGATAATTGGAAAAGAATCTCACGCTAATGATTGTTAATGAGCTCATGAATCTCTGGATCCACGAACGTCAAATCTATGGACCGCGATGTGTGGCATTGATTACGCGGCTTATGGCCGATTCGTTATCTTTAGCTATCCTGCGAACGAAATCGGGCGAACTAGATTCTAAGACGGTTCCCTTTTTAGATCCGTTCATCGCCCCATCGATCGACGCCGATCGCTATGATCATTAGTGTTAACGACGAATCGCGCATCGAATCGGTCTCCAAGGAGACTAGTTACGCGGAAATGTCTAACGAGATCGAATTTACTGATGTTCATGCATCAATCTCTCACAAGATGGTTCAACACGAGATGGTTCAGCTTTGATCGTACGTCGGATTAGTCTTTCCACGCTCCACGTCGGTGATCTTAATGGATGCAACATGACCTTGAGCAATGGCAGATCAGCCATGCGACGCGATGCGGCAGGTCTGCACCTAAATACCAGATCACTCGAGTGTGGAAAGAATCACCTGTGCGTGCCACTCTGGGCGCGCCGCTCGAGTTTCTTCTCGTAATTTACGGAAGGTTGCGCAAAGCTAACAAGAGTTCTCGTCATATCCGGATCTTCTTGCCTTTGGAGCCGCGTGTTTGAATTCTTTTCCTTCGAAAATGCGCATATTTGTTCTTCGGCTCTGCAGGATTGCCTAGAATTAACGGAGAGATATATAGTCGATTCTTATAGCAGCTATTTTTCCTTCGGATGAAAATAGGATGGACGAAAATCGTTATCGTTATACCTATGCGGTATTCCTTATTTAACATTGAAAAGAGGAAAGATTAAGTTTCTTATCTCGACTTTTTACAATGGTATCTTTTTCTTCCGAATGACATTTCTCACGAGAAACGTTCGATTCCACATTTTTAGTCTGCTTTTTTATACAGCTCAATGATGAAATTTGCATTATTTTGCATCAGTGATAAAAGACACTGAAGAGTCGCACTTTGCATGATTCATATCGACATAAGCTTACGTCAGATCGTATATTTCTGGTCAGACATTTCTTGGTATAATTTGGACACGATTATAACGCAGATTATAACGTATTAATTGATCATATATTTGCCAAACATACCAAACATGCAGTTTACGATTGGAAGTGCAACGATCGTTACAGATACGGAACGACTCTATGGAATCTGGAACACTGTAAGCGATTTATTGTCAAATAGATAACTTTAATTAAAGAAAAGAAGCTCTGTCATATGTATTTTGAAGAAATTAACGTAAATATGACGACAACATCGCTGTCACATCGTCGCCTAGCATAAGCAAATGAAGATGCATACTGCTTGTTTCCAAACATTTTTCGCCTTATCTGCCACTTAATTTTAATATGACCATCTATTGGCATAATAATTTGATAACATAACTTAATATAACTTAACACGTGTCACGTATTATATATCTTCCGGATATGAGTTAACGTTATAGAATCGTATTGCATCTGGAAATGACAGTGCACTTGTCAGTTCAAGAACAAAACTGTCGCTATCGTCATTTATTTACTCGTGATAAATAAATTCGTCAACATATCTTTATCAATATATCTTTATCATATAAATATCTTTTATGACGTCACTTTCATGACGAGGAAAGAATGTATTCATTAGATTCTGCGATCCTTTTCACTTAGGGGCTTATCTTTTGCAAAGGGCTATTACCTTCGACCTCACTATTCGCATTATTCTTACCCGTAGACGCATCATGAAATTAGATATTTCGCGGGTAAGCAAAGCGCGTTTTAATCGCTGAGAAAATCCGCTAGTAACAATTGCATCTCCGCGATGTGGCGGCACGTCATGCAATGTGCTTTTCGCAATATGCACTGGAACAAGAAAGTTCATATGACTGCATGATAAATTAATCTGATAAATAGAACGCTTAAATCATTATTAAATTGGATGTTAATTATATTATGATCCACATTCATGATCTGAATAAAATCAGTTTTCTTATTTGAAATTTTGATATTTTCTAACATTCTTGTCTATCATCGACGTTATTAATATAAGATAAGTAGAAGAACATATTCAAGGGACTACCGGTTACCGGTTACCGCTAAAAACTTATTGTTATTGTTGCCAAATGCCAACATTCCCGGTCTTTTCCTAAAGCTAAATCTATTCCCGCCGATGAATTCCTTTCTGCCTCTCTCATTTTGAGTCGCTCGACGTAGTCAAAAGAAAGTCAAAATAGTCCATTCCCGAAGAGGACAAGCTATGCTGCTATTGAGCGTCGTATGAACGCTGGGAATCCATTAAGAGTTATCATAATGGTTGGGGAATACACTCCCTTTGCTCCTGAAAGGAAGAGTCATTTATGCTTAAACCATCCGGCGGGCTGATCGTGCTGGCATCCCGCCGAGAGAAATTTCCGAGACGAAGTGAGAAGCAGATCAGTTGGATCTCGATAAGAGCAATGCGATCGAGACGCATGGGGTGCGTAGGATCGCGACTTGAAGCTCACGATGACGGAGACCACGACGACAACGAAGAAGAAGAGAAGGAGGAGAAGAACGAAGACGAAGGGAGACGAAGACAGGAAGACGCAGGATAAGAGAGAGCGAGCCAGCTCACCTTGGCGCCTATGGTATGCGCCCATTGGCGTCCTTCGCAAAGGCGTAGCGTCTCTTCGCGATGAATGATGTGCTGATAAGAAATGTTGAACGTTTGGGTCTGAAGAATGAAGGAGAGGGAGAGGGGAGCGAGGAAACAAAAAAGGATGCAGAGGAAATAGCTGTTGCGACCACTGTATATATATAATCATTATAGCCACTTGTATCCTTTCCGTATCTGCGCGCACGGCTATAAATGCATTTTATGAACTTTGCAGGAAAAGAAAAATGCATAACGCTAGGAATCATTTATGTATGATGTTTTATGCATTTGTATACATCTTTCTACAGGTAAATAATTTGTATGGAGAACATCGGCAGATTCGAAAGAGGATGAACTGCGTCATTTAAACGGGAAAGATTCAATTTGGTGCATTAATCCGTTTAATCTCTTAACGCCTTTAAGAAATTACCCGTTTTCATATAAATATAGAAAGTTGGTATACTGATGGTTTAAGCATAAAGATTGAGTTGCCACGCGGTGGCAAGATTCCGTGCACCTCTCTTGCCTGTTTTCTCAGATTTTCTTAAATGGAAAAGTATGCCAACCATTTGCGGTGTTATTAGTGGAATTCACTCATTCGAGCGATGAATATGAAAAACAGAATGTATACTTAACATGCTGACACATCGCTGAATTGCATACTACGGACTACTCAATGGACTATACAACATGCAAAACATTATGTATTCGAGGCTACTATATCGAGAATACCACAATATGCGTGTGATCATAAAAAGAAAACCTAAAACAGAATAAAAGATCTCGATCTATTTATTATTGAAATAATATTATTATCGTTATTAGTAATTTAATCAAGTATTACCAATCAATTAATTACCTAGATAAGATTACTTATTAATTTTTACTTAGATAAAATAGAAAATTAGTATCTATCTTCTCACAATCTTATTATACCGAATTATTATGTTTGTCATTATCAGTTCTGTTAAAAGTATATAAACAGAGGGGTAACGAAATGAGATAAAATCGAGAGATACTTTCGTTTGATCAACGATTTCCATTGTGATATTGTCGCACGTTTTGAAAAGTTCCATTAAATCGGCAAATCGCCTGCTGTGCGCATCTCGTGGCATTCTCGCGATCCGGCGATGCGAAAGCATCTCGTTTTACGATAGATATATCGATGCCCCTAGGCGCACATCTGCGTCGAGAAAACGCGCAGTGCGACATGCGCGCATGCGCGCGCGAATTTTTCATTTACCCTCAGGCAGGATTCGCTCCGCGAATGAAACGATATGAAACGGCAAATTCGAAAGATTTTCTACTCAGGAGTTTTCGTAGACTGAAGTTTCTCCTGCTTCTTCCGTCGAACTTCCCGGATAGCCCTCGCAATTGAGACATCGTTAATTACATCGTTCGGGCACGATTAGTGCCTCATTGTGCATTACGTAACGCGACGAGTAATGAGGAGGACTGAGAAGAAGAAACGAGAAAAAGGAAGAAAAAAATCACCGACTAATCGTGCATCATACGCGCATCGAGCGTGTATGCAGACATGGATAAATAAATGCGCAGGTGTTTATGAATGCGCGGCGCGGCTCAAGGAATGCCGCACCTATCTAGGAAAAATTCAGGACATCCTCATACACCACTGTCGCGCAATCGAGCGAAAAAGAGGGCATCGCATACCTGAGATGCAACGTTCGCAATAAAATTCGCCACGAAAATTCCCGAGAGAATTACCATGGCCGGTGTTTGACTCGAACATTTGCACATAAATTTCTCAACGCGGTGTTACACACTTCTTTCTGTCGCTATCTCCTCGCGCGATATCAGCTGATGTAGCAGACGACAGAATGCCAGACTTCAGTCGTAAATAACTAAGATCGGGAAGGATTAATGCATTTTGTATATATCTGTATATATGACCGCCAACTACAACCGTAAACCGAAAGATCGTTCTTGCGAGAGATTCGAAGAGGATTTAATTCTCCTCTTGAGAATTAAATGATATATGTCCATAAAAAACATTGGTTGAAAAACATTATACAAAACGTATGCGCGAACTATGCGCAGCGATGTTCCACGTGATATTCTGATGTGTGTCCGGATACGGTCAGGTCGACGATGTCAGATGCATAGCGGGACATATGGGTGTTCATGAGGAATGCGTTTCCTTCCTGTTGGATGGTCATCACGAGTATACCGTATATGGACGCGTGTTTTCGCGCGCGCGCGCATAATGCGCGATCATCCGCGTGTTTTGTAAGTACGTACTTCGCTAAAATGAGTCATATCATGATTACGATTCCATTCATGCCATCGCGACTAAACGGGAATGCCATAGGAAGCTGTGAGACGCTCGCGAGCGATGCAGCAACGGGATGCGGCAGCGAAAGCTCGCGCGATGAACAAGCATGACGATAACGTTACCTCAGGTCAAATTGCGCGCGGATTACTTGATGTCTGGAATCCGT
Source organism: Eciton burchellii (assembly GCA_020341155.1). Lineage (NCBI taxonomy): Eukaryota > Metazoa > Arthropoda > Insecta > Hymenoptera > Formicidae > Eciton > Eciton burchellii. The sequence continues at coordinate 2,951,027 of JAHMML010000007.1, forward strand.
CAATGTATATCCCTGAAAGTGCTTTAAAGTAGCGAAGACATGCGTAAAATTGAGTAAATTAAATAATTCTCCCCGCTTCTCTGAAGATATCTCTTTTTGAAAAAAAATCTTTGAAAATACTTTCTAAGGAAGGAAATTGTATACAGATTAAAATATAGCAAATTCTCTAAGGATAAGAATGCTTGAATAATTTATCGAAGTATTTTGGAATCATCATCTATGGAATATCCTGGAAATATTATAAAAACCTTTTCTCCTGGAATAATTACCATAATAAAGATAGAAAAGATACTCTAGAAATCCTCGGGATATTTCTTCAACTTTCATGAATAATATAGAGAAGTTACGTACATATGTATTTTTGCAGGTAAACACCTAGTTCTCGTGACGGATCCCGAGATCGTCGAGGATGCATACGCTTTCGATAATCCCTGCTTCAAGGATGCAACGCCTGCAGTGGTTGGTCGTGTCATAGAGAAACCATCATCGAGTACACCCATAGATACGTCCGCAAAGGATTCGACACGATGGTCCACACCTTGGTCATCTTTGGGCCTCGGATCGGCAATTCGCAATGATAAACGCCGAACTCTCGATGATTCCTGCGTCGGAGTAAGTAATACATTTAGTTAGTGTATTTTTATAAGTGGAAAATGAGAATAATGAAAAGGATTCCAAGTCTGTTCTTATTATAGTAGAAAAGTATAGTGAAGCATATGGGAGGCGACAATTAATTAATCTTAAGTTTCGTTATATTCGTCGAAAATAAGTGTGGCTGATTTGCTTAATCAAATCTAGATTTTAACAGAATTTATGTCATTGTTTTATATAAAAAATCTCTGAATATGTTAGATGTATCTTATGATTGATCTATTATACATTGAGAAAATATAGTTATGCCGTCATAAGTGTATATATACTATGTAGTAAGTGTAGTAAGTACATATATATCGTGTTACAAAATAATACGTTGCTGGGCACTTATTTTTTATTGAAGATTATTGGTGTATGATTGCTCGTAAATGATTGCTCGTCAGGTAAGTAATAAATTCTGCAACCAAATCTAACGGAGAGTCCGGGCATCATAAATAGCCTTTATTAATCGCGGGATATCTAGATATCATTGATAATTGCAAGATGATGTGAAAGGCGATGTATAATATTTATAATTTTTTATGATTTAATCATAAAAAATTCAGTTCATTGTCAAGGTATTTGAAAAGTGCCTCGCAGAAAAATAGTTCAATTAAATTTGTAGATTTCTCACCATGTCTATAAAATGAATATAACAAAATCTCATTCGCGCAATTATATTTATCGAGTTCATTCATCTGAACTTACTTTTGCTAAAGTTCATTGTTAATCCAGTTCATTAAATCATTCATTCTTAAGGATAAATTAAGAAATAGTTTTATATGTGAGAAAAATATAAATATAAAAAGTAAAATATACTAGAAATGAAAGTTGAATAGATTATTCTATGTTTTTATCAAGACACAGGATTCTAAAGATCGTGAAATTATCACTCTCAATTTGCACAACAACTTGAGCTGCTTCGTACGTGACATAACCGGACGTAATAATACAGTCAATACGGGCATGAGTCCTCTTTCATAAGAATATGACGTATCTCCTTCATCCACTTGTCCCTGAGTTATTAGCTCGTCATCGGCAAGGTTCCCGTTCATTGATCGTTGCTTCCCGGGATCGTACTCAAGATTGCGCTCAATGACGCCAATGCGAATTCGCACACATGCATGCACGGCAACGGCAAATATGATCACATACAACGATGCAGCTCCCATGGAGCTAGTATTTTCATCAACGATGTAACAGTTGATTATCCATTTTGTCGTTCCAGCCCAAGGCCACCAGGGTCAGTCTGGTTAGCCTGCGCAGCCGTGACTTCACTGGACTCGGCTTTAATGTATGTGGTAACATGAGGGAGGGCATCTTCGTCAAAGATCTGTTACATCGCGGTCCTGCATCCGAATCTGGACGGATACATCCCGGTAATACTATCCTGTAATACTATTGATCAGAATATTCAAGAATGGATCTGGTTAATTCGTCTACAGATAGAGCTATTCTAGAATAGAATATGCTCAAGATTTATTTAGCAGTTTTTTATTATTAAAGAAATGTTACTTCCTTTCGTTTCTTGACATTTGATAGATCAGATCTATTCTAGTAGAGTATTTTAGATCGGTATATTAATTTCAATCTTCGCATAAAAATTTATATCAGCTAACGCTAATAATTTGTCTTTCGACATTTTGAATTTCTACGTTTTTGAGTTTTGAGATAACTTGACCTCCTTCCATAAATACATTCCTATTTTACACGCAATAATATCGAATCGAATCACCGTACATGAATTATACTTGATTATCAACAAGATATTGTTTAATAATTACAACGTTGAAACTAATCCACGAAGTATGTGTATGTGCATGCGTGCGTGTGTACGTGTATGATATTCGAACTTTATCAAATTCGTAAAAAAATTTTCAGTTTAATTTTTTTTTCTTTTTCTTCAGTCTGTTTTTATTCCCGATTTTTACTTCTTGCGTTTCTTAATCTCTATCTCTGTCGCGATAATTTTCTGACTTTTTTCCACTTGATTTTGCTATTGCTATGAGAATCTTCTCCTTATTCGTTGCATCAAGATATAGACGTGACATGATTTCTATTTTATAGAAACAACGGTTCGATTAAGCGATTAAACGGATTATAATACAATATATCTCAATTAATATGAATATGTTTCTCAACGTGTGCCGTCTGAGATAGATAGATCTGAGAATCACCCATATACCTAGATTTCGCGGTGAAAGCATTGCCGCCGCATTCAAGCATTTGATAATGCGTATCATGAGATGATTAAAACGAAGTATTAAGTCCTCATTAAAATGTATTTGTTGGCGTAAGTGGAGTACGCGAATTACCGTACTATGATATCGATGGCCCACTTTTTGATAAAAGTACAATAATCGCAACTGAATTTTGGTTCAACAATTTTTATATAAACTTGAATTAAAAAATAAATTATGACGATAACTTTGATGAACGATCATTTAAATACCTAAATTTACAGAACTAAATTTCATACTGTCTATACATGATATTACTCACATAATAAAATCTTAACATTTTTATTATCTTTTTCTACATACATTAGCAATCGTGATTCATAAAATGGATAATTCTAAATGAAAATTGATTATATTATGATGTCACGATCTTGTTTCCATTTTTTAATGTAAATTATAACATGTATAATAAATATGCTACATGAGATATATGAATTTATTAAATTAAATACATTATATGCAGTAATGTCTGATCAATAATAGTTATTTCTGTTTTATAAATATTTAGATATTTTATATATCTCCATAATATATACTATTGCATAATATATAATATTGCAAAATCCAAAAGCATATTACTCTTTCTTTCTTGCAGGCGATCGTATTTCCAGTGTGAAAATCAGTTTCCGTAATATGGTATATGAAGATGCATTGACAATTCTGAGTTATGCTTCGCCATATGATGTGGAATTGGAGGTAGAGAGTGGTGGTAATGGCTCGAAACCAACGACATTGTTGAAGAAGAGTGTAGGCCCAAGTCCGACGAGAATCTGTCATCCACTTTACAGAAGCCAGTCGATCTTGGAGTTATCGCAAGCACACAAAAGTGTTGCGAAGCGACTCTTTATAGCTGATCCCAATGAATCCATGAGCTCCAATTATACGATGACGAACTCGACCTTGAAGTCGTCAAAGTCAACGCCGGGTGTCGAACAGAGTCTCGAAAAGCGTCACGAGGAAACGAAAAACAACCATTATAAGTTTGGCATCAAGGTATTACCAGCATTAGACGGTACTGTGCACCGAATAGAAAATCAGAACGAGCATAACACGAATCTGGAGAGAAGGCATTCGCGTAAAATGGATGCAGAGAAATTACTGAGCGCAAATCGCCATTCTGTAACACCGTGCAACGCCGCAACTGATGACAAGAAAATATGTAATGAGCGTCTTCAGCAACATGCGGATCACAACGCGAAAACCACTGCTGATATTCGCAGCGTTGACATATCGGATAAAGGCAACAAAAACGTCGACGAAGGATTCAATATCCCCTCGGAGGTGCCGACAGAAGTGCACAATGCAGCTATGGCAGCACGCAGAAATCGCAAGAGTAGTTCGGAACCACTGAATGCGCACAAAGCAATATCTGAATCAGAAGGCGCTAAGAGTCCGCAAAAAAACAAACGAAAAGCACCAGCACCGCCGAAAAGTGCCAGCGATGCTGCAATGCCATCCGCAAGAAAAGATGCGATTGACACCATCGATAGCATCGCTGATTATACGGAATCGCTATGTGATTACATAAACAAAGTACGTGAGAATACGGATACCGCTGCTGCTGACGCGCGACGACACCGTCTCGAATGCCAGTCGACGGTGAACAGAAGGAACTCTGAATCGGATACTGACAGTGAAATGCAAAACAGTTTCACGACGATTGAATTGAATCCATCGGATATCACGATCCATCGCACGCCTGTGCCGGAAATGAACGATCAGGAAGACGAAGATGATATATACAGGAAAGCAGCTAGCTTGGGAGATTTATCCAAATATGAGAATAAGACAGCGGCGACGCTAGAGAGAGCACAAAGCTTGGACATGGGAGCTGAGACAGGCGCGAAAAAACGAAAGGCACCGTTGCCACCAGATGATATCAATGAATCCACGGAGGACCTCACAAAACTTGATCAGATCGACACGTTTGATCGACGGAAACTGAAGAAATCAAACGAGTGGGGTACTCTAGAGGATGTGATCTGGAGCGAAGCTGCTGCTGATGCAGCGGATGAAAAAATGCGGGGAAAAACGCGCACACGAAAAAGAAGCAATGGTACTTTGGAACGTTCCAAATCTGCAGTGGACATTAAGCTGAAAGAAGAACTTACTGTATCAATGACCGCAACAGGCGATGACGTACCTGAGAAAAAGAAGATGAAATCAAATGACGAATCAGAGACAATTGAACTGTACAATTTACCTTTGAGCAAGCGACTGTCTCAGGAGTTTATTCACACCGAACGGATGTTCAATCCGGACGAAGATAATTCCCTGGCCAGAATTGTGAACGATGGCAAAATAGTAAAAAGCCCGACACCGAAGGAAGTAGAATTGAATTTTCAATTAGCCAATGAGAAATATCAACAAAAGATCGGAAGCGATGTGGAAAACTCCACGCTGGAAAAATCAGAAGACTTTAATCGCGCTTTACGTTATTTCGAGTTGCATGCCAACGCATCGCCAACGTCTCAGGATTCAAAAGTCGATCTGGTGCAGTTGGATGAAAGGAAAGAAGAGAAAGCATTTACAGTCAATGACACCTTGCTTTATGCTGGCAAACAACCAGTCGTGGAAGAACCCATTTTGAAAATGATAATAGACAAAGGTTGTCGCGGTTGTGAGGGCAGATGTAACCAGCACAACGCCGATTGTGAACGCGAGAAGCGAACCGAGCAGCATCGTGTAAGTACGCAATCATTTTCGGAAGATACGGAGAGAGAGATAGAACGAACATCCACGCCAACACAAACGCGAGTTTATACGTCTAAAGCAGAACCGACTAGATGCAATAACAAATCTCAAGATTCGAAAGAAGAGTTCACAGAGAAGAAAAATGGCGGTAATTTCTCCACGTTTCAGGCGCATCGAACGAAATTCGAAAAACGAGCGATAACAGAGCAACAGTGCGACAGATACTCACCGATCAAAGCGAAGTCTCCAACTGATTCGTCTTTACTGGAGACGCACTTCGCTAAGCGTGTCATCAATGTTACCAGCCAAGATGATGACGAAGAGAATGAATACGAATTTGGTTCAGATGTTAGAGCAAATAGCAAAAGCCCGTCATCACCAAAGGAGGATCGTCACAATATCAGCAATGTTAGCGTATCGAGTGGTGAAAATAGTGAAGATAGCGGTCTAGTTCGCGAATCGATGGATTATAACCCACAAGATTCGCAGGAAAGCAACCGACCACTATTACCTAGCATGCCAAGCACTACGCAAAAGATGACTTATATTACGGAAATCAAAGTATCGCCTAACCGGGAGAGCGTTCATAGGATCGACAACGAGAACGAGGAAGGAACGACGGGAAACAATGGGGAGCCGCAGCTGACACAAAACGAGATCAAAGTGACATCAAATGGCAGACCTATGTCTGGCAAGAAACCACCGGTACCGCCGCGGCGATCAGATATCACAAAGAGTCCGCGGGATGATCGCGCAGATAAACAAGTGGTCTACGTATCCGAATACAAGTCCAATACGGGCAAGAATGTTCAAATCTTAGATACGTCAGAACTCAAGCAATCGGAAAACAAGAAGTTCGAGCAGTGGATCTTTATGACTGATAAGGAACAAAGTCGCTGGAATGCTGCTTCTACTGGTCAAACTCAGCCTGTAACGAACATCATGTTATCTAGAGACAATACGAAATAGTATATCCACGATCTTAATTCACGAGTTTTTTGAAAATCCGAATAGAAAAATTATTATTAATTATATTGCTCGTTTTAAAAAGGGCACTTTATTTCAAAAAGGTTGAAAATTGATTTTCCCCTTAAATTATATTGCTTATGAAAACATTAATTATACAATTATAATATTAAGATTAACAAATTTTTTTTCTTAAAAAATAAAAGATAAAATCTTTTCTATATAAAAAGAAGACCGATTTAATTAAAGATTCGGAATGGAAACATAGTTAAATGCCGCAATACAATAATGTTGAAATATAGTTAATGTGTATTTTTTCACGACTGTTAATATCGCCCTATTTTATCCTCCGATATTTTATTGCTATATCATAGGTATGGTATTAGCTGAAAAAAGAGAAAAGGAATATGATTAACTTTATGTTGTTGCATTTCATCAGATTCATTTATGCCTTACAAACGAATAGTAGTAGTGTTTACAAATATATAGTATTTATATGTATTGCATGTATATAATGTCCAAAATGTTTTCCGAATCTCTAAATTTCATGTTAGACAAATCAAATAAGTATTCGTCTATCTTATATATTCAAAAATTAATTCTAATAAAAATTGCAAAAAATTAGTAGATTGACATGCAAGATAATCAATGAAAATACTGAGAAACCACACATGCGTGTCATAAAAAATAATTACGCTACAGTGGGATTATTCAAAGTATAAAACGGAATTATGTGAACGCGGATTTAATTTAGATTTAATTTAGTACGTTGTTCAGTTGTTAGATTTGATCGATCAATATGAAGAAGTTGCAATTCCGACAATTGTATATATATTCTCTATGTCGCAACTTTATTGTATGTAAATATAGGCCAGTTTTAAAAACGTAATCACTAGTATATTTAGTATAGTAGCAGCAATTAATAAAATATACATAATCCCTTATTTCGTGTATATATTCTTTATTAACAAGGTTTTTAATCTTACTTATTGAATCAAAATAATTTTTAACAATAATTAGAATTTTAATTGATTATACGATAAGACGATACATACATGAAAGGAAACTATTATTTGCAGTTTGAAAATATTTCATTTTAGTTAAAGAAAAATTTTATAAAATTTATACGTCCAATAGGAAATGCAAATATTTGCGTTAATAAAATTTGTGATTAATAAACCATGTAACGATTTGCATTGTGTATATTTAATATATAAGTGAAATAATCTGTAAATTTGGTATTAATGAACTTGATTAGTGATTTACTAATATAAATCTAATTACGCATGTGTGTCATTGAGTATAGGAGATGAAGATTGATATATAATTAATACGAAATTTTACATGTAATTATTCTTTATTTTATTTTAACGCATCAAAAAAGTAAATCGCGTAACTTCAACCTACATATAAAGAATACATATAAAGCATGTATCATGAATGTTTCATATTATGTGTTAAAATGTTTTATAACATTGCTTGTTTCTTTTATATTTTTCGTAATGCCTTAAAATAACAAAAGAATCTCGAAGTACATAAACTTCTTAAAAATACATATTTTAAATCAGTATGTTATAAACATTATAAATATTCTGTCATGTATGAATGAATTATTATATCACATTTGCGTAAAGTACTGGTTTATATAGTTAGTCATTGAATTCTGTATGTACGTTTATTAGAATATAATTTATTCTCTGAGCTAACATGTTGGTAACGTACATTATATTGTCTATAGTTTGTTAATGAGAATTGTATAAATTTGTAATAAATAAAAATGTTTATTTTTAGATATAGACTTTGATATTGATATTACAAATATATGTTTCTACATAGATTTTATACTTTCTTTTAAAAATTAGAATTAATTTTTTCAACAAATTTATGAAACTTTGAGATTAATTTAGATTATTTGTCAGATATATATATTAAAACCTAAAATTAATTTATGTTACACCAAATAATTTTGCATCTTATACAAACAGAAAAAATAAACTATATTAAAATGAGATATACTGTGTAAGATGAAAATAGATAAAATTGTTATTCGATCGAATATTCAATTGATATTATCAGTTATATAAACTACGAGGTATGTTGTTATATAATATATACACGTGATAATAAGTTTTATATTTATGTACAGATATCTTCTCACTTAAGAAGTTACCAAGATATAATAAATAAACATTTTATAAACATTTGTATAAACATTTTATTATGAAATATATGTGGATGTTCTCACATATATTCTTATAAATATGAGGAGTTAAAGATATATTATATATATCCTTATTATATTAAATATGTTAAATTTTTATACATAATATTATATGTCCTTATTAATACATATTATATATCCTTAACTTCCTTTTAGTTCTTAGTTTATATTATTTTTGTTTTATATATGTTATACATAACATAATAATTCTCTCCTCCCTTGTTAAGCATGTAAGAAATCAAAAGAATGTTGTAACTGTAATTCTTTTACGTTTACAATATCGTAACTTACGTAAATTATGTTTATAGTTTCCTTATTTATTCCTAAGATTACTATTATAATTCTTATCATCAAGCTTATTTTGAGATATTTAATAATACTTCTTTGTGATGATTTACCATTAATATATACTATATATATACTATATAAATGCTTATAATCTAAGAAAAATATAGAAATAATAATTAACTTTGATATGAATAGTGATATTGTGTCACATATCCGAAAAAATTACTAGATATCAATATGCGGAATCTTATTTATATAACATATGATTACATTTATGTAAAAATTTATTCATGTACATATTTAAATATCATCAAACTTAAATATCAAAATATATAATGGTACATATATTTAAATATCTTACTTATAAGTTGTAACTATACATGATTATTTTAGAAATTAAGTAGCTGATTGTTTGTAATTCTTTGTACTCATTAATTTCTTGCCACACATAGCGCATATGGCTTTCTTATATGCGCAGGACTGACAGTAGTGAGAGCCTACTTGGTGTACTTTCTGCCTGCATATCCTACATATTTCGAACTTTGTTGTATATGGATTGAATCGTGCCTTCCCTGCTGATAGAGCCTTATTCTCTCCCACTTTACGACCTCCACTTTCCACCGTGTTTCTCGCACCCGTTTTCCAAGGATCCGGTGTAATGACGTTACCCAATTTCTTTTCACATTTTTCGCAGACCATGTCGAAAGCTTCCGTTCATACGAAATACAATAAACTGGTAATCTATGAATTTATGAAGATTAATATATATTAAATTATTAGTAAGAAAAGGAAAATAAATTATTTTTGTGACAAACGATAATGACGCAATTACATCGCAATTAAGTTATGGTTAGGTTAAGTTGTTTACTTTGTAACTCTTCTCAAATATGTTATAATTCTTCTTTAAATTACATTCAATATATAATACAATATTATGTCAGTCTTTCATCAATATTGCTCAACTTGTTGAAATTGTATAATTAACTGAAAATTGTATCGTAACAAATATGCAATAATATGACGAGAAGTTTAAATATAAAATTAAAAGGTATTCTTACCTAAATAATGGCTACATTCAGAAAACATGATGATTGGAAGTCGATATTTCAGAAACTGAATCTGATTGGTAGAGCTGGAAAATGACTGATAATTGATATGTAAACATGCCTTTACTCTGGTTTCTTATCTGTCATCCAGTACATTTGTCCAATACATCTTGTTTTCTTAAGCATTCTGATAAATGACAATCTTATTTGCTATTTTTAATAAACAAATTTATATATCAGCGATCGTATGATAAATGGATTTGCAAAGATATTTTTTCTTTTAACGTCCTAAAATGTGTTAATCGATATGTTTTTAATCATACGTTTGCAAATATTCATGTTGAAAATAATTCAGTTTGTAATGATTGATGATAATTCATTTTTTTAGGAATATTTTTCATATATAAAAGTTAAATTAAAGCAATATAGAATCTATACAGTAAAAATAATAAATATTCACCAAAATATAATAAGGAATAGGTCTACATGAGTAAATGAAAATCTTAAAGTGTTTCTGTATTATTTATTTATTTATTTATTTATTTTGTTTTTAGTATAAGCTAAGAATTTGATTGGCTGTAACATTTACATATTTTTTCATTCTCTACTGGAAAATAGAAAGAAGTATATATTGTTAACGCGTCTCAGTATCTTTTGAATTTATTACTATAATCCTGCAATTCTTATATTCAGAATTTTCTCTTCTATTATAGAAAGATTCTAAAAATATCTGTAAAAATTATGGAGCATGTAATATATATTATTTATATATTATATATACTTTATATAATACTATAATATACGTGATATTAATATATTTTTTTCATTATCTTATATCTCTTTCATTAATATGTAAAATATATTTTAAATTATTTTCCAATATTTTTGCAGTCATCAAATAAAAATAGCAAAGGAAATAATAATTTAGTATACAAAGTTACAGATATAATATGTGATATCATGAAAAATCAGGTACCTGAACGTTGGTGTTATATGTATGATCAAGATTATCTTATATTTTATTATATCGATGAGAATAATATAACAACAACCTTAAATATGGAAACAACGTTCATAACTGTATGTATAATCTTTTTAACAAAAGATATACATTTTATTTCACAGAAAACTAAAAAGCTATAATTAAATATTAATAAATGCATTAATAGTATTATCACAATATTATTATAAATATATTATATATTTTGCTGACTATTTTACTGAATATGTTAATGTTTAATGAAACATTAATTTAAGATTATTATGCATTATAGATTCAAAAACTGGATTGCATTAGATATGTAACATATGATCAATTATGTATAAACAATTTCAACGATTTTTTGTCTTTTTTGAATAACATGGAAAAGATAAATGTATGCAGAGGAGTTACTCCTTTCAAGCAAAGGTATTGCAACACAATTCAAACACAATTCAGAATTAGTACTGTTTTCTTTTTTAATTAAGCTAATGAAAAATATTAATACTTATTAGAAGACATCAACTTTGTTCATTATTTTTTGATGTTGACGATTTACATGATATGCGATGCCGATTCTGTCGATTTGGAATAAAAAAGGAAGACGAAATTTTTAATGACCTAAAAGATAATATACAGAGATTAACACAACCATTGGAAATCGCCAAAGATAAAGTTATTAATTAATCATGAAATATAATTATTAATTCTAAATGAAACATTGCTTTATGAAATATTTTAATGTCAATATCTCTAATGAGTATCACTTATTGATTGAAATTTATTTATAAAATACTTAGAATATCATGATTACTTAAAATATCATGTACCTAAAATTTTATTATTTTATGTAATGAGAATTATTTTTCAGGTTAAGGAAGTCAAAAGAATTATTCAAGAATTTTGTTATTTAGTGAGTATGTATTTCTCTCCTCAGTTTTTTCAACGCAGAGCAACATGAGAAGCTACTAGTATCAAAAGTTTTCTACATATTTTTGAATTTGAAGAAACTTTCACTTTTGGCTTTTGATAAATGGAAAGGAGGCTTTTATTGTGACAAAATTACAAAAATAATAATTTTTATATAATTTATAATATAATTTTCATAATATATAATTGTAATTATTTATCTTACATGTTTTCTTATCATTTATAATATAAGTCATATAAGCTCAGTAAAATTAATTCAAGTTGTCCTTATTTTTATGTAGAAAAACAAATCATATAACTTGAAAGAAAGAAAAGAAATCGAATTTGTATTCACTGCCATTCGAAAAACATCAAATTATTAGATTATCTGCAGTCATATCGCGCATCCGTTTTAAAAATATTCTTTAAGAAATTGCATGCGTATGATGTATCGTATAGGTGTCCCTGGCGATAAGTATGCCAGTAGGAAGTGTTCATTTGATCGATTTATTAGTATTTCATGCGTTTCATTAATTTATATATCAGCTAAAGTTATATATGAAAATCATTTAAAAGTAGTGAACTGCAACTCATTTTTCTAATCTGCTATCATAATTTCAATCAACAATATGCCAATGACATGCTTTTAATTAAATATTATAGATATATGAATTATAAAATATTAACAAAGAAATATTAACAAAGGAAAATAAGATTATTCTCGTTTATATTAGCTATATTGTGCTTTATTATATTGATAACTGATTCGACAAATATAATGAGATGAAGCAGAAAGAGAATATCTTAATATTTAATATAATTGGTGATTGATGACCAATATTGTAGGATATCAATTATGAAATATATAACGAATTCAATCTAAAATATATAATCAATAGCATGAAATAATAGAAATTCCTAATCAGTCTATTAGTAATAAACATATATTTTCAACTACAAATAAAAGAGGAAATAATTGTAATATGTCGTAAATATCGTTAACTGCAATGCACATTTATTATCGTATCCATCACACAACTGCAATTTATTAATATAATTGTATAATCTGAATTTTCTTATTTCAATGGATAATATGTGTATACACGGTGTGTTGACACAGAACGAGAGAGAGAGAGAGAGAATGAGAGGGGAGAAGAATCGGATATAAATTTTAGAAACGAAATAAAATATACGAGAATATTTATTAAATATTTATTAAAATATTTTGCAGAATAAATCTATAAGTAAATAAAAATTTGGAAAATATTTATAAGATTACATATTATTATTTTCTTTAATTATAAAGAAAATAATAATATGAAATAAATATGAATAAAATATGATAAATATAATAAACATTATAAAATATGAAAATAACTAGAAATGTTTATATATTATCTGTGTAGAAGATAAGAGGTTGAATGCCTGTAATATTTGTAAATAATCTTGATCCCTGAAGGGAAACAACGGATAATTCAATGTCTTTCAAATCTGCTTCAATTCTCTTTATATAACTATATAACAAAGTATTTCATTTTAATAATTAATATATTGCAAGAAAATAATTCTTAAAATCATGGTATAAATAATTTATATTCATATAATATCTTTAATTTGTTTTATAATGCATAAATTTATTCTTCGAAATATATCCTAATATAAATTTTGTAAATTGTTTTGTGTTATTATTGCAGTTATTAAGTAAAAAGAAGAGTGAATATAATGCAAGTGCTACATATACATTTGCAGACTTAATGCGTGATCTTATTACATCTGTTTTACCAAAACGTTGGTGCTTTATAAAACTTCCTAATCAAATCGTATTCTATCATAACAACAATAAAGTAACAACAACTGTAATCGTAAATTCATCAATGGGCATAATTGTACGTATAATATTTTTAAAGATATTTTATATAGTATGTTTTAGTGACGAATTAAACAATGATAAACGAATATTAGAGAAACATTGATATAAATATTTAATTATTACTATATTACTGATAAATATATTAAGAGGATATTAATTTAATTTTATTATAGATTCAAAGATTTGATATCATAAAAAAAATTAGAACATCTGATACAAGTTTTGAAGACTTTGAAGACTTTAAACGATGTTTAGATATTATACAAAGAATGAAAATATGCAAAGGATTCTACAATCAATATAAAAAGTATTATTATGCAATTTAGCTGTTATCTTATTTTCTTACATAAATTGAAACTGTTCAAAAATATACTTTCTAGGAGACATTTAGACTGCTATCGTATAATGCTTAACATGCAAGAATTTTCTTCGACTAGTATACGATGCCCATATTGCCGAAAATTGAAGATTGCTATAATAAAAAGATTACAAACAAATACTCGACTTAAGCGTTTCAATGCGAACACGAAGCATCGTATACACAGAATGAAATCGATATTGACACATTTCAAAAAACAGGTTGTTACTTATAAATAATAAATGATTTTAAATTAAATTAGAGCTGATTTATATAAGTATACGAATGCTTAAGGAATATCATTTGCAAAAGCTATCTAAATATGATTTAGCATATATGAAATTTTATTATATCAAGTACCCAATGAAAAATGTTTTTCAGATAAATTTTATCAAAAATCTTCTTGAGTCAATGAAAGAAAAACTTAAGAAGAAGTTAAGTTATCATTTAACTTCCAGCAAGGAGAATATGTTAGATACCAAAAATTAAAAAGTTGCTGTTTTACGTTTTATTTTTGGAATTGAAGCTTTTAGTTTTGAGTTTTAATTCTCTTTCCTCAAATCACAGAAAAAATTATAAATGATTATTTGTGACTTAGAAATTATAATACAATTTTTATATAATTTATTGTTCATAAAAAACTAAATTATACAATATAATCATATCGTTTTAATAAAATTAATTTAAATTATTATTTCTATTCAGTCAAACAAGTGAAATAAATGAAAATTAATATAAATGCACGATTCGAAAAAATAAAATTGAATTGAATTTGAGGAGTGAATTTGCGTTTAGCGCAAATTATTAATATATATAATTTGAAAAATACCGATTATTTGCGCATTAATCCTGCGTATCATATCGTATATTGATTTGCAAAATATTTCTATGAATGAAGTTATTATCATGTATATGCTTTAAGGGATATTTGCAGCCCCAAAAATATATTTGTTTGGCCGATTTATCAGTTTTTTACATTTTATTAAGTCACTTTTCGTACATAAGATCAAATCAATTATAAAAAAAATCTAAAAATAAATAAATAATTTCTATCATTTCTATCATTTGATGCGTATAATTATTTCTTCTCAATGCAATTATTGCTCTATAATTTTCTAATGCTGCGAAATAAAATGTTCATTTTATTGTAACATAATTTAATATTCGAATGTAATTGAAAATAGAAGTTAGAATAATTCAATTTTTATCATATAATATGACACATATATACAATTTGTAATTTTCTAATATTCTATGTTATAAATATAAAAATTATTGCTAAAATGTTAAACTGTATTTTTTTCTATTTTATTATTTAAAATTTTATTATTTTCTTATTGTTAAAAGAGAAAGATATTACATTATTTTGTATTAAAGTAAATATCGGAATAAATACGGAAACTAAAATTTACTCGCAGATAGGAGATTGCAATCTCGGAAAGATTATTTTACATTTTATTATAATCTTTATTATAAAATACAACATATATAGCGCAAATTTACAAATTTTTATTAAAAATATATTCGCATATAAACTACATTCGCCATATTATTTCTCTCTTTAAATGATTTTGATGAAAAGAAAGATGGATTTTTTCCAGCTACAATACGCGATAATCTTTCGGTTGCTCACTTGACTTGCAATTCGCATGTTTCCCATCTTGTCGGGATAAGATAGAAAGTTCCTTCTACTCGGGAACAAATAGTTATTCCGAAACTCGAGAGTTATTACTGACCGCATAGAAAGTTAAGTTAATCCAGTTAACTAGATTCACAATGAACTTTCGAAGGAGAAGAAGAAGAAGAGGAAAAGAGGAGGAGAAAAAGATAAAGAAGAAAGGAAGAAAAGCGCTCTCCTCCGAGGAATTAGAATCTTTTCTATGCGGTTTTGCTTCGATTCTCGGAGGATTTTTACGCGATGAACAATGGAAGAGAGAATGAAGATGGGAAGAGGAGCAGAGAATAATAAAGATAGAAAGAAGAGGAAAGGATGATAAGAGGGAAAAGAAAAAAAGAGAAGATAAAAGAAGAAGAAGAAGGAAGGGAGATGAAGGAAATAGAGAGAGAGAGAGAGAGAGAGAGAGAGAGAGAGAGAGAGAGAGAGAGAGAGAGAGGCTGAGGGAAAGAGAAAGAAAGAGAAGAAAAGAAGAAGAAGAGAGGAAGAGGAAGAAGAAAAACATAAATACGAGAAAAAGAAAGAAAAGAAAGAGAGGAATCATACAGAAAGTATTTTTCTGCCTTATTTTTTATATTATTATTCTAAATTCGAAAAATTACCGATATGAAAAGACGATATAATAATATAAAAAGTCTGTAAATATAAATCTAAAATATAAATCTAAAACATTACCAGTTAATATTTATTAATTCGTGATTAATAATTGAAATCATAACATTACTCATTCTATGTATGACTCATATCTAATATTTTTACTAATCCTCGATTAGTAAAATACTATTGCTTTTGCAAAAGAACATTGTGTGTATTAATGAAGCGCGAAAATATATCTTTGCAATCAGTATTGTGACATACATAAATATAGTACAGAACAGTTTTTGAAAAATAATCTGGAAAATACACGTACTCGATTACTTGCATATAGTACAAGTTATTGTAGTATTCTATATCTAGTAATTCTTATTTCTATAATTCACTCTCTTTCTATAATTCTTTTATTATAGTATTCTGTACTGCCGGCGATATTTATTATTTCTTATTAGATAGTGAAATTTAATAAAATACTTTCATTGTAAATAGAACTCCTATCATTCTATGCTATCATGAAATATTTGTTTATACAGTTTCTTAAAAATTTATTTAAGAATATTGTTTTAAAGACGTGAGTGCAAATTTATTATGATTGCAGAATTAAATAAAACCGCCGCGATAATCTTGATACTAAATTCATATAAATTCTTATTTGTTATATTGTTTACTTTACTTGATAAAAGATGCATTGTTTTATTTCATAGAAATTTCATAAAAATATTGTGTGTATGTTATTGTATTAAAAAATCACACGTCATTATTAAATCATAATATACATAATATATTTCAACATTGTATCTCATTTTTATGTTTATTTGACATTTAGTAGCCACAATGCTATTATAAGATATAATAAATTTCGTTTCACGAAATTACACAGACATAGTACAAATTCAAATGGACAGATTGCCTGAACAATCATGCTTGAAGTAAGGATCACATCGTTATTGTTTTCTCTTAACAAAACACTAACTATATAAACTCAATTCTGGATTTTCTGCTGAACTATATAAAACGAACACAATGAAACCTCAGGCTTCCATCAATTTCCTCAGGAAAAGAAGATGTGGACACGTATGGCTTTCCAAAAAAATTTCCATTAGTATTTGTAAAACGAAGGAATGGTGTTGAGCGCCTTTCTCGCGATGACGGCGCGAAAGGGAAACCCCGAAGGGTTGAAAATGCACGGAATTCGTGGCAGTAGTAAGGAGGAGAGAGGATGATGGCGGCGGCGCAGCAGTGGCGAGAAGCACTTTCGATGATGGGGGTGTCGTGCGGGCACGAGCGCCATCTGACCGTTTAGTGTCCGGCCACCCTCGGTACATCTTGTACGATTCGCGCTCGCGCTTCCGGATTACCGTGGCTAAGTTCTGCGACGGGCCCCCGAGGATTGGGACGGCAGTGCATCCGTGCCTTAAATCACAGTGACCAGTGTATGCCTTGAACACCGCGACGCGACGAAAAGGTAATTATCGCTGCCGCAGTGGTGCGTTTTCTCGGAAACGGATATTGCGGGAGGGGACGGGCACGAGCGTGAAGGGAACGTGAAATAAAGGAAAGAACGAAGATGACGACGGCGTTGGTGGTGGTGGTGGTAGTGACGGCGGCGATGACGGTGCGAACGGTGGAGATGGCGGTGGAAAGAAGGTGGAGCAAAGTGACAATGACGATGACGACGACGACGACGACGAGGACGACGATAATGACAGTAGCAGCAATACAATATGCTCTGAACATCACGTCTCGACAATCGCATTCCTCGCGATATCGAGACGGGATACACAAGAGTCCATTGGATCGATCTGCCGCCTACCGTTTCGATATCGTGATCCGAGTGCAAGCAAAAGGCAACGAAGGAGGAGTATGTCCTACTTGCAACAGGGAGAGTGGTCATACACCATCTCGCATTCGTTTCGAGACACTTTTCTTCATCAATTGTTCCTCTCTACTCGATTGAGACTCTACTCCGAGGTATCGCGACGTGATCGTCGGATCATCGCGAGCATGATTATGATCTGCCTTCGGAAATCTCCGAAAGTTCCTTTGAGAGAACGCAACGCAGGGGTGGCGCGCCTCACTCCTCGAGGAAACCGTCGGGGAATCTCCGCTGGAGTTTTTCTCTGATAGAGAAAAACTCTTTCTTAGTCTTCTTTCCTCGCTCGCGAAGGAAACGTGCTTGCCATCTCGATATGACTCTCTTGAGTTCGTCTCCGGCGTCCGATTGATCGTCGGGAATCATCCCCAATAGCGCGAGGGACACGAGGCCGCGCGTCATCGCCGTCTATCCGTCCATCTATCCATTCGTCCGTCCGGGTTCTAGCGCACTTGACGGCAGATGCTTGTTCAGACAACGATGCCAATGTCGATGATGTGCGATGATATTTCGGCGAGGCTGGATATCTCGAATATGTTGCGTCGTATATGTTGAAGCGAACAGTGGCTTCAGTGTACATGCGCCGTGATCGTCGAATTTCTTACGAATGCGTCGCAGGAAGGCTCGAAGCGAACGAATGGATTTAAATCTTTGCGAGAAAAAGCGATCGTTCCTTAATCTTCTCTCGTATCTCCTCCGGGATAAACATGACGAGACTTGCCAAAGTTTCAGAACTCGATTGCGATCAATTATCGTTGCAATGTCTTCCGCGTTAAAATTATTCACTAAACTCGTCGATTCGTGTGAATTTGATATTATTCATCCGACGATATTGAAACAGGATTTTGTTTAAATTTACCAGATTTGTACAGAGTTGATAGCGGGGCAGGTCGAGTGACGAGTTGCTTGCTTAAACTTTCAACGAGGGATGAAAGGGAAGGCAAGCGAATAGAGATGTTTAGTTACTTGTTTCCTCACATTGATCCGACATCGCATCGAAAATTTAATAGAACGAGGAGTTAAGAAAGATAAATTAAGCCGTTCATCTTCTTGAATAAAACATCATGGAGAAAGTGAGCTCGTACTTGTCTCATCCTTCTGTTCTGTGCCTTCCTGCCTTAACATTGAATATTTCAGGCGATGTATCCGTTTGACTTATTAATTTCATGCGAGACAAACATTATGTTAACTATCAAATTAATAAACCATTCCATTATTTCTCGTACTCGATAGGCAATTCGAAACAAATCACTCGATGTGCCTTCTACTGTCTTACTGTTGCTAATATAGTGCCATTCCTCGATGATTGTTCGCACGTCGCGACATGAGTCCGTCAAATGCTCGGGTGCAAATGCAAATATGTACACACACGTACACACGCATGCACGTAGGTACATACATATGGCCACACACACACACAATGGTCGATCGATTTTCCGTTCCCGATTCTGCGGCGCTCGCGGCATGCAACGATCGGCGACGGGCCGAGCATACACACACGCATACACGCGCGCGCGCACACACGCACACACACATATCACCATACCGGGGGATTTACGCGGATTTTCTGTGTCGTTTCTCACGTCTAGGTCTCACATCGAGCCGTCGAGCGTCTGCGATAACCCCCGCGATGCGATCGTACCTAGCTATAGAAAGGAGCGACGAGTGAGCGAGTCGCGCTTGGCGCGACTTTGCGATCGGAGTGACGGAAATGCAGGAAGATAGGTACGTAGCAGTTTGTCACCAGTCGAAAAATTAGAGCGTATTCGTTTGAGAGAGGAAGAGCAAGAACGATGACGGGAAATAAGAACAGTGACGGAATAAGAATAAGCGAGGGGACAACTCGCCATGGTTGTCCGGTCTGTTCATAAGCACGATTTTCAAGGATAACTTTTAAGAAGAGCAACGTCTCTCTCAGGCGAACACTTGCGACACCGTTTCGCTTTTCTTTTCATCCACCGACAGCGCTCTAGATTGAGGCGATCCGCATTGACCCGAAACAGTAATCGATTGTCGATTATTCGTGAAATTAATGAACAGATATCCCGCGTGGAATAATTTTTGATGAGCGATTTAACTAACCCTTGGCTAGTTACTTGTTTTATCTCTTTTTCATTTACTCGATAATCTCTGGGGGAAGAAAATTATTATTCGCGATGTTTACCGTTTTTCTGACTAATTTGGAAATCCGGCTGCTGTTAACGCTCTGTCAACATTAAACGGTATTTATTTGCGTACTACTTGAACCTGCATTGTGTACATGCATGAATGCGTTTGCAAAACGACTTTGCATTTCCGGTAATCTGATTCTTTCGATTTTCATGGACTCTTTTGTTTCGTTTCGTACGAATTTTGTCGAACATGATCATATGTATCTTTTTGTATCTTTTAGTCGGTATCATAATGTATTAAAACTTAGAACCGTGTGCGAAATTACGAGTTAAAGATATGTATTATTTGCTCGTTATATATATATATATATATATATATATATATATATATATGTGTGTGCGTAATTAATTAAGCATGTCGTAGCATGTCCACTTTAGAAAAATTGTATTAATTATTGCTGATGCGGGTTGCTCCAATTAATGATATTATAACCTTCTTTTTATTGTAACTCTTATTCTCTCACTCTTTGTCATGCCTTTTTTTCTTTTCTTTCTTTTGACGCTGCTTTTTTCAAAATACTCACGATATCATGTAATATCGTGTTTATACACAGTTCATTGAATGCTCAATTTTTCAACGAACATCTCCTAGAAGCAGCATAACGATCGAACTGACATTTTGGGCTGCACACAAGTTTTTTCATATAAACAATAAATAAATAGCTGATAAATTGATAGCTGAGAATCTTAAAATGGCATATAAAACGAATAAATTAACTAATAAATAATGTTATTGTATCGTCCTATATCGATATTAACATTATTATTATATTACATAATGTTATTATTATTAAAATTATGGAAGAAAAATTTTATCAGCAATAAGAAGACTTTTTTTTCGGATCATGGGATTTCTTTTGAAACTTTCGTCTTTTTTCTTAATCAGATCACATAATTAAGCGTGTCTCGCAAGATTTTTATAGATTATATTTATACATGAACGATAATTGTAAAATTTATCCGTAAGAAATTGCAAGCATTTTTCAATAATTTTTGTAATTATTATTATCGATTATTTTCGCCTTTCGCCAGCCTTCTCACAGACCCGCTTTGATCTAACCGATCTACTATGTTATCAGACTGAATGCAGATGCTGCACAGGAGACTTTAACTCTCCTCTGGAGGGTAGTTTTCGCAAAATAAATTTCGCAAGTGTCGCGTCCACCGTGCAGCTTTAGTCGGAGAACAGAATCTACGAGTGAGAAATTAACGAGAGCCAACTGTTGGAGAACAAAATTCTCCTGTGAGACATTCTATTAATAAGAGTAATGAAAAAATAATAGAACCTGATATCGTTAGGAGCTCTATAATAATATCAAGAGAATATAATTTTATAACGGATGATGATAAGATCTAAATACCGCAATCGAATATTTGTAATATTTGTTCAAGAACTTCTCTCGGAAAAAAAACAAGTTTCACGGCTCCCGCGAATTCAAGATGAGAAGATGCACAAGGGCGCGGAAGAAAATCCGAAAGTTTTAAAAGCGATTCCCGATTTGGAGTATTCGATATTCCGCGATCCGGCGGGACGACTTCCTGTCGATTCCCTTCCACATATCTGTTTTTTGCGGCGTGTTGCCGACAGGTGCTCATGGAATATCAGGTGTTCGTGAATTTTCGAACGACTCATGCCGCTATCGCGTAACAGTACATTCACCTCTCCTGGACTCGAATCGTACGTCTCCAATCTCGCCGATCTAGCTTGCACCCCGAAAAGGGAGGCTTGATTTTAACGTTTATAACGGTCTCTCTTTTATTATCGCCTACCAATCCGTACTTTAGAATGAAATAAATGGTCGTTACTCTTTCTTATTCCCATTCAACCCTTCGGTCACGTTTTCCCCTTCTTCTTCCTTCGTTTTCACAGTCATAAATTCTCTGCTATAGGTAAAAACTCGTCTACCTCGTAAGATAAGATATAAAATAACGGCAAACCCGTAAAACGAATGCACGTGATAGTTTTTGCTCACGTAATGGCCTTCTGTCCCGTAACAATTTTTATGTTACTATATGTATATAGTGCATTTACTCGAGTGTCGTAGTGGAAACGGTTTCGCCATTATTGCCTATGATCTTTCAATGTTGAGAAAAGTGGCGAAACACGCAACATGCGCTTTTACTTTAGCCGCTGTACAATCTTATTATACTTGAGCACGCAAACTTTAGTCACATGATTTAATTTAATTGATACGATTAAATAATCATTTAAATAATAATGTTTTTTGAAAAATATTATAATCTTGATATTTTTCAATATTAGCTTTTCACTTTTAAATTATCTGAAAATAATTTACCGTTAAATGTCAATATAGAATATTGATACATCTGCATGAAATATTGCACAAATATAGAAGATACATATGAGATAGGCGAAAGAATTTCTAAAGCTTTAGGAAAAAGAAAGCGGAAGCAAAATATTGTAAAAATTTCACATTTCTATTTTGACCGCGATCTGGTTCGACGAGTGGAATGATAGGCAAATTACGGGACAGTTCCCTGCATCTAGTTTGCATCGGCTTTGCATTTCTTTGGAAAACATTGTTAGAAACTTGTCGCCCTAGAAGGCAGAAAAAAGGACAAGAGAGGGAGAGGAGACAGAGAGAGAGAGAGAGAGAGAGAGAGAGAGWGAGAGAGAGAGAGAGAGAGAGAGAGAGATCGGAGATTCACTACGCTTGCCGCTAAAAATACGTGATGGTGATCAGACGGTACCGTTGGAGAGAGCGGCGTCATCGTTGCAGCGCTAAAGCGGATGCTGTATGCATCGGACATTGTCAATAACGCCACGAAGATGCGACGGAGCGACAATGCACGCGCGAACGACGTGCACACGCGCGGAAACAACCGCGAGATGATGTTTAATCCGCGCATATGCGTTCATATCGCGCGCGTTTCGCTCTAAAATCGGAAATCATTGGCACGTTATCAGCATAGAAAAAGCAATCGTAGCATTTCCATTGTCGGCAACAGGCGCTGATATTGTTGCTCCGCGTTGCTCGTATGGCGACTGTAGAATCGTAGAATCTGAGTTTATTGAAATTATGCCCTAATGGATATTTTTGTCCGATATATAAACAAATCATATGTATAAAAAAATATAATTTTTTTTTATTAGAATTTAAATTACACACTTCGTATGCTTGCGAATACATGCCTTCGAAAGTATATTTGAAGATGTAATACGGCTAGTATTCAAAGTCGATGAGAATAAAGGAAACGTCCTAATGATGCGCCTTTAATTAGAAGCGAAAGAATTCTGTCAGTACGTAATTTGACGGACTGCATTATCTAAATAAGAGACATGCCTGCCACGACGAACGAACAGCCAAGTGATTAAAAGCCTTCAGCTTTTTATTTCGATGCTCGAGGTATTTCCGCTCGCCAGAGCGTAAACGCAAAATGAGAATAGGGCTCAAGGGGGATGCTTCTCTCTGTGATTCGTAGACGTGAATCATCAGTCTTGTATCGATGTTCGATATACGGCCAGGGATGTATTAACGTATGGGTCATATGGATCGACAATGGACGAGGGAAAGAAAGAAGAGGGAACGGGGAAGAGGCAAAGTTGCGAAAACGAATGTTAATAATATTATATAAGGGGTAGACTTCAAATTTTATAGCGGTTAACGTTTGTTCGCGATTGTGTCGACAGAATTCACAAATGCGGTATTTATGTAATTGAGTAAAATGAAGTGCAGTTAAATAACTCACCATCGCAACTCGTTTCCACATTTTGGTTTATTACAAAAATTTCATCGGAATCAATTTCATAAATATGAAGATGCGAAATACAGATTCTGTTGTACGCGTTGCACAAATTTTAATACGAGATGAGCTGAATAAAAATAACGATCGATATTAAGTGAATCGACAAAAAGATGATCATCAGGATATCAAGTGTCGATATGAATGCAAAATATTCGAAAAATAGCAAGATCGTTCGGTGTAGCAAAAGATTGAGAAAACTTTGGACAGAATTCTGTCTTGGAACGTTTAGTTTCAGTTTAGCTCGTCGTCGGTTTGGTTTGCAATGAGGGCGAGACATGGGAGAAAGGCACGCGAGTCAATCAATATGTGCGACAATTAGGCGACAAGAAGTTCGTTTGATGATGTGCCGATGCGAGTATGACCTGAAAAATACAGCGACATTTGGCCGCTAAAAATAGGAAGCGTTTTACCCGTCCATTGAGATTCCAGATCGATCGATCGCTTCTGGCGCATCCTGCCGTGTAACATCGAGTAACCGACATTTACATCGTTTAAATTTCGTTTCTCCAAAGAGACTGCCGTATCGATTTGTTGACCATAGTTGACGATAGTGAATCGAATAACAAACTAAGAAAATATATGGAAAGCTTTCGATGCTGCTATTACAAAATCGTGCGTTCCAACATAGCGCGATGGAACGAGTTATCGAATTCTCTTCTAAATCTGGAAAGGTCATTCCACGTGAAACGTTATTTTAAACGCTATGGATTGCAAAGATAAATTTTTAGAATTCGGATTATTTCTACTTGTGAAGACAATTTGCTTTAATTAGTGTAATTCTTTTTTTTGACATATAATAATGCTAAACGTATTTATGACATATGTATTTAAAATACATTATGTACATATTTATTTTTATTCTTATGTATGTCATTTTTTATTATTTCTTAAGTAATAATGAATTATCTTATTTTCTATATTCCAAAGAAATTGTACATTTCCTGGTTGTTACCCATTTTCCATCTAACAAATTTACGTAAAAGATGTGTACGTAGTTTCTTGTTTCTATAAAGACGTGTATAAAGATACACGGTGTAGCATCTGCCACCGATAAAAGTTATATATATATCTTTTACGGAAAAATTTTTTTATTATATTATTATATACTTTGTACATGATAATCTATACCTATGTAATGGTATATATTAATGTTTATTATTTATGTTCAGTATATATACGTTATAATGTTTCAGTGCATATCCACGTCATTTCTAAAGAGATAAAATAATTTCGAGGCTATTTTACGTTAAAAGTGATATTATTCACATATAACAGAAAATATTCACATTCAACAGAAGATTCTCAAGATTTAAGCATTTCTGAAATACAAAAATTATAAAAAAAAATCAGAAGGCTCTTTTGGAAAAAGTTTATTATTTTTCAAAAATTTCAGAGTTTCCTCGAAACCGCTAAAAATTATATAAAATTCTACAAAGCAGATGAAAGAAACGCACTTTGGCATATTGCTCACTCAACATATTTTTCTCATTTCAAGTGTTCTGGATATCTTCATATTTTACAAAGTTTAGACTGGAATATTGAGAATCATTAATTGCTTCGGGGAGATGTTCTCTGAAATTTAACGTGAGGGAAGAGACCACGACTAAGAATTCTCCCTATCTTCTCTCTCTCTCTCTCTCTCTCTCTCTCTCTCTCTCTCTCTCTCTCTCTCCTTCCCTTCCTCTCCCTTCTCCTGGTTACACCTTTCTCTTCATCTCTGTCCTCATTTTCTCTCTTTATTATTATTTATCCCTTTAATTTGTGCCAGACACGTTGGCGATATCTCACGTAAGACGTGCTCCGTATGAAG
Source organism: Eciton burchellii (assembly GCA_020341155.1). Lineage (NCBI taxonomy): Eukaryota > Metazoa > Arthropoda > Insecta > Hymenoptera > Formicidae > Eciton > Eciton burchellii. The sequence goes on from JAHMML010000007.1 coordinate 2,977,122, forward strand.
TGTGCCCATAACTCGTCGCGATCCAACAATATACGTCGGGCTGGGGCATGATCTTTTAAATTAAAACCATTAGATCCGTAGCATTATTACGCGGAAGGCTCGATACTTCATTAGACTCTGTAAAATTCCACAAGTTAACACAATGGCACGATTACTGCGAGAATGGAGAGGACTCAAACTTCGTTTTTCAATTAATAATAATTAGATCGTACTTTGACGAAAATTTAATTTAAATCTCAATAGTCGAATTATTATTAAACCACGAGAATTATTTTCTTTCATTTCACTAGGTTTGGCGTAATCGAAGAAGAATTAAGATTCAAATAAAAACGGTAACTTGCTTCTCCGTTGTAAATCAAGTTTGTGATTACATCCGGAATCCAGACGAAAGAATATTCAATAATTTTATTACTCATATATTTTCACTCGCTTGCGAATATAGCTAGCCGCGAAGTTCGATAAGGCGAAACGGGTGTGAGAGACAAACAACGGTTAGATTTCAGATGCCAACGGTCCCTAGTGTGTCATTGAATTAGCGTCAATAAAACTGTTGGAAGCGTGGGTTTTATCGAGCTGACTAATTATGATCCTTTTTTCTCTTCGCGTAAACTTTTCTTTTGACAAATCAAAAGTCTCCTTCAGCGAGATAACGAGCATAAAATTATGGGCCATTTGCTTCTCACGAGCGTGGAAATTGATCCGATTCTCTTGCAATTTCTCCTTCTTTTCCTTTCCTTTCTTGGGTTCGTCGTCTTTTTAATTGAATCGAATCATGGGAAAGCGTCTCCGACATCGCCACGGCGAGTGTCAATAATCTTAAGTGCTCGTGAGAAGTGGGATTACTCGAAATTCATAGGATTCGCTGAAGAAATCCGAGGATTCGAGTCGCAGCTTTTTATGGGAGAATCGGAGAATCGGAAATCGAGATCACGCAATAAAATGGAGCAGCTGCGCGTCTGCATCTTCATATCGGGCATTATCTATAACTCGCTAATACCGTTTATAGCCGTATATCCGGCTTTTTTAAAAACAGAACAAGATGTTCTATTTGGATGATGTAGGTATTCGGATTCCCATTATGGACAATAATATGATTTTTATAAAAAAAGGTGCGAGATGCACCTTCTTCGTGATCGAACCGGATGATATCTCGGTTTTTTGTGAAAAAAGAGGATACCCGGTCTCGTGGCTGGTTTCTTTTAAAAGCCGGGTATGTTCAATGCCGGAAAATCGAATAAACGGCAACGAGCGCAATCGACAAAGAAAGCCGTTCGATTATCGATTCTAGCCTAATTAGTTGGGTCAGTGAGTGCACACCATTCAAGTTCGTTTGACGCTTGGTGCTTGCGCAATTGTTACGATCAATGAATTAAGATATATTTTATTACCGCAAAAATTTAACTTTAAGTAAGATAATCTAGAATAAAATTAGTATCCAGTATTCCCAGAATTAAAAAAATCATAGCGAAGAATGGTGACGCTTAACTTTGAAAAAAGTCCATTCCAGATTTCGCACAAAATCCGCGAATGAACGGTTGTGTGCGTAACGACCAAGCTGATGATTGATATATTGGTGAATACAAGAATCGTATTCACTATACACGCGTACTAATCTACGTACGATACATACAATAAAGCTAAAAATAAGGTTAATGCGATTTCCATAATTGCAACTTGGGTGGGCAACCGTGAAGTAAGGTCTCTTAGCGATTGTTATCAATTAAAATGTGTTGGCACGAACCCAAATGCCAGTGAATTCGCATCATCTGAATCCCATGCAAAGCAGATATGTAACGGACTGTATGTCGAATTTATATATTGATGCTATGCCATGAAGATATTGAAGCTTTAATCCGTCTTCACTTTGCATCGGTATTTTGAAAACATCAATATTTTACATTGGCAGCTTGAAAGCATCAATACTCAATATCGATATCTTGAAAGCCTCAATATTTTACGTCAATATTTTGTATAGATATCTTAGAAATACTATGTTTCAATGCAACTATGCAACTATCGAGATTTGAAAATGTTGAATTTTCGTGGGGAGTTATTAAAATGTAAATTACGTGGTTATTAATTCATTAATTATGAAATTCATCTAGAAATTTGCGCAGCGAGAAATTTATTTGTAATACCAGATCATAAGTTAAAACTACACTATCGAGTGTTGTTCGTAAGTATTTATCGATCACGAGTTTCGATCGGATCGGATCTGAAAAAACGCGTGCCTTGCTGTCAATTAAATCCACCAGTGGAATTTTTTAACCAGTTAAAAAATTTTCCGTCCCCTCTTCAGCGACCGTCTAAAATCCTCGTAACTTTGCGAGGCGCGACCAGCGGGTTGTCGCCGTTTGAAAGGGTTCCTGTCGGTCAATGCTCGTTGCCGGTCGTTATGTCAAGCTCGCAGACTTCGTCCGCGACTCGCGAACGTTCGATATGTACATACGGGATATGTACGTGCTGCGGAAAACGCAGTCGAATTCGCGGCACGAGCCACGACGACAATCGATCGCCACGGCACTTCAGTCGGGCGCCTCTCCGCGCGCCATTGTCGTGCGTTCCCGGAAAAAAAAGGAAAAGACGAAAAAAAAGGAAGGAAAAGGGACGTCCGGAGAGTCGTCCAGGCCGTTTCGAGAACAGCCGTTCGCGCTTCTCTTTTCATTGAACGAAGGAAAACGCAATGATGACAATGAGGCCAGAGCTCGGAACACGTTGAGCGTCGCAGCGCGGCGGGATTCAAAATGTGCCGATTGTATCTGTTGGTGCCAGTGACCTCCTATTGATTCCACGCTCAGCGAAGTACAGACCAGACCCTCCGCGCGGCCGCCCTCTCACTCGGCCTCGCGGTCTCTCTCTCTCTTTCTCTCTCTCTCTCTCTCTCTCTCTCTCTCTCTCTCTCTCCCTTTCCCCCTTTCTATCTCTGCCTCTTTCTGCCTTCGCCGATGTCAGGCTCTTCTTCGCCCCCGTAGCCACCCTGCCGTCTCCTCGTATCCGACCCTCCCTCTGCCCTGATCCCCTCGGCCACCCTCTGTGTACCCTCTCGCGCTCTTACACGCTTATGCGCAATATACTGTCCATTCGCAGCAATATCCCACGCGAATAAACGAGCGAACAAGCGGGCGAGCGAGCGAACGAACCAGCCAGTCCGACATCAGTTTTATCCTGGTAGCAGCTGCCAACCGACTAACCAACCAACCAACCAACCAACCAACCAACCAACCAAGCTAGGCAAAAATAATTTTATCTTTGTCACGAAGACACTGCGCGCGCAAAACGCGCAGCCCATCTGGTATTCCGCACGTTGGCTAAGTCGACCGATTTTCTCTCCGACGCTAGAAATGCAGTGTTATAAATGCTACATATGTATCGGAGAAACGGGGAACTGAGCGTCTCATACGTTAGCACCATCTTTTTCTCCTGGCGCGCCTCACGTCGCCTCACGTCGCCGAGAGACTCGAGAAAACGGCGGGGAGTTTCGAGATTCCGAAACTTTCCTGGAAACCTGTATAAAAAATATTTCTCTTCCCTTAAGACCGACGAGATCTTGACTTTTGACTGTTTTATCGGCGTCCCTCTGGGCCATTGTACGATGTTGGATGTTGGGTGTGTTTTCTTGCATACTTATTGTTCCACGAAAACCATTAATTCTGTTATCAAGTTGAGACGCCTTTGTCGATGAAGCTAAGAATGTAAAATGTACTCTCGAAATAAAAGAACGATTTAAAGGAGCATATATTCTCTTCGAAAACGCGAGTGAAAACATATTTTTCACGATTTCTGAATTTTTTTCAATTTAAATATCTCAATCAACAAGTCTGAGATTAAAGTTCTCCTGGAGTTTACTCAATACTACGAAAGATAAAGAAAAGAGGTCTGTATATCGCGCTTTGCAATCTCAAATTATTGATCTGTGATACAATACTCGATACGTTGCAGCAAACTTTCGCGTAACTTTCTTCGGTCGCGATTGTTTTTATCGTTTCAAACAGATATGCCTCTTTAAAAGCTATGAGAGATTTGTTTGTCCAATAGGAAAGGCGTCCGTGATAGAGTTCAAAAACAGGAGCAAGTCGATAACAGCGGCAGTAGTTTCAGTGGAAATCGCACGACGAAGAGTTAGTGGGACAACCGGGCTATACATACGCCATTGTCCTTTTCGCTGGTTCTAGATCTGCATTAAACTGTAGATCGTAGATTAATGGCTATGGTAGACCACCCCATTGAAAATGGGAGATGAAATCGTTTATGGTATGCATTCCCATATTTTTAAGAAAGTCGTATGCTTCGCCGTTCTCGATCTTTATTACGACAACTATCGGTCCGTAAATTTGTGGGAGTGCTTAGCCAACGGTTCTATTTTATTAGACTGTTGCTTCTTTACGAGTCTAAAAATCCCCAAGTATGCACGGAGTGCCAAAACAATTATGCGTAAAATGCGTAAAAAATAGTACGAAAAAAGTACACGTCACAATTTTATCAAAAAGAGTCCCATAACGATTCCTTAACGGCCGCGAAATTTTTCTATTACAATGCCAGCTAATGCTTTTGAAGATCCTTCAATTCTTCAATGCAAAATTTCTCAATTCTTTCCTTCCTAGGCTCCTTCAATGTTTCTAATACGAGAACACGCGATATACCGATGCTCTGAATTTCAAGTTATGTTACCGACAAACATAATCGTATAATAATAGTTACAGAGATGATAATTAGATTCATGCATAAATAATGCTGTATATGCAGCGAGAATATTTATCATCACGTGGAATTAGTCTTTACGCCGTGCAATCTTCCTCCATCCCAACTAGGTGATCTCACACGTGCCATCGCGCATGATGGAAGATTCATGGGGGGGAGTCTTATTGTTATACGACGAGGAGAGCTCGTCGTAACATCGTCGTTCCGTCTATTCTGCTCCCGTGCCAAGTAGGCGAGCGTACTTTTATCACTGTCGGCGAACGGAACGGTCGTTCCTAAGTTCCACGTGCATAAGATCTAGATTCCACGGCACGAATTATACGCTATTCGGGCGGACGTGCCGCTTTGCCGCTTCCGTGCTTCCGTAATTCCGGAATTTCTTCTACAGCGCCATCCAAAGAGGAGCGAGTTCCGGTCTCGGTTCGAATCATCAGAATGAACAGCGAATCTAGAGAAGATACGGACACCGCACGTGAAACCGCGCTTCTCCATGTCGTAACACTTTCGTCTACGTGTTGCTCTAACGTATTATGCGAAGCTGCAGCTATCTAGCACAAAGTGGATTTTCGTACATTGCTGTTTCGAACATTGATGAGACTCATGTGCGAATCGTGATTTTAAAAATTGCGCTACGCTTTTCGCCCTTTGACACTCGTTTAAATGTGATCTCTAATAAAGCTGCGCAAGATTTCTTTTGATGTCTCGCAAATCGTATTCGCAAGAGTATTCTAAAAAAGATATCAATAAAAGGAACGCGATGCAGTATCTTCTTGGTCATGTGCCGAGACACAACGCGTGTCTGCGAAAATATATCTCGTTGACTCTTGTACAATCTTGCGAGATAGCATATTTATAAGATATTAATGCATAATCTTTTCCTACGCATCGATCCGCGTTACTTTTAATGGAAACATTTTCGAGCCTTGTCTGGAGTGCATGCATATAATAGAACACACAATAAATCTACGCTGCATTCTCCTCAGCTCGGAAGTGCCACGTGAAAGCCAACGGGTATATGTTACACGTCGGCTGCGAACGCGAGAGGATAAATCGAGTTCAGTTATGCGAAACTAATACGTTACCTGTCCGACCTGTTCGTTCGGGAACGGCACCGTTCCTTGCACAAGTGCGTGCTCCTCCGAGTCAATATGTCGGGGGTAGTAACGCACTGACGAATGCATCAGTTACTCCGTCTTTCATCCGTAATTCAGCGCTGAGTCACTCATCCACGCACGAATCGAAGCTAGCATCATGAGTCATGACTGTGCGTCGCATTCGCCACCCTTCGATGCGACGAATTGAAGGACGCGTCTTCGCGATTAGATCGCCTACCGCGCCGAGGGTTGTAAACCCTCGCCTCCATTTTGCTCTCTTTAATTCGTGACGCTTCAAGTGCGCGATAGAAGAAGACGATAAAGAGGCGAGTTTACTGCAGGAACACGGGATATTTATTTACACATTTATTTACGTAACTTTTAAGACCACGATTGTAACGTGGAGAGAAATGAGTACGTTCGTGCTGAGGATGTCTCGTGGAAGCACGTCCAAGCTCGCACGATGATAGGAGGGATAAGCCTACTTTTACGCCCACAGAGACCAAACTAACCGGATATAAGTTCGACCTCGAAACTTTCCGTTTTTCCTTCGCTCTTCTCGAACATGACTCTCGAACATAAGCTCACTTGCCCTCTGTGATTTTTAATATTAACGTATCGCCATGATGGAACATTCCGTAGGGATTTTCCCTGGGGCGGAATGAAACTAGTGCGGCGCTAAAGCCATTCTTATTTATTGTTTGCCGAATTTGCAATTCTCGTACGAATGCAAAGTAAAGCTTTTTCGCTCGCACGCAAACCGTGGCGAAGCTAACGCGGTAGTACCAGGGGATGATACTACCGACGTCAACTGTGGAATTTTCATAAGTTTCCCATACCGGAAAAGTGGTGTTAATTAAAAGCGTAAAGTTCGCCGTATCGCGAACCGGATACAACAACGCAGCCGGCGAGAAGACTGCTACGCCTACGCCGGAGTTACTGCATAACAATAAATTCGGTGCGGAAAGTTCGTTGCCGGTCTGGTCGTGCATAACGGCATACGCGGCCGGTAATAACTCGAGTTTCGGAATAACTGCTTGCGAGAAGAAGAAACTTCCGGTCTTGTCCCAACGAGGTGAGAAACGTGCATCGTGCGACCTACGAGTCAAATGAAAGGGGAACCTTCGCGTTCGGAAGATTGTCGCAGAAATGAATGTGATTAACTCGCAACAAACAATTTTCTTGAAGGCAATCCTCGAAATTGCTAAACGAAAATCTAGACATTCGCGAAGTTTTATGATAACATACGTTTCTAAACACACGCCTCTAGATACACGTACAATAAACAGTAACAATATTCATAAGAGAAGATTAGAATTAATAATAAAACTGAAAATAAATTTATGATTAAAATCTTGATAATATAGTCTATATAAATCTAAACATTTTCTATTGGGAATATATTAATATATCTCTTCATATATTTAATATATATAAGTGTATTCGTTAATATTAAAAATACTTTCAATCTATGCTCAGAAACAATTTTGCATTTTTAAATGCGCTTCAGTGTTTAATGCTTTAGAATATTAATTCTTTTTTGCTATACTGATTTTATTTGTGTGTGTGTGTATGTATCGATTTTAATAAAAATTCCGTCTTATTCCGATATATCTAAGAATATACCTTCATATTTCATCATCTCAATGTTTTAATAACACCATGATGCAATTTAAACAATAACATCGCAACAACATTATACTATCGTGCTTACATTTGCTGCAGCTCTAAGTTGCTGCTAAATAAAGGGACAGTTTATCTGGATAATTTCAAGCGAGTGAAAAAAGTTGATCGTCCAAGCGTACCACAATCTGCGTGTTTCATAGCTTACGTACACCACTGACCTATCCCCACTACCCTCCCATACATAGGATGCTCCAATCCCTTTGAACCACCGCGACATATGAAGTGTAACACTTTCGCGGTGTCACCGATATGAGTGGTAGGTAGCCGGTGGCTGAGTGGTGCGTTGTTCTCGCGCGAGTACGACCTCGTTAGGCCAAACGAAGAGAAGAGCGAGATTTTTCATCCACGAGGACCGATCCGAAATGCAGCGGTACGCATTTCGAGAACGAGCGCATAAGATTATTATGAGACTGTTGACTCTTCTTTACCGTTCATGATGCACGCATAGACAGCGATAAGATTGATGTTAAAGCTAGAAATTCGTTAGATCAATCTGAAACGAAACAAATGACAAAGTGAAATTTTTCTATCTTATTTGCGAATACATCAAGCTTGATACGACACAAAAATTTTTGACGTTTCGTCAAACAGATCGATCAACCTTTACCTTTTTATTATAAAATCTCGAAAATGTAGGGAAATGGAAGATCGAAGTGAGCTTAAGCGAGTTAAAATAGCTCATCTATTCACTGCGAACAATACACATTCGTGTGTTTCACATTATTCATCTATATATATTTTTTTTCTTTTTTATAAGAATAGCCACGTGGTATAGCAACTTGCGAATTAATGCAAGAAAATAAATCCTTATACTTATAATTGCGCTAAATTGCATTTTTTAAATTTAATTCGTATTGATTAATTTATTCTTCACGCAATTCGACATGCGAACTAGAGGATATTTTAACGATAAACTGGACAACGTACAAGTGTAAAAATCTATAATCTCTTTTAATCTAGCAGGATTAATAACTGGGATTGGAGTACGGGGAAAAAAAGATATAAAATATACTAAAATCCAGAAGAGAATTCTATGTCAAAATTAAAATTGGATATTGCGATTTTTAATTAAATACATTTATAAAAACGAGTAAAAATAGATTGGAGTATGTGGCATTGACAGATTTAAATTATATTTAAAGATTGTTTGAATATGATCTATAATGAACCAACTATTTATATCCTTATCTATTTTATTATTATTGAAATATAATTTGACAAAATATTCTCCTCGTTAATCGATCACAATTCGAGACATATCTACGATTCGTTCTAAAAAAGAATTCTTTTTAGTTTCGGAAAAACATGGGAACATAGGAAACAATCGTTATATCTAGTGACAATCATTGAACATTATTTAACAATATATATATATATATATAAATAAATTTATTGTAAATAAATTTGCTTCAAAATTTAGATTAGGAATACACAAGAATACACAAGCTTCCACGCGCAAAAGAACCTCGTCATTCAGTCGAGAATTCTTCAAGATGTGCTTCCACGCTTTTAATTCAAGCTGCCAGTTGCTCACACCTAATGCTGCAACGTTCTTTTCTATATCCGCAGAATGGGCATCCTCCTGCGAGACATGAACGCGCCGTGGCGATGACAAGTCTGATCTTGGAGAACGCCGACTTGAACCGACTCTTTCCGAAATGCCGGCCTAGGGGCGGCCCACCCCCGGCCCCGGGGGCCTCCACGCAGAGCAGCCAGCAGCCGCATGACAGCCCCTGCCAGACGGAGGCCGCCGCTATCACCACCGCCATCGCCATCGCGACCACCGCGACAGCCACTGTCACCATCGCCTCTGCGAACACGCCGACGAACGTCTCCGCGATATCGGACGACATGATCGATCTCGAGCGCGACACCTCCGACAGGCAAGTTAAACCGATTTAGCGGGCGAGAGGCGAGAGCGATCGGGTTAATCGGGATATCCCGGAAGAACCGCATGGGAAGGCCGATATAACTAACGATCTCCCTCACTCTCTCTTCCTCTCTCCTTTCCTCTCCCTCTTTAGAAGATTAGATTCGATAATCTGATGGATAATTTAATATGCAAGAGCCGATCTGAAGTTTATCTTTGATATTTCGTTTTACGGAGTACTTTATGAAATGGGATAAAGTAGGGAAGTTATACGAGCCGTCGAGATGGTATAATCATGGTTCCTGGCAGCAATTGATATCAATTCTAATAGTAATTTCATCTCGTATCGCTCTTTTTTTTATGTTTGTAACGAGTAGGATTGTACGAGCATAATACCGTAGTGCGAGAATTCTCGTTCTTATTTTTCTCTCTAATCATCTAATTCGCTCTAAATTCGCTTAATCGCGAATTTGATCGCGACCCATTTGATCAAAAAGGCGGATGGAGCACAAACGTAGAAAAAATGAAGACATAATGCTACGTTTTCGCTTTAAGATACAGCAAATAGTTAAATTTGACGGACGGACATGGCGCGTATTACGTTTGTAGAATAAGATTTCACGAAGCATTTAGATAATTGGTAAGAGAATTGGTTCGGAAAAGAGAAGGGAAATCGCGCTATACGTTTGCGTTCTATCGATTGCCAGAATTATGATAACTGTACACGCGCCATCGATTCCCATTCACGAGTGTCTGATCCCTTCTACTACCCCCTGTTTTAAACATCCTCCCTATGACTGACGATTGTTAAGAGTGCCAAGTTACATTCGTAGGTATAGGAAACGAGCGAATGGCAGAAAAAAATCAGGTTCGCTGTCCCGTAGGACGGCGAGCGTGGTGCCCGGTTTCACGGTCGAGGGCCAGCTGCCGCACGCCACGACGAAGCCGCTCTCGTCGAGCTCGTCCTCAGCGTCCGGACGCAGCGAGGACGCGCCGCAATATGGCAGCCTACCGGGCAGCGATCATCAAGGACAATCGCAACAGGACGACAGCGGACCCGAGGAGAGTCCCGTCTATATTCTCACGTCGGCCAAGGGAGGCCCGAGCTACAAGCTTCGGGATTCGAGGTAATGGATTGTCGTGAATAGATTTAATTAATTCTGTATCGTACTAATGCTCCATTTAATTTATTATTAACAGTGGAAACATATTTGATTTCCATTATCTGCGATCTGCTGTTATTTATTATAAATATATCAAGTTTTGAAATTATATATATATATATATATATATGAGAATAATATGTGTACAAAATTATTTTTGACAATTTTTTTGAAAAATCTTGATTATGAGGAAAGAATATGATATCAAATGAGATTTCTTTTCAGTTATCATAAAGCAATTGCTTTTGTATTTCTGTTGTTAAGGTTATTTACCAATTATTGATTATGAAAATGATCACATAAATATGAGAGAATTGAATTATGCTCTTTCTATCCTGCATTATTGAATAAAGCAATGTATCCTTAACGTCTCGTTATCAGAGATGAAACATTTACACATATAATATAAATTTTAATTATCGAGAGAAACTTTTTCATAATTTTCACACAAATTTAATATGTATGTAAAGAAAGACGAAATTGCGATGAAAATATTAAAACTAAGGTGTAAATCAACGAGTTGAATGACATTTTTCCAAATTGTGAAATCGATGGCATACGGTGCCAAATCGAGATATAAAGTGCAGCTTACAAAGTGTGTTACATTTTATATGTGAAATTCGAATGCGCGTTTAACAGAAAAAGATGACTTGCGCAAAAGTACATTCGATGTTTAACCTTTATGCATCTTTATACAATCTGTAGCGAGCGACGCGAATATCCAATTTGATGTAGTCCTGCAGATTGCATTGCTCGATATTGCTTCGATCTCGTGTCGTTGCTATACATTCAACGGGGCGTTAATTTCAGGCTTAATGCCGGTGATACTCTCGAGCGGAAATGTCATTCAAATACCAGGCTTCTCCCTCGCGTCCCGCCATTAATGTGTCGCGCAAGCCACCCGATGTACGAGCAAACAAGCCGATATTCTCGCGACAGCGTAATCTGTCCGGCAAATATTCTCGTTTCTCTTTCTCACTGAGATTCTGCTTGATGTAACATCTTTGTCGTATATCGCGTCGATAATATCACGCGAGCTGAAACGTCACATGTATTTCGCCGCAAAAATGATATTGCGTTCGAGCCAAGGGAGTTTTACATAAAATGGATAATCGCTACGAGAATCCGCATTGCGGCTTCTTCATTTGCGATAATGTATTTTTTTTTTTTTTTTTTTTTTTGCGTAAATCTATTCCTTTAAACAATAATGTTTTACGAAACAGCGCAATATTGTCGCGGACAAAACAGACTAGGAGAGCCAAGAGTTCATTAGTTCGTAACGGCAATTGAGCGAGTTCTTGGTACTTGGCAAGCAATATAAGAAATTTGGCGCACTTAAAATTTTTCTATTATACTTCGTTGAAGTAATTTTCTATTATAATTCTTTATTATAAGATCGAATGTAATGTTTCTTAAGGCATTGCGCTATAAAGGTGTAATCTTAAAAACCTCTTTCTAACATTGCGTAAAGCATCACGAAAATCATAACAAAAGTGATTAGTAGCAATATACAGGCATATATCATCTATTTTCTGATATTGGAATTATGCGATTTGAATTTGCTGGAACATGCTAATCCCAATGCAAATACAGATATCTTTATAATCCTAAAATATATAATTTTGAATTATTTTGAATAAAACTGTGAGAACGAAACGATGCAACAAGAATTCTTACCTTTCATACGATCGAGTTAACTGAAGTTGCTGATTTAACTTGAATTTAATATATTGCTGTGAAGTTATCGGCAACCAAGTCGAAAAAGCTCGAGTTCGATACGCTTTCGTCTTCACGTTCTATTCAGTAAACTGTTAGAGGTTAATTTTCATTTTCATGTTAAATGCTAGATTTTACTTAGCATTATTTGTGAAATACAAGGAAAAGGAATTTATCGCGTTACAATTTAAGATCACGTTCGATCTGCATTGCTTTCTCAATATTACTTACACAAATCGATGAAGATAAGATCGACATGTGTATACGAAAACGACAGGAGCGCATCTAGATGGGCGCCACGAGAGTTAGCGACTTAAAAGTCGCGCCCGTTTTCTCGCGAATACGTCTCCGCGTTAACGTCTTTCCGTCGTGATCCTGCCGCACGTCAGTGGTTTCGATGAACATTTTTCAATAAAGCATTCCAGGTTGACGGGTTATATCACTTCAGAGATCGATAAATTACGCGTAAGGAGATTAGTTCGAGGAGACGTGTTGGCAGATTTATTAAATGCAATCACGGTGTAAATTATGGATATTATATGTTAGCTTTGGGGTTAACTCACCTGTCACGCGGATGTTGAATTTTGCTCGAATTTTGCACACACACATGTACTCCGCTACTTTTTCCCATACGTCATTTAACAATGCAATAACGTGAAATTTTCCGAGATGTAATGTTTTGCAAAAACATTGTTTTTGTTTAAATTTGATATCAAGCTTTATAATTTATTGTGTGCAAGTTCTTGTTATCGATGTAAACCAGTCTAAATAATATCAAGAGTATTTTACATTGAGGGTACATATAAATTATTTGTTTTGAAAGCGATAATAGCAGTAGTAGATAATATATATAGTATATTTTAAGATATATCAAATTTTAGTAAAAAAAAATCCAAAATATATTCAATATTTAATTTGTATTACTTTTAAAATTAATAATAACTTAATATGAGTATTATCAATTTTATATAAAATATTAATAAATATTAATGTTGTTATATTTAATATATCAGGTAAAACTTGTGAGAGGAATTTACTGTTTAACTCTACATTGTTCTATAGAAGTTATTATAAATGCATAATTTTTCTATTGTTCTATAGAATCATAGAGATTGCTGGAGGTCGAGAAGTATTCTCACAGAGCCGAGGGAAGGTAGCAGCCAGAAAATCACGATTTCTGGCAGCTTCGAACTCGATAAATAACGAGGATATTCAAACTACTGATAATAAGCTGTCTGTTAAGAAGAATAACAAGTCTCCCAGCACACAGACTATATGGGAATTACGAAGCCGGTAAATCTTGTTTAATTGCTAAAGAGCTGTCTGATACTACTTATATGTGACACTACTATATTATTATTCTCCTATTATTATTCTTATTATACTATGTTATACTATTATTACTCCTATATAAATATTATATTAAAATATCTTATTATATAATATCTCAATTATATTAAACAAATTGCTTTTCAGATGTGGTGAAACCAGAAAGCAACGCGCAAATCGGGAAGTTACAGAGACTGTGTTTGCCTCCGAAGTACATTCGGTACGGCGTAATCCCACGAAATCCATCCTTGATTACGATTCTCCGAAGAGCAATCGCGGTAGCAATCGTATAATCAATTATGATTCAATCCTGAATAGCAATAATGTAGAGTATACCGTACCGAAAAGTATTACCGACTTGGATTATGGATTGCCAAAGAGCTGCATAGATTATCAATCAAATCATAATACACCCGCGAGAAGCATGGCCATCGTCAGTGACGGCGAGGTCGTGGTTTTCGACGATATCGATGACAATTGGCAGGGTCTACGATTGGATCTGGCGTCGAATAATACAAATCAGGTTACGACGACAAATCTCGACTTGGAAAAAGATGATTCGCAGAGAGGTCGTATCGCACCGGAACCACCAAGTTCTAGCGTCGGGAGCACCCCTAGTCCTACAACGGCATACCATCGCAACACTTCGGAATTTTTCAAAGTAATAATAGAGACGTGCATGATAAAATAGATATGGGGCTATACAATCAAAAATTCCTAAAAATCTTTCATATTTAATTTCCATAGGTTGTTACGCCGGCGAGCGATTGTGAGGCGGATTCTCCTTCACCAGAACGCAATCATAAAGTTGCGAGAGTTATTGGTGAATTGCCAATTGCTCAATATTCGGGTAGTCCAAGACGTTATGGAGTCCGCGAAAACACGCAGCTTCCTAGCTTATTATCGTCACCTTCAATGTACATGACGCCGAGGCCTGGCTTCCCACAAAGAGTATTGCCAACAACACCAAATCATAATGAGGTAAGAAATATATATCATTCATTAGAAATTTTATATAATTGATTTTGTCTTTAATATCTTGTCATTTTATTTTATGTTCTAAGAAGAAAGATACTTCTGCAGAAATTATTGTGGACAAGACTGTGATAGAAAATACTAATGTTGAAGATCAACCTGTAGAATCTTCAACTCCATCACCAAAAGCTGAAGAAGAAGAGGAAGATTCTTTAAAACCGTCGACTTTACCTACTGATAATATAAGCAGTCTTGTTTCTCCGGGAGGTAGCACCTTCGATTATTTATATGAATTTTCGGAAACTCGAAAAGTATTAGAAGAATTCTTCAAATGTCCAGCGCCGACGAAAGAGAAGGAAAACAATATAGAATCATTTCCTTTCCAAGTAAGTTTTCTGTCTGCCAAAAAGAAGAGACGTAAAACCATTTTTTAATGTAATTGTTTAGATAAAAGATAAATATATAATATGAGAAACGATTTAAGTTAATAATTTTTAAGTAATTGACAAATTACTTTTTGTTGCAAGGATCTTGATTATGAACTACGAAGGCAAGGTGGAAACGCATATGTTGGTCAACGATTAGCCAGTGGTCCACCAGCGACAGAGGAAGTTATGGTGCACGAATCTCCCAAAAAACAGCGGGCAGAATTTCCACAAAATGTAAATATAAATTATATATATAAAAGAGATAGTATTTTAAAAGTTATTTTTATCTTCGTTTGAATAATACTGAATTGTTTCTTGCATAAATAAAATTTACGCGAGATTAATGACAATTGTTTATGCATTATCAGCTTGAAAGCATTTAAAAGCAAAAAAACAAGTAGACGTGCTAGTAGACATACCGTTGTTAACGACTATAGAATTAATGTTATTGTTGATATAACATTATCTAGAAATTATGTTTCTTCCAACAGTTAAATTCTAAATATAAGTCTGTATTTATAGATACATAGTTTTCCAGTTACATCGTGCTTGCAGAGGACTCATTTAGGAACGCATTTAGCTCACTTTTTTTTGCTTTTTTTAGACAGGTGAACACGAGAACAACTTCCTCGATCTCTCAGTAGGTACTGGTAGCAGCGAAGATCTCGGAGAGACCGAAGTCGGTCTACAAGTAGGTCATTCACGTAATTTTACATTGAGTCCCGAGACGACCGACTGTGACAGCAATTGCGGGGATTTGGATAGTGAGGTATCTCTCATGATGATGGACAATGAGTTAATGCCAGCGAGCGGCCTGCTCGGATCCGTTGGCGATCTGGGGAATAATTCAGACTCTCTGAGAATATATACTAGCATGCCGGTATTGGAGGACGGCCTGTCCAGTGGACACGCGAGCGACACCGATAACAATAATCCTACTGTGATGCTTATGAAGCGACAAATAAACGAGATAGAGAAAGAGATTATACAAAGAACGCGTAATGACATGTTGGGTACGAATGAAAATGATTCCGGAAAAGACATTAGTCTAAATGTAACAAAAGATATTTTGCATACGCTGAACACCACGTCCCCGGATCTGTTCGTTGCTAAGAAAGAGAATTCGTACGATACAAACGAATTACAGCTTGATGGACTAGATCCATTAGGTACACCTCCACCACCAGCGCCTCAAGGAAGACAAAGCGTAAATTTGGACGTGAACTGTGGTGAGGTGGAAGCGGCTATCAAAGACATCAGAATGGCATTGCAACGAACTAAAACGCTACCTGTGAAATCTCCATCTGAGGATCCACCTGAACCGAGTGTGAGCCCGATATGGATACCAAGGTATTTTATGCTTCGTTTCGTGAATAAGGGTATTCCAATTGTTGCATCCGACAAGTGGCTCGTTGCTTACTATCATTTCTGTAAATGTTCCCCCTTTACCACATCGACCACATACGCTTGGGATACCCTTCGGGACATCTCCCTGTTTCGCGTATAAACGCATCTAACTAAAATATAGTATAATGGACGGCAGGCGGAGAATCTGTATGGAAAGCAATAGCGAAGAATCGGACGTGCGACGTGTAGGTGACGAAGCCGATGTGGAAATCGAAGAATGCCCAGATGAAGAGGAGGCGGATACTGATCTTGAAACGGATCGATTGCTTGGACAACAGAGAACTGACGATCAAGGATTCTACGATGACAAGGTAGATGCATATTTGATGCATGACATTCATAATTCGTTCATATTGCTACTGCTATTATCAATCATCGTTGCTTGTCAACGAAAATTCTGTTTTTATACGTATCCAACAAATAAGTTATTACTACACGTGCAACGATGTGTTGTATATACACAATATTTTTCTGTTAGGTAATATAGAGAAGGTGCCAATAATCGTTAAAATCTAAGATGTAGGGTACAAATAATGTATATTTCCTGTATTCTGTGCAATTTGGTGGCATTATCGTTCTTACTAATATCGTCTTGGTGTTACCGCAGGGGTGGAGGAAGCCTAAAACTAGGACAATGTTACCGCCAATGAATGCAAAAGTCGCTACTCCAAAGCAAACCCCTCCCAAAACCCTGAGTGTTGCCCCGATAGAAACGCTAGCGCCTTCCGAGCCTATACCTTCGACGTCTACCTCGATTTCACCTCCTCCCGTAGTGTCTGTTATACAATCGCCGTCTTCTAACGAGTGCGAAGTAGCCACTCCCGCGCAACCTACATCGAGTCCACAGAAGACCCCAGTTAAAAATTCTCCCTCATCCCCTCAGAGCCTCAAGGAATCCAACAACAAGGTGAAAAAGGTGCCCTTTCAAATGCTACCATGGAATTTGTTTTATTTAGAAGACTTGTAGATATCTATCAAAAATTTTTAATGATTGTGATAAAATAGCACACGTATTACTGGTGCATGACAATGCTACTCTTTTGTTGCTAAATGAAATATATATATATCGATCAGCTTAAATACAATTAACATTACATATTTAATCTACATTTAATCTGTATACATTATACATTAATGGTAGCACGTTGACGATATTGATGATTATTGAGATTTATAATATTTATTAGCTGCACTACTCGTTAATATTCATATAAGTTAATTCATGAATAGTTAATATTCATATAAGATACGTACGTATAAAATGGTCTTTTTCCGTGATAACACTTGAACGGTAATAAGAGAAGTCAAATGTTTATTTTATTATAATTAATAAATATGTTTGTAAAATAAAAAAATATTTAAGCTGATTTTTTTTACAAGAAACGATATTTTTCTAGCATTATTCATTATTGCTTTATCTTTTGTCTTTATGTCTTTCGTTTATTATGCATATTTTAATCTGTGACAAAAGCAGTCCCATTGCTATGTTATATAAAAATAATGCAAATTGAATCATTTACAGGACTTAATTATACTTTGCATATTACTTAGAAACGTAAATGCAATAATGATAAATGAAATGCTTCATACAATTTCTTAATATATGCTTCACGAAATAAAATGATTATTATAGCTGCTTTGCAAGAAAAAAAGATTACAAATAACATCGCTAATATTTAATATATATTTTTTACTATTAATTACTATCGCTATTACTACTATTGCTCTGTTACTGCTACAATTTATTTCTAAATATATAATAGGAACATATTAATGTTTATTGATTTTGTTATTTGGCAATTACTGCATGATTGGCACACATTCTATAATTCAAATAATGATATACATGTATGATATTTACGAGATTTGATTATCAAATGCTCATTTGTGTAAAATACATTATATTTCTTATTTTTCAGGATAAGGAGGGGAAGAAAAAAAGCAGAAACAAAGAAGGTACTATCACATTCTTGTCTCAATATACTAATAGCAATATACTAATACAATATAGTAATAATAATAGCTATATTTTATATATTTTATCTAACAATTATTATTAAGTAGTTAGTTATTATGAAGTATTTTTATGCTATTAATATTATTATATATTATCTTATATACTGATATAAGATTTCTTTCTACTGCTTGCTTGGATATGGAATATCTGTTTCTAATTACTATGGTAGGTATTTCTTTTATATCTGTGTATATTTTATAATAATTAAGATATATATTACTATATTATTATTATTATTATTATTATTACCATTACCATTTTTCATTTGTAATTAATGTTATCTATTTTTGCACAATTCATTAACGCACAATTTTTGCAAACATCATTAATGTTATAGCATGTATATTGATAAAACAATATACTATCTATTTATCTATATATAACGATATTTTAATATCATATATTTTACTATTTAGTTATCTTCGAGTATAGTACTATGTATACAACAAATATATGTATATATATGTTATTTGTAAATTTCTTGTTTAATTTGAGATATCTGTTCAGATATTTATGTTCCCGTATTTCTTGATAAGATTGTATAGCAATATTGATAAGCACTATCTTCAAAAGTTTACAAGTAGCTATATATTACATATGTTCTCAGATTCAATCAATCGTCTTATGTTTGATTGTATCATCAAATAATCCGATTAAATCTGATATAATTTTTATATAAATGATAATAAAAAAGTGAAAAATGTTTTTGTGAAAAGTGAAAAGTGTGATCATAAAATTGAAATCTTAATAATTTTGTTAATATGACAACTCGAACATTAATTAAGAATTCGAGGAGGACAAAAAGATTAAACACTGTATTTATATCTCCTATTGTATTGCCTCGGTGTTCCTTCGTACATTTAGTTACTTTTGGCACATTGAATTATGAGAAAAGTGATACCCAAAATTCTAAGTGGTGTGTTTCTCTGGTACTTTCAGATTTGCTGAATGATCCATCAGTGTTGATCGAGGGTGTTCTATTTCGCGCGAGATACTTAGGATCCACGCAATTAGTATGTGAAGGTCAACCGACGAAATCAACTCGGATGTGTCAAGCGGAAGAAGCTGTTTCTAGGATAAAGGTATATATGTAGAAATAGTTTTCTTTTGTTATTTAAAATTGACATTATTCCTTTGGAATTGATATTACATACCTCAATTACAAAAAATGTGCGTGCGTGCGTGCGTACGTATGTGCATTATATATACACAAATTATATATATATATATATATATATATATATATATATATATATATATATATATGTGTATATAAAAGCACGATTTATTAATATCTGATGTACGAATAGAACACGTGTATAAGAAAACATTTCTAACTTAAAGATTCGCGAAGTATTAAAAAAAGATGTTATTGAATTATTGAGTACAATATAAATTATTTATCGCGTGTAATGTGAAAATAGTAGAAAAACTACAGACATCATTCTCTTAGAATATTTTCTCTAAAAAGCAGTAACCACTAATTAAGTGAGCATATCGTTAAATTCGGTAGATATTTAAGTAGTAAATGATGTTTTTTGTTTAGATTCGTAGTATAATGTTTGAAAAATGCATTATATAGTTTAAAACTAATTTATAGGACTTATTTATAGACTTATAACTAGATATCCTTGTTAATTTTTGATGATTAGGAAAATAAAAATCGGATTACAGAATCTCTTAGAAAATATAAAATTATTTCAGGGACCGCTAGAATCTAAATTATTATTAATAATAATAAAATTAGCAGCATGCTCTGAATGCTTTATACTATTTTAATTTGCTACTTAATTTGTAGAGAAAAACAGTGCAATATTCTCATCTGCAGAAATGTATTTCAAGATTTTTAACTTTTTGAGGATTTTTAAATTGCGATCCCTTAAATTGTAAATTAAGAACTGTAAAATATCTTAATAATTGTATCATATGTAAAAAATTTCCGCGACATACTATCCTTATTTAGTATAGAATATCTTCGTGTTTGCTTTAAAACCATTGATTTACCTCAAATGGTTAAAATGCTTAAACTTCAAGTGATTAGTTAAACCTGAGAGTTTTCTATAGGAAAGAGTACTGTCCACTTAAATCGCATGTGTCTCAAGACACATTTAGATAAGGTCGAGATAACGGTAACTTAAATAATTAAAACAATATATTGTGAGATCTTAAACTGATATCTCTTAGTGAGATATTTCTTTTTAAAATATAAAGTAAGTTGAAATTTATTTAATCTACTCTCGTCATGTGATATTTCATATTTTGATTTTGATAACAAATTGCATTTTTTTTTTACTTATACATTAATCTTATGTTAACTCATAATTTATATTGATTAGTCTTTCAAGGAAATTGTCAATATTACGTGAACGAAACAGATAGATTCTTTCCTTCTACTCTTAGGTTCTGCTCATAAACGATCAGAAACATCATCATTCAGATAGGATAGATTTTTCTGCAACTGCAACCTTGTATCAACGAAGAGCGACTGGATTTGATACGATATTTACTTCAAATATTTGCCTTTTTACAAAAATCTGAATGCTGATTTTTCTGTTTATCTATCTGATATAATTAATCTAAATATAATTGTGAATTGGCCGTTGTGCAAAGAGGCCTGAATGTTTCAGTGTAGCGCCCCCTTCCTCACATCACCAACACCACCACCTGACCACCGAACACTGTCATCTTCTCAGTGTAACTTTGATGTGACTTGTATCTTAATATTTCTCTCTCTCTCTCTCTCTCTCTCTCTCTCTCTCTCTCTTTCTCTCTTTCTCTCTCTCTTTCACTTTTATATACGGATATTTTTTTATATCTATTCTGTTTCGCTTGCTCTATCCGCTTTCCTGTAGATTCTTCATCCGTATATTTTACATATAAGATTCGCAAGAAAGATATTTATTTAATCAATTATTATATTTCCTCGTATAATTTATTAGATTAAATAAATTATATTGAATTAATGTTCCTAAAAAATAGAGGCACCTAAGAAGCAAATAATAGATGCAAAAATAAAATATTAAAAATATTAAATTAAATATTTAATTGACGAGAATTGAACTTGGTTTGAATGTTGAACTTATTGGGAATACTGGGAATAGACTCATATGAACGAAATTTTAATGAAATTTTATTAAAAAATTTTCACGTGAAATATCGGTAATTTTTAGATAGATAGATAGATAGATAGATATGATAGATTTTTAGATAGATAGATAGGAGATAGATATAATTAAAATTATACATCAATAATGTGATATTTTAATATGATAGTATCCTGTAAAGTTGAAATGATTATTTACATTTATCTAGATTTCTTTATTTCTATAGATTCAGTTAAATTTTACAAAGATGTAGATATATAAAAGATTGAAACATATTTATTAGCATGAAGTAAGATTTGATATAATTATAAGTATGTCAGAATTATAGAAATGAGATTGTTTAGTACCGTTGTTGCAAAAATGTATATTCTAAATATTAATCAAAAATCAAGATATTCTAAAATAATGTTTTTGTGATTCAGCACTTATGAAGATAATTTTTAATTCAGTAAAAATTGCAAAATTGAGTACATAGTTCTATAAACAATTTTTTCTTTATATGAAGATTTCAATCAATATTTTTAATAGCAAATGCACAAGGATTTATTTAATCGTAAGATTATTAAATTATGCTCTAATGTATACATCATAATGATAAAAAGATAATGCAAGCACTAAAGAATATATTTTTTATAAACGCAGATAAATATATTTTTTGTAATTCATATTACTGGATTGTGCTATGTTCTAACATAAATTTTTGAATTAATTTATGCTTATTTTGTGCTTTAAATTATTATCGGCAAACGAATTTTTCTTATGCTTGTATCTAAGCTTTTGTAAAAAGGCATTTTAAATAACAAATTAATATTTAATAATTATAAAAAACAATAATTCTACATATTGTTAATTATATATTCCTTTTCTCTGATCAATTTTTGGTGGTTAGCTTATTGAAGAAATTCAATTGTGATAATAGAATTCTCTTAGGCCTTCTAAGTTGCTGATATATCTATAAAACATCTGAAGAGTTACGTTCAATGCAAGTTTTATTCGCGATCATTCACTTATTCGCGTATTCTCATTCGTCTACTTTACCTTTTTGTAACATTGCGCTTGCACATTGCACAGCTTCTAAACACCATCTAAGCTTGTACGAGGACAAAATTGCATAATGAAGGTCTCATCATACGCAAACGTATGTGCCACCGAAACGATGCATTTATGTATGTGTGTATATGAGTGTATAAATGACTTGAGTCGGTATACAAATAGGAGGCACAAGCATGACCGCACAGTGCATAAGAACAATAACGTCGTATTGGCCGTTTAGCAACTCGAGAACTCGCGAACATTTGGCTCTTTGCCTCTCGTTCTGTCGGTGGTGCGTGGCAATGTGACTAGCAGAGCCTTTGTTTGTTTGTTTGTTGGGCGCGTGCATAACAGAAGGATGATGGGCCAGTGCCGATGCAGGCAACGCTCTTAAACTATGGGGGGCAGCATGGGTATGGTCGCTGCAGCATTGCCTCGCAAGGAAGCCTAGAGGAGGACGAATGCGACTCGAGCGAAGAACTTATAGGAAGCGCTTCTGGTGGGGGCCAGTCCGAGTCGCATGGGGCCCAGCCGAAACTGGCCCCGATCAGTGGCTGCTTGGGGCCTACAACCGTTTTCAGACTACAGTTTCTGGGGTCGGTGGAGGTGGAAGAGGAAGGGGGACGTAAACGGCGTAAGCGCCTTAAAAACCACATGGTGGAGGAGGCCGTGACGAAGATAAAGGTCCGCCCTCATTGTCCTTTACCCTAAACCTTCAATCCTTTGCAGTCCGACCGATTGCTCTTTGAATCCTTTAAAAGAGCAATCGTTTGACTGTTTCATCCCTCTATTAATTTATGCGGGCATCAACAGGCGTAAAATCATCGCGGCCGTTTCGGCTTGACAATTTTATTTTCCGCGAGGCGAAACTCGCAGCGAACTCTGCTTTGCGAAAACGCATTTTCGAATTACGAACATCGTATTAGCCCACACAATCATGCACATATTCACAAATCAAAGCGATGAGTTTCTTATAAATTAGATGTTGCGCAAAGTTAGGTGATTTTGCCTCTATCATGCAAACTCAGGTTTGTGATATAGTATCGTTAACGATTACGCTTAAGTTTACACAATTCACACTACCGTGCACCATTTACTTGTTTTATTAGCGATTAAACCGTATGCGTTCAACGTATTACGATAATACATGCTGGAATATTTAAAATTAATTACTTGTTATTTTTATTTTTGTCACACATGCTGCTTTCTCATGATAGGCGTTGGTATGTATATGCTGCCTGCGAAATAATATAAAAAACTATATTAATGCGGGATAAGAAACTAATATATTGCGTTAATTAATTATATAGGCGCCGGATGGTGATACTCAGCCAAGCACAGAAGTAGATCTTTTTATCTCGACGGAGAAGATTATGGTTCTCAATACCGATCTGAAAGAGATCATGATGGACCATGCGTTACGCACGATCTCGTACATCGCGGATATCGGTGATCTGGTGGTATTAATGGCGCGGCGACGTTTTGTGCCGCATGAAATGGAAGAAGTACCGAAGATTAACCGAACTCCGAAAATGATATGCCATGTTTTCGAAAGCGAGGAGGCTCAATTCATAGCACAAAGTATCGGGCAAGCATTCCAAGTAGCTTATATGGAGTTCCTAAAGGCAAACGGGATTGAAGATCATAGCTTCGTTAAGGAGATGGATTATCAGGAGGTGCTGAACTCGCAGGAGATATTCGGCGACGAATTGCAAATGTTCGCGAAAAAAGAAATGCAGAAAGAGGTATATTTTGGAGACTGCGAATTTTTTGAGCTATATAACTGTAGTATCTTTCTATTCTGATAGAATTATAATCGAGTGAACACTTGTATCAAATTATGTCGAAATTATTAGAATAATTAGCACATCTTGTTTTTTCCAAAAATTAGATTAATCCAAATTCAAATTTAGATAATCATAATTATTAACAAAATATAATATAATGATATAATATACTGATACTTTGATATAATTTTACGGTTATAGTTAAGTATCTCAGTCAATTTATAATCAGATTACAGTCAATTAAACAGCCAATTGCTTCTTCCCAGGTAGTGGTACCGAAAGCAAAGGGAGAAATCCTCGGTGTCGTGATCGTTGAGTCCGGATGGGGCTCGATGCTGCCAACCGTAGTCATAGCTAATCTGGCGCCGGCGGGTGCTGCGGCCCGTTGCGGACAACTTAATATCGGCGATCAGATAATTGCGATCAACGGTGTATCATTGGTCGGTTTGCCTTTGTCTACGTGTCAGACGTATATAAAGAACTCGAAGAATCAAACGGTTGTCAAGTTGACAGTCGTACCATGCGCGCCTGTTGTCGAGGTGAAAATCAAGAGGCCCGACACGAAATATCAATTAGGATTTAGTGTACAGAATGGAGTGATATGTAGTCTATTGAGAGGCGGCATCGCCGAGCGCGGTGGAGTCCGAGTGGGCCATAGGATAATCGAGATCAATAATCAGAGCGTTGTTGCTGTACCGCACGAAAAGATTGTTAATCTTCTGGCTACGTCGGTGGGAGAGGCACGTAAATGTTTATAGCAGTTGTAAACAAAGTTGCAAGACAATCATTCTTGATATGAAACATTCTTGATATTAACAATGAGTATATAGAATTATACATGGAACAATATTCTCGTTATTTTTTAGATCTTGATGAAAACGATGCCCACGTCGATGTTTAGGTTGCTGACCGGCCAGGAGTCTCCGGTGTACATATAAAAGCGTTCAGTTGCCTGGCGTAGTGAACAGACAATACATCCGCCATCCACTACCATACTTAATCCGCTACTACTACCTTTACTGTACAGGTTACTCTATGCAAGTCGCTTTGTGTTTCGATTATGGGGACATTCACCAGCTCCTGCTTGGTAAGCGAGACTACATAGATACGTCGCAGAAATGTTACTAAATATTTACTCACGCATAATTTATATAATTATTAATTATTATAAGAGATATACGTATATAATACTAAGTAATGGGATTCTCTGTAACATATTTGCTCTGTACATTTTTGCTTTTTCGAAAAAATTCAGAAAGATATTCTTTTCAATATTTGTAATCGCGTAAATAATATTAACATTTAATTTCTTTACATTTAAATTATATGAAATTTATGGAAATACTATTACTATATATTTTATCTTTTTATATAATTGAGTTAAGGCAATTGAGTTAAGGAGAATATCTTTCGTACAGCGATACTGATATATTACGAAATTACTTTCTATGTGATATTGAATGTTACGGAGAATCGCATTATTCGCGCCAAGGAAGATCATAGGTGACGCAAATAATGCAGCTGCACATGATTATAAATAGCACAAAGCTCTTTACCAACAGCTGAAGCAGGGCTGGAAAACTGTATATTACGTAGTTTAATGACGTAGTAATATTTATAAAGAAATCTCCCTCTATCGCGGAGATTTACTTTAAGCTAAAAGGCGTTTATTTAATCTTTTTTATCTTTAAGATCGGCGAATACTTGTGGCGCGTGATGCCCGGATGTATTAATTTGTACTAAAAATTATTATCTACTGTACTGGACGCGTAAATCTCGTGATAAAAATAATACCATAGTAATTATATAGAAGAGTACAGCTACTCGTTCTATATGAGATTTTTTTCAAACAAGCATAGATAGATACGTTTTGCAACATATTGAAATTACTAAGTAATTTGTATATTGTCGAACGAAAATGTCATTCTAAATGGATCTTGTATGCTTATATATCGTTTTATCGACACTTATGGTATAAATATTCGATTATATCGAAGATTAAACTATAAAATACCATATTCATTACGTAATATTATTTTTCGAAGTTCGGAAGTTCTTCGATTCGCAATGTAACTTAAAAATCATCATTCGCAAAGAATGACAAATAGACAAACTTGTGAGCTTCTGCTTTGTATATTACAATATGTGTGAATGCACAATTCCCTGATGAATATGTAATTTCTCTGTTACACATGCTCGAGAAAACATTCCCTTCTCATTTCTTATAAATTGTACTCGACTATAAAAGTTTGTAAAAGTCATCTTGCGCTTCTAACAAATTACATGAATCATTCGCTTTTTCCATACATTGATAAATGTTGAGAAATGGTTGTGTATTTAAGAGTTTAGATTTTATAGATGTGAAATTGCATTTGATCGCGTGCAATGCTTTAAACAAGAGAATTGTTAAGCTTTTGAACATTATATCTTCTTTTGATATTTTAGAAATTGCCATCTGCTTTAATAAGAATTCAAGATCTTCAGAATTCAGATTCTTCTAAATTTTTAACTTGTTAAGTATTTATTCGAATCTTTTATAATCTAAAATTCTTGTAATCTCGAACTACTTGAACGAATTATTATGCTGACAACTTTTTTGATATGACAACTTTCTAAATATTAGATTATTACTTTTTCGACATTTCCTTACATTTTTTTAATACAATATAGATTTCAGAAGTACTTTCATATAATGTCACATAATTTGAATTCATTTTACTTCTTTCTGCGAAAAGAAATGTGAGAAATCTAGAAGCATTATCTTCATTCGTAAAATTATTAAGAATTAAATTTTCTAGAATATATATAATTCTTTTGGTTTATTTATTTTTCACAAAAGCATATGAAAAAATTTGCAATCTATAAAAATAATTCATAAAAATAGTAATTACTCGTAGAAAAGCTTATAGATGCATCTCTTATCTCATATTGGCTTGCAATAAGTCCTCACTCACTATGTATAATACTTATATGTAAAATATGTAAATTATACTCAACTCGATGTGGTTTCGCTAGATACAGACATACGAAATTAGCTACTCCTGACTTATAGCTTTGTCAATGGAAAAATTCCTTCTAAAATATACAGACTGATTCATATTATGTGTAACCGAATAAGATAAATCACTCATTTCAGAAACTTATGAGAGTCGTATTATTAGAAAAAAAAGAAAGTCCTCTTCTATATAAATACTATATGCCATAATAATCTAAGTTTTATCTATTTTTGCTGAAGATTTCTCACTTTTAAGCTGTTCTGCTTTAAATATCAAGAAATATACGACGATACAAATTTCGAGATTTCTGATGTCTTATAAAATTTCAATGCCAAAGTACATTAAATAATAAGGTGTAACGATGGAATAACAAAATGTGTATAATTTTCGACGAATAGAAAATTATTCAGATTTTGTCAGTGTGTGTAAGTATCAATATTTTCATTTGCTTAAAGCTTTCTTTAAGTTTGTCATCAATTCGAACATTATTTAGACATGTAGTGCTTGAAAGGAAAGTTCGGAATTTAGAAAACTCATTCAATTAAACAAACTATGATTGATAAACATGAATCAAAAAACTGATTTTTCAGAAAATAAAAGTAAATAAATCAAATTCTTATTAAAATGGATTCATTTCTATCTTGGAAGGTCAGTTTTTTTACTCATGTTGATTACATACGTTCTCCTTAATATAGTGTACTATAAATTCCGTTTTTATTACTAAAATATTCTACATTAAATGTCATGCGATCTATATTCACTTCATTCAAAATATGTTATGTTATAATATCATAAAGAAGAATTCACGTTTAAATTTTTAAATATAAGAACTGCTTTAATTTTTATTTTCGATGTTATCAAGATTGAACATCTATTATGAACTTTCTTTTGTTTCTGTCAATGACAGATATATTTGTATTATTATTTAAGATTTAAATTAGCTCTTCGATCATTAATATCTTCAGAGATCTCTATTTTGCCGTAAGACATTTCATACGGAACGATTCTCTACTAGGCATACGAACGAAAAACATGTAAATAAAATTTTTCATTATCTATAATACTTGATAATATAAGCAAAACTAATTACAGCATGTATGCAGCGAGGATCAGTTCTTGGAAGGCCTCGAGAGGATAGTTACGTGGAAAATGTCTCAAACTATATAAATATATACATATAAATAAATAATTCTCTGACTTCGTTGAGAAAAATATAGCGAAGCATATTATGATATTGCATATCATGGAGAAACTGATATATCATTATGGGCTAGATCTTCATTCTTTTTGAACAGATATCTAAATGAATATGCCGAAAATATATTCTTTGCCCGAGCTATCAGAATATAGAATAAATCACAATTATATCACGATTATACATTAGGATATAATGAATTTTGGCATAGAAATTTTAACCATATATTCGGTGAGCAACACACAGAACAGTATGAATATAATATATGGGATCAAACAAGATGTTATATATTGGGTGGCTGAAACTTATCTAGTCATTACGCTAAGAATAAGATGGATATATATAAATATAAATAAAGAAAAGTACATATATATAATAAGTTAATACTCAGCCATCGCAAGCCACCCTGACTGAATGTGTCTAGCCACATTTTAATAATAACATCTATGACTACTGTCAATCTGGCCTTGCGTGGTCATTACTTTTATATTCGTTATAAACAATATAATATTATTAAATCATTATTTTTATGTAATTTGTATTCGTTGCCTCAAATCTTAAAGACTTCTTATTTTAAGTTTTCAAAGGCACAATTATTAAAGTGTGGTTTATTAGTTTAGTTTATGTTAGTATTACATTGATGTTCTAAATTTTTTCTATAGAATTTTTTCTAGTTTTTCTACCATAATTGATAAATTACGTAATGCACACTCATAGAAGTGATTATGAGAAGATGGGTCTCTGTGAATTTGTTCCATTTAAATTTTTAAATAAGCATAATTATATTAAATGAGAAAGTTTTATCGTGCAATTATACCTAAGCGTTGTAATATTTGTACCCATCTTTCAACAAAGACATGATGGATAACGTTTGATTTACGAAATATTTCTTTAATAACGCATGGTATGTTTTACCTTATTGAGCCTTGTAAAAATAAAGGATGATGATCGTGCAAAGTCAGTACGAACAACAGATCCAAAATAGCAGTCGAAATCGTTATGAAATAATTGAAACCCAAAAGCCATTCATAAGAAATAAAAATAATTATATCTTACACATATATAGAGCTTGCGCTGTAGCTTCACCAGTCATGAAACATGCTACAAAATATCATGACTGTCTTTATCAATGTTTGTGAATGTATAATAAGTTATAAACTATAAGTGAGCTATTGAATGTGTATATGGTATATGCTAGTCCATACTAAGATATAATAAAATGTAATTTTGAATTCAAATTTAATTGCAGTTATGTGTATATGTGTTTTATATATATATATATATATATATATATATATATATATATATATATATTACTCATATTTTAAAACGCAAAATATGACCGTAACGATGAATATGCGATATAGCAGCACTTTCTTCATATTTTTTTAAAAGCTTTATTTCTTCAAAACATGTCTCCCATATGGCATGTGTGCAAAGTAGCGAGATATATACATTATGAAGCGCTCATAAATGTAATCTAAAATTATCTAAATTATTATGATTAATAGAAGCACTGATATGTTATCTTTTTTTTCTTTTTTTTTATAAAACATCCTAATGAGTTTCTTTATTCTTTTAGATGCTGAATCTAATATGGACATCAACAACTTTTTTATAACCAAGATATGATAAAAACATATATGTATTCTCCTAAAAAATCAATTTTTATCATTTTTTTCGATTAGAATTTTCTTATTATATTATTATATTATTAAATTCTACTTTTTTAAATCATCATCTTAATAATATGAAAATTTATATAAAATGAGATTTGATTTTTGATCAATAATAATGTATTATATATTGTAAAGTATTTTAATGCAGCAAATGATGACTAAGTAAACATGAATAGATAAGAAACTGACGTACTTAAGACACATACTTGATTGATAACTTAATAAAATATACATAAATGTTAAATTTTATTTTAAATATTTATTATTTATGCGCGTTAATTATATTACTTATGATAATGATCTGACAAAAATTTTATGATACATATAACAGAGAATAATTATTCTATATATCCCAAACTCTTAATAATAATCTCTTTATTATTGCAGATTATCTACAATATTGTTTTAATCTATCCCCGTGTCCTTTATAGATTATAGAACCTCCCTGTTATAATTGTTAAAAAAAAAGCGGCTTCCATTTCTCACAAGATATTTATATACTAACTGGTTGTGCTTTTTTTTTCATACCTGTTGCAATGAAAACGGATATTAGATATAAACCGCTAGCGTTATCCTTATCGTAATATAATTAAATTATGAATAATTTATAGTATTATAAAT
The DNA here is from genome assembly GCA_020341155.1 of Eciton burchellii. Taxonomy (NCBI): domain Eukaryota; kingdom Metazoa; phylum Arthropoda; class Insecta; order Hymenoptera; family Formicidae; genus Eciton; species Eciton burchellii. Next base: position 3,007,919 of record JAHMML010000007.1, read on the forward strand.
TATTCACTGAACCAATACATGAATATTTCTATCAATATATGTATCGTTTTTTTGTCATCATTTGTTACAAAGACATTATTTCTATTATTTTTCTATTCGTTTAATATTATACAATAGATATATTTGCAATTATCTCTTTACGTTTTTAAATTTTTATTATGATTATCAATTTTATTTATCAAAAGAATTCTTTTATTTATTTAAAGAAATTTTTGTATGCAGCTTCCCATATCTTACACTATTCTTTGTGTAAGTAATCAGAAAAGAATGATTTTTATGTACTGGGGACAGATCTTTTTCGTAGAAATAGAAATTTATCTCATTCCTGTATGTATATTATCTTAATAAATATAATTCCTTTATTGTAAGATACATAATAAAGAAATCTTCTATTTTTCTTACTTATATTTACACACATTAAGCAAGTTATTAGCGATTTTGTTACTAACACAATAATGGAAGATAGTTATTCCATATAATTTATTTGTAATCCTTTCGAATAAATGAAACATATTTGCGAATATTATTTTTCATTATTGTTTTATATATATCCATTTTTTTGAAAATTAAGATATATACTTCATATATCTTTATAGCTCGCAATAACTCCATTGCAGATGTTAAGAAACGCTCAGATTTATACAGATTGAAAATGCTCGTGATTTTTTTAAATATATTAACTATAAGACATGATAAATAACAGCTATTACGGCTGTAACGAGTGTAATTTCATAATATTCGATCTTATCTCTTCCCTAATCCTATAACTATGCAAGAATACTTAAATCTACAGTGTATTTCAGACAACCAATCAGTATACATAAACTTGTTTAAGCATGGAAAGAATTCGTATGTCAAAATATAAATCACTTCAATTAATTAATTAAACAATATGGTAGAAATAAGAAAATGTATAAATTGTAAATTGCACAGCTTTCATAGTAACGTATTGAGAAGATCATATAAGATCGCATCATTTTGCTCAATAACGGCGAACTTGTAATCATAATATATCTAATCGCGTTTTCTCACCGAGGGAGGCTTCCTTTTGTAGATGCGTAATGTTGATATAGGTTACTCAACGAGCTGATTGAATAAGTCTGACACTACTTTGCATTCCCCCACGATATAGAAAATATCCATTCTGTTTTACTCTTACAAAACTTTTATTATTTTTATAGCAAAATTGTGGACACAGGTGCGGGATACGCAATTGGTGCGGATAAGGTGATCAAAAGTCTGGGAAAGGTAGGAATAACGTCGCTTTGCTTTGTCGTGAGCGATTTGACAAGGCTGAGATCAGTTGTCCATAGCGTATCTTCGAGTCCATTCTTTGGCATTACGTATCGCTTCGCTTTCGTTAACTTTCCAAAGTTCAGCTACATCATTTGCCAAAGGATCATCGGGATTTGGCGCACTTAAGAGTGCTTGTATAGATAGCAAAACTGTTCTGATTTGAAGTGCTGGACTCCATTTATCCTTGAGAATATCCAGACAAATCCTACCCAATCTGTAAAGTTGATATAAATATATCAATATAATAATATACAATATAATAATATATACTATACAAATATGCTACAACAGAATATCTATCTTTGCTATTTTTAATATAATCACTTATAAATAAATAAATAAACGTATAAATAAATATATATATATGTTAATATATTTTTATAATTTACACGATAAGAATAATACTTTGACAAATCTTTGACAAATCAAAGAAATATATCGACTTTATTCTTACCTGTCTATATTTGGATGATATATTTTTGTAATGAATCTAACTTTAGGAGCAGACATTGGATAATCTTCTGGTAGGAACAACTCAAGTTTAAATAGTCCACCTTCGAACGGCGAATCTTCAGGTCCCGTTACTATTACATGAAAATACCTAGCATTTGTATCATCTGGTACAGCGCTGATACCAGGAACTGGTTCTTGCATTAATCTCTGAGTTTCCTTAATAATCCTTCGTGGTAACGCCGCCATTATTTAAGCAAGTCTATAAGAAAAAAAAATTCAAGGTTAAATGTTAGCTTCTATTAATCTGTATTTGGCCTTTCTATGCCAAAATATATAAAACATTACTGAAAAGGAATTTTTGAATAAAAAATTGTTTCAAAGATATCAAAACTTAATTGTGCAATAATCATTTGCCAATTCTTTTATTTGCAAAACTTTTATTTGCATTTTTCATATTAAAAAAATGCTTCATTTTTTTACAAAGTTTCAAAAGAATTTTTATTTGATTTCAATAATGAAATAGTTATTACATTTTCTTATATATCTCTCAGAATTAATGTGATTAAACAGTGATTTTAATATATTTTCTAATACAAATTTTGATTCAGAAGTAACATAATCAGACATATTTGATTATATATATTGCAAACTATTATAAAACACAGTATTATTTTAATTTTTCAAGCATTTTGAGACATTTATATCAAAATGAAAGAAAAAGTTCATTGTAAGAAGCTTAATGAATATCACTGATCTACATCATCCAAAATTGCAAAATGGACACCAAACCAATAATAAAATGATAATCTAATAAACGAATGATATTTTCGCACATCAACAAATATTATTTTTGTAACAAAGCCTTAAAAATGAGAAATAGATCAATTATAAAACGAATAAATCATCATGAATGGATAAACACGCTGACTGAAAGAAACGTCTCGAGCAACATTGTCAGCGTCTTTCGCATATCATCGAAGAGAAAGAGAGAAAACTCCTTTCACCCTTCCTTTTTCATACAAAACGCAACTTGACGAAATGGATTATCTCGTACTACGCAGTTCACGAAATATCACGGATATCTTAGCATGTGTCAAGCAAACGGGGATCGATTTCTTTTCTTTATACTTGACAAACAGACGGACGACAAATCGGCCAAGAATTGACAGCTTGCTACATTATAGGAGCATGCACCGTACAATGTACATGTATTTGCTAGGTATACGTGCTGCGATTCGTGATGCGTGCATCTGTGTGCGCGCATGTACGCGTGCGCAATGCACAGATATACGCGTAGGTAGACAGATAGGTATGCGTACGTGCGGGTCCACAGCGCGCGTTGCCAAGTGTCCGAGAGGATTATCAAGAAGAATGCGTTCGAAAATTCGAGTTATCCGCGAATCTTGAACATGAGATCTGAACGCATGTGAAAAATGGCATGTAACGAATTCGCAATGCGTTACGGGGAAATGGATGCCTCGGAGTAGACAATTTTCCGTGACCAGAGCGACACGGAACACGCGTATCCGCATAAACAAAGAGAGCCACCGTCTAACGATGCGCGACAATCCGCAGGAAGGGAGGGAGAGAAAAAAAGAAATGGTGGTGTGTGAGAGAGAGAGGGAGAGAGAGAGAGAGAGAAAGAGAGAGAGAGAGAAGGGAGGCTCCGGATGGCCCGTTATCGGCGTTCAGGATGCGACTATATTGCAGCCCGACTACGGCCGATGTACGATGTCCCGATCCATGATATGTATAATTCTTCTCACCGTGAATTCGTCGCAGCGTCTCGCGTCTCCGCAGCGTCGCGCGCGCGCGAATTGTCCGGCAGTTTCCCTCCACGGCCGCCTCTCGCGGCGCCTTGTGCTCTTCTAGAAACCTCAAGCCGCCGTCGTCGATTTTCCAACGGTAACGCCACCGTTACGCGCTGCTCGTTCGTGTAGCCGCCGTTGTCGACACTGTCACCGCCACCGTCTTCGTCGCCGTCGTCGGTTGTCAGTCGGCCTCGCAGCCGACCTTCAGGGAGGGGGGAAACCGGCCGGTGATTTACAGATACGTGGTACCCGCGGGATATTCGATCAAAACTGCCAATTTAATTTCCACCCGTGTATGAACGCGTATCCCGTGACTGGTCTCTCAGTTGGCTAGTCGATGATCCGTCGCAGTCGCTCCTCACGATTCATCTTATCACATCTTGATGGCGCTAGTGCCGATTCATTTCGCGCAAGCCGATTTCACAAAGCGCGACAGCATGTTGACAATTTATCCGCGGGATTGTCATTTCGAGAATGTAAAATTATGCAATTGAGAACAATGTGTATATGCGAGATGTCTTTCTGGCTTTTATCACGAATTCAATGTAATGTAGCTTTTTGACTATTGGCTATTTTATATGCATCTGCCAAAATTGTATCAAATTATACATTTTGGATACATGTATCAAAATATATCGAGCTATACCGGATATTTTTACATCTCGTATATTTGAAGAAGCGTAATTAATCATTTTGATACCTGATTTATATTATGTTATATCCTTGTAAGGAAAGTTTTAGTTTAGAAGAAGTTACTTTTTCACATATATTTCTGGCTGATTGCAAATGTACCTTAAACGAGAGGAATTTATACATGATTAAATTAAGAAATTGGCTTGAAATTGGCGCTCAACTATTTAGCATAAATATCAAATTGAATGCAATTTTTATTAACGCTGATTGGTCAAGCATTAATTACAATTACTTAATGTGATAGAAGTTTTATGCAAAGTAGCTTTTAATTTTCGTTTGAAGAATGATTTATTGAACAATAATATAATTGGTTTTTACTTATCGACGAATCATATAAAATCATTGCTTTCCGCAATGAATATTAATGAATTATGTATCATGTAAAAATGATACCGTGGTATCAATTTATTGCGGTATACCGCAAATGCTGCCGTTATGCTAAATGTTTTTCCAATTTTAGGATATATTTTCGAATGAGTGAATAATGAATTTTATTTTTCATTTATCGTAATATAATCTTTTAGCTTTCTTCCATCTCTTACATGAGATAACTGATACATTTTCATTGATGTTTCATCATCTTCGTCATATGTTTTATTAAAAAATCTAAACATGTTTTAGAGTTCATGTTCCTTATCCTATTTAGATTGATATATATCAATAAGAAATCTTCAAGTTATGTGTATATAAAAGCTACATTTTATTCTAAGTACTTGTCCAAAAGAATTTCCTTACTAGCGTCTATATAAGAATGAGACATCGCCAATAACAGTAAGTTCTGTTATAGACGTAAGAGAGTTCTAGTTAAGAGAAGAGCAACATAACTAGCAACATAAGGTGCTACAGGTAATTTATGAATTGAGAATAATGTGAAAGATAAGAGCTTTAGCTTCAAGTACGCACATTTCACATCACATTTTCTTATAACTGATACAATTGATAATTATAATTGATATAATTGTATGCGAGAACTACGTTATCAAAGATTGTGTATGCTTCTTGGTAATTCTAGGTTAAGGCTTTCAAAGAGCACGCGTGCGATTCGAGATACGATAACAAAGATTGTCAGAAATCATGAAGAATTTAGTGATTCATGAACGATATATCAGGGAAATCCAATTTTTAAAAGATATTTTTGAGGCTGATAATGAAACTCCGGAAATACAGAGTACTATTGATCCGTATAATAATTTATATGTTATTGTGAAGAATGAATTATATGTAATATCATATAATGGAGAAGGTGATGTCAAAAAATTCAGTATTGGAGAACGAGAATGCACCAAAATAGTCGGATTAGAATATTGCGTGACAATGCAAGAATTATATTGTGCATACGAGACTGGTGATGTTATCTGTATCGATATTTCTGATTTAAATCATTGTAAACATAATGTAGTGTTTCAGTGTAGAGATGGCTTACAGTATATGAAGTTGAGTTCTGACTGTGAAATTATCACGATGGTGACAAACTTGGGAACATTGATTGTCACATTTTTAGATTTTCAAATAATAAAAGAGGTAATATTATCTAGTTATTTAAAAGTAAATTTTTCTCATTGATGAATTCATTTATATGTTATAACAATGTAACTATAAAAAAATTTAACTATGTATAATTTCATTGCAGACATATTTATATTCATCAGATTTTGGAACTCAACAATTTGTTAATGTTGGTTGGGGTAAAAAGGAGACACAGTTTCATGGATCAGGAGGTAAAGCAGCGGCTAATACTAAGAAGACGCAATTGAATCCAAATGAATTGGATAGTGGTCGTATACGAGTTACTTGGCAAGATAATGGTCAATTTTTTGCTATTAGTTTTCTACAGCCTGAAACAAAAATTCGATGTTTTAAAATATTTGATAGAGAATCTAATTTGCTGTATACCAATGAAAAAACAAATGATATGAGTGATTGTTTAATCTGGAAAGGATCGGAAGGTCTTATTACAACAATTACAAAAACGGAGAATACACATTATTTTACATATTATGAGAAAAATGGCCTTAAATATAAATGTCATCCATTTCCTTTCAAAGCGGATGAAATGACAGTATGTATAAATGAAACGTATAATTTTTGCATAATTTAATATAATTACAATGATTTTTAAGTAAGATATGTTATAGATAACAGATCTTTTTTGGTCGCCAAACGCAGATATTTTGGCTGTCATTTGCAAACATACGTCATCACATACATTTTTGCAATTATGGACTGAACATAATAATCATATGTATCTTAAACAAAATCTCTGTTTTTCTGATGAGAATCCATTATTATATGCATCATGGACCAATAAAAAAATGGGCAATGAATTGATTTTATTATCATTAAAGGAAGTTACAATTTGTTCATTTAATTGGTGTATCAGTCATAGCAGAGGCAAAACTATAAAAGACCAATCTGTGGTTGTTGTCATTGATGGAAGCCGCTTGTTTATCACTGCTTTCAGAAAGGCAATTATACCACCACCATTTGCCCATCAAATTATAGACATTGAGGTACCAGTAAATGCTATTGTATTTGCACCTGAGACATCATTTATAAGCAGCAATACATTTTGTGCTGTATTATGTGATAGTAGTATCATAATTTTTAAGCAGAAACAGGTAAACGCATTATAAGTATATATAACATATACTATTTGCATGATTTGTCATGTTGTCAATGTATGAATTATGTTTTACAGAATACGCCCAGAATAGAGTACGAAATATTTAAGCGATATAATTATTGCCTCAGTTTCACTGGTTCAAACTTTCAATGTAACAAAGTTCTTTCTGTTATGGGTCATTTTTTATGGCTTGCAGAAAACATTATGCTGTGTTCGGCAATTGTTTCAAATGTTCCTGGCAATGTCATATGTATTCTACATTTAAACAAAATAGATTCTGGCGATGACAATTTTATAGAATTGCAGTATGTAATTCACTATTTCTAGATTATAAAATACGCAAAATCGCATCTGTTAAAAAGATAAACTTGGATTTTTTTTTATAGCCAACCTGTAAGTGCGGGCAAATTGATACAGCATATAGTTGCTTCTCCTAATGTAGATGAAGCTTATATAATATCAGATTCAATTGTATATAAGTATAATGGATTCGTCGCTAATCCAACAAATATATCATTTGATGAAACGTGCTTTCAAGTAGACGTTGTCAAATCTGCTTTAGATTCAAAAAAACATGTTATTATTGCTTTAACTCACACACATCGTTTATTATTAGATGGACGTGAATATTCTAACTGTGTTTTAAGTTATTTTATACATAGCGATTTCTTACTTTTCACAACATTGCGACATTGTTTAATATGTGTCCCATTTGCATTTAATTCTTTGGAAGAAATAAAAAGAGAGGATTTTGATTTTTTGCCTTCTATTAATCTCGAAGATGAGCCAACAAAGTCAAGATCAGGTAAATAAATATTTTTATAATCTTTTTTTCTAAAATTCTATATTGTGTTTGATTTTTTATTATTATAGATGTTAGATGCATCGAAAGAGGTGCCCATATAATTACAGTAATACCTGAAGCATCAAAGACAATCTTGCTCATGCCCAGAGGAAATCTGGAATGTATAGAACCAAGAATGTTAATAGTGCACATAATCAAATATTTGTTAGATAATTGTGATTATAAAAAAGTATTCAACTTTATGAAAAAACAACGTATGAATTTCAATTTAATATATGACCATGATCCAGAATTGTTTACTCAAAATGCAGAAAAGTTTCTAAAGGATATTGGAAATCCAGAAGTTTTGAGTTTGTTCTTATCAACATTACAAAATGAAGATGTCACTAAAACGATATATTCCAATTGTTATAATAAAGTTGATGCAAGAAAATCAGAAAATAATAAGGTTGGAGCTAATAAAATGGCACATATTTGCAAATTATTAAGACATGTTATAGAGAAACAGCATAACGCAGATGAATTGATACAACCATTACTGATAACTTTATTGAAAAGTCAAAACGAGGAAGGATTGAGAACAGCTCTTATTAAAATAAAAGAACTTGTATTGTTAGAGAATTCGCAAAAACCAAATTGCCTTCTTCATATATCTGCTGAAAAAGCATTGAAATTTTTATTGAATGCAGTGGATATTAGCATTTTATATGATACCGCATTAAGCATGTATGATCTTGAATTGACAATGTTTATAGCCTCTAAATCACAAAGAGATCCAAAAGAATATATTCCATTCTTAAATAGCTTGAAAATTATGGATGAAGATTACATGAAGTATACTATCGACATGCATCTTAAACATTACGAATCAGCACTTGTACATATAGCTAAAGATTTAAGCAAATTTGACAAATGTTTACATTTAATATGCAGTCAAAAACTATATAAACAAGCATTGAAATTGTTTAAAAAAGACACCATAGAATATAAAACGATAGCTGCAGCTTTTGGAGAATATTTGATACAAAAGAAAATATATCACGAAGCTGGTATGATGTTTTATAGAAGTAATGATCCGGAGAAAGCTTTAAAAGCGTTTATGTTAGCTGGAAGTTGGGAAGATAGTATCATAGTGTTAAAAAAGATGGAAGTAAGGTAAATTTAACAAAAATGGAATGGATTATTCTGAGTTTAATATTTTTCTTTTAATTCAAAGAAATGAAAATAAAATTATAGAGATAAAACTATAAAAACATTATTAATAAAATTAGAAATATAATCTTTTTGAAATAAATAAATTTGTGTTATATGAAGATCTAGTAATATATAATATGTATTATATGTAATATATAATATCGTATTATATAATATGTTATAATTTATTTATTTACAGTATTTCAATATCAACATTATTTTTTCAGACCTACAGATTTACATGTATATTATCAATCAATAGTGACATATTTAAAGACAGACGGAAAATATAAGGAGGCAGCTATAGTATTACTGCATTATTTAAACAATGCTGAAGAAGCTATTACTGTATTATGCGAAGGAAGGAATTGGAAACATGCTATGCGGATAGCATACGATGTACAACGTCCAGATTTGACCGGTTAGTTGATAATAAATAAATAAAGATTAATTATTTATTTAAAGATTAAGAATTTTGATATAATATTATAATCTCATATTCTATTGCTGCAGAGATGTATATTAAATCTGGCATAACGGAACATGCGGATTTCTTATTGTCACAATTGAATCAAACTAAAGAAGATTTTCTTCAATATAAATCACGCCTCATATTATTGAGATCACGAATGAACGTAACACAAGAGCTGGCATTAAGCGAAATGTTCTCTTATATTAAATTGCTGCCCAGTGTCATCAATACAGACACGCTTAGTGAGACAACTAGTATCGCGGATAGCTCAACTATCTCAACTAAAAATTCAGAAACGTCTATAAAATCTGGGTAAATATATTTCCGTAATAGATGATTATTATGATATGAAAAAATAATACTTACAAATGTCTTTTCAGAAAAAGCTATCGGTCAAATAAAAATCGTAGAAAACAACAAAGAAAACTCTTAAGTTTGAAAGAAGGCAGCATGTTTGAAGATTTTGGCTTAATAAATGCTCTTTACCACATTATTACTAGTACATATAAAAATATAGGTTTGTTCCTTGAAATAACAAGACGATTAGTGTAGTTTTATTATAATGTTGGATAAAACGAATATTAACATGTTTTACTTTTTGAAGATGAATGGACTCAACTTCTTCAAATGTTAATGTACTTTGAATTAGACGAAATCGCGGAAAAACTTCAAGATGAAATAAATAGTTTCATCTGTTTGATACAAGAGAGTAAATCTGTAATTTGGGATAAATGTGCTCCATCAAGTTTATACGAATTAAAAGTAAGTGAATTAGGAGCGTTTATGAATTTTTATGATGATGATTTATATTTAACTCATTTATTTAGGAAAAATCGGGATATACACCATCACAAATTTATGAAATAACCACACCTCTTAGGACATTGGGTAAATATTAATAATATAATGTATATTATGTGCATTGGTTAATTTCTAATTTTTCTTTTTTGTTTCAGAACCATTTATATTCTTTCCGCCTAAAACTGATGTAGCACATCTAGATGTTATTTAAAAATTTTTTTTCAAATTTATATATTTTTATACATTTTTTCGAACAATGTGTAATGATATTATATAACAAATAATTGATAGAAACTAATATTGTATGATAATATTAATATTGTACAAATAAATGTAAACAAATTATGGTGAATTAGATGTTTATTTACAAAGATATATATATAGTTAGTAATTTAATCTGATATATTATTATGATTAAATTTACAGCTAAAGGCCTAAATATATATAATAGTTACTTGTATATTTGATTGCAAAATAGTCAGACAAATATATTAAATATCTATAAATTTAGAAACGTTAAAATTTGGATTTCTTAATTGACAATATAAAATTATCACATGCTTAAGGCATATATTTTTATAATTATTTTATATACATATTATAAGATATAAAGTAATATAACGTACAATTATAAAGTACAACTTTCGCATTTTTTTATCACCATATTGATAAAATTCTAGAAGTAGTTCCTCTTTTTATATATATATATATCTCTTCAAAAATTTTTATTATTTTTATACAATTTTTGTGCAATCAGTATTACGAAATAGCAAAATTAATAACACTTTCTCATGCTAGTAATGAAAAAAAGTTATATTTGAGAAAATATGAATATAAAAGCACAAAAGATGAAGTATATGTCTCGGAATACCCACATATTTTCATATGGTGACATCAAAACTACTTGTGTAGGACTTGTATCAAAATTAAAATATATTTTTATAATCAGCTAGGAATAAAAATTAAAAGCTTTATTTAATATTTCATTATAAAAGGTGCATACGATTTCTGTTGTACCTAGTTGCACTATGGCAGTCCAAAATAAAGTCCATCAGTATTACCTGACTAAATTTTCATACTTATATTAACAAACTTTTGTATATAATCTCTAAATACGTTCCTTTTTCTCTATTTTGTGACTGTAAACGATAACAGATTCTTCAATAAGCAATTTGTGCATTAAATGTCTAATTTACGACATTCATCATGTGATAAAATTCATTTTATCTCTACTTGAACTATACGATCTCTCTTTCATCTCTCTTCCTTCTTCTTCTTTCTGTCTTCCTTCTTCATTTTCATGAATTACATCATTTGCAATCATATTTATTGTATTCATGATGCGACATTCAATGCGACAAATAAATATCTTATTGAAAATATCTTAACATCATAGAAATGTCACAAATGTTTTATTACAGATCTTATGTTTTATTACTTGTTGCTGCAAGAGCAAGCATAATTGGCGACTTTAGCTCTGGTCGAATACTAACTTTCATATATTTTACATGAACGTATTTTTTCCTTACAGCCTGATATTTACTCTTTTCTGCATTAGTTATTATGGCAGCTATATCGTGTACCGCAGGTAACACATCGTCCTTGGAATAGGTACTATAATGTGTTAGTGTATTTGTCCAGATAACTTTCCCTTCGTCTTCTTCATCATTACCGATTATTCTGCAAAAAAAAAAACATATTATCTATTACTCAGTAATCACTGATATTTTGAAAGATGCAATACAAAATGATTTGGTTTTTATTTCTTACAGGAATGCTAAATATATCGCTGCTGCAGCAATGAGACTAGGTGGATAATGACACATTTCATAATGGACCAGGCTCTGCTCAAGGAAATACTTGGCGATCGTATGATGTATAGGAAGCGCCTTATAAATAAATATGTTATGATTTAAGAAACTGCTACTATTATAGATGCACATAAAGCTCGAAAACTTGAAGAGTTTTCAAGACAAACAATATAAACCTTTCCAGCTTTGCTGTATCTTCGTAGAAAATGCAGTGGTAACGGTCGGCCAAATGAATAATCGAGAGTTTTTACAATGAGCATTTCCATTTGTAATATGTCCGACTTCGTATATGTCTGATCTGTGATGTACACAAAATCACTTATATCTGGTGAGTACATCTCTTCATATTTGCTGGCAATAAACATAGCTGTCACACCTACCAACTGTAATCTCTTTCTATCTATAGTTTTATAAGACTGTAACAACAAATATACACATATATGAAAATGTAATATAGAATAACAATAACAAAATCTAAAAAGCACATGGATACTTCTTGAATAAGATGAACGCAGTATGAATGTTGTAATGCATTTGATTATAGATTTAGTATTATTTGCGTTCTACCTGTAAGAAGCGATCAATGATTGCGACTGTGAGATACAATGTTTCTTGCATTAGTCGAAATTGTTGGTGAACCTCAACTAACCAATCCACCAACACGCTTCTCATCTTGGGAGTGACCTCTTGACCTATCAAGTATCCTTCCTTAATGGTAAATTTATGTTCTAACGATCTCAAGTATTCGTGTATGTCGTTGGTATAAAGAGAAACTAGAATGGGATTCCCTTTGTCCTGTTCGTCAATATCCTCAAACTTCAATAAGTCAGTTGAAAATGATTTTCTGCCTTCTTTCTTTTGGATAGCAGCAGCCAGTGGTAATACAGTTGTTGTATTAGAATTTTCATCCATGTTAGAAGATACGGTTTTGACGACTGGTTTTACAATTTGGACCTGTGGCTTTTCAGACAGGTTTTCCATTGGCTTTACAACTTGACGATGCGATGTTATTATCTTTTTCTTTTCCTTTTGCAATAAACTAGTCCTATCTATTGGTTCTACACCCCTCATAGTATTAACTTTATTACTGATTTCACCTAGTACTGCTCTCTTCATTTTCCCCGGTACAGCAGTTATCGAGGATTTTACATTCTTAATATTCTCTTGGTTTACATGGTTCTGTAATATATTTAAATACAAAATATATATAAATATTAATGTATTCAAAATTTCTAAACAAAATTTTAACAATGAATTCTATAAATATCTACAATATATTTTAACTACAATTTAAACATCAATGCTACAAAAATAAATATATAAATATAAATAATATTATTATTATTATTATCATCATTATTAGATCCTTATCCAATTATCAAAATCATAAAATCTCTTAATTTTATAAAAATAAATATAATTAATATTGAATAATTTATTGTTATTATCTTCATCATCATCATCATCATCATCATCATCACCATCATTTATATGATATTATTAATATTAATGAATAAATATATCGAAACATAAATATGCAGATAAATATATCTTTTATCTATTTTATTTATATGTCTATTATATTTTTATTTTAATTCATATACATAAAGAATGTTTTCAAGGATAAAGAACATAGAAAGATAGGATAACATATTACAATAGAATCATTATAATCATCATTGTATGAATTCAGCTCGTACTTCCATTCGTACGATTACTAAATATCGAAAAAAATTTTTACATCAATTATTAATGCTGCAATGTAGTTTTTCGTTAATAACATTCCGTAAATATCGCGCTACCGAATGAATCGTCGGGTCAATACTCGATGAAGGGAAAAAATACTAATACGCGAAATATTATACGTTCAAAAGTATTCATGTATCAAGAGAACGATGCAATTATTGCTCGGAGAACAAGTACATAAGTTATGAAAATGTGCTTGATTATCTTTTAAGAAGTGCAACGGGCATTTAAAGATGTCAGGCAGCAATGACCGCCAAAATGACCTCCACTGAAAAAGAATAACGCATGTTTTCCCTCTAGGTATAAATCAGTAAGCTTACCACAACCGTAGTCCGATTTCTCGTCGCCATTGTCAATTGCGATCACGCAGGAAACTCGTATCTCTGCGGTACTAAACACAAATTTGCACCTTTTCCTTCGAGAAGTAAGCCGCACAGCTCAAGTACAGTTCAACTCTCGAAGTAACGACTGTTGATTTGAATTTGTTTGATCGTAAGGTAGCGCCCTGCGTTCTGCGGCTGCGTAAGCAGATCGCGGCGATACAGCTGTCTGATTGGACAGAACGGACGTTAACAGTATGAAGAAACGTTACGTTTCGATGAAACCTGAATAGGGGATGTACAGGGTTGCGGATGTATTGATGAGTAAGAGTGATACCAGTCGTACTAGAAGATGTAGGAACAATGAAAAATAGAAAGTTAAATGTTTAAAAGAAATTCTAGGAAAATAATATAAACGAGATATATGTAATAAATATAATTTATAAATATATAATTTAGACAGGTTGTTCCTTATAATAATAAGAAAAGAATGACTGATCTTGTTGCCATTTGAACATCTTCTTTCAAAAATTGCATTGTTTTCTATTAAATCCTTGACTGTTGATGATGCCACAATATTTTTAACTTATAATTAGAATTTGTATTTGAAGAAATACAAATCCTTGCAAAAAGATCTTGAATATTTAAAGAAAAGAAACAATAAACATGGTATTTACATATATCAGTTACAACTACAATTATACAAATTGTTTACAACTTATATTCTCGCTGTTCTCTGATTGAGCTTATAATCACATTCATATAATAATAACAACATTATTGGATTGTTTGCATTTCGTCACGTAATACAAGGCATCAGATAAACTTCGGCAGAAACAGCTGATCACGACAGCTGTTAGTATGATTTCCCAAGTTTGTGTGCAGCAATCGTATGATAGTGATTTATTTCTTTGTAAGAAGCTATATAAATCCATGAAATTTTGTAAAACTAATTAAAACATGTCGAAGTGATCGATGATGTTCATACAGTGTATGAACTTATTTTGATAGATGAAACGATTATCTTACAGATCTTAAATTGTCAAGTGTCGAATACGAATCTAAAAGACTTCCACAAAATGTCTATTAACATAGATATAAAATTGAAACGCGCAAGCAAAATATATCACGAGGGGGTTGGTTGTCCGTCATATACGGTGTTTATATTGATGGGACGATTGGATGTTGAATGGAGGTTATGTTGTAGGAGGTGGTCGCTGGTCTAATATTGTTGAAAACCAACTCAGATATAAAACATGATGGTATTTTTCTTACCATGGAAGGATCGGTGAATTTGCAACTCAGTTCAAAAAACGTTGGCATTTTTGAAGCATTTTACAATTCAGTCAAGGTTAGTGCACGTTCCGTCAAATAAAAAAATCTTCAGTATGTTACTCATTTCATGGTATATGGTTTCATGTGGATTTTTAATTTCTAGTTTCTGTATTTCTTATTGCTGCTTGATTAACTTTTATATATCTCTCTCTCTCTCTCTCGCAAATATGATCTTTTTCTTTGTTTTATGCTAATCTGATAAATGCTTCTATTTTCAATTGATGTGAAATTTTTCATTATAAACTGTTTTTAGCCAATACAATTGGTACAATATACACTAGATGTTGCTCCATCAGGGAAAATTCCAAGTGGCAAGACAGAAATACCATTTGAATTACCATTAAAGCCAAGAGGAAGCAAGTCTCTCTACGAGACATACCATGGAGTTTTTGTAAATATACAATACCTAATACGTTGTGATATAAAAAGAAGCTTTCTTGCAAAAGATGTGAGTAAATCATTGGAGTTCATAGTGGAAGACAAGCCAAGTACTAAAATGGAAAAGGAGCACAGTAAAATCGTGTTCTTCAAAATTATGCCAGAATCCTTACAAAATACCAGAGACAGATCAAATATGCCAAGATTTTGCATTTCAGGAAGATTAGACTCCCTGTATTGCAAAATTTCTGAACCTTTGACAGGAGAGGTAAAACTTTTTTCTTTGATGTATTATTATATTGTTTGAGACAACTGTACTTTTATTTATTATCAAATATAATTGTGTAATCTCTCGAAGGTAGTAATCGAACATTGTGAGGCTGTTATAAAATCCATAGAGTTACAACTGGTGAGAGTGGAAACTTGCGGGTGTGCAGAAGGATACTCTAGAGATGGTGAAAATAATAACATGCAAAAATAAATTACAGCATCGTAGTATAATAAAATAAAAACTCACAGAGATATATTTTACAGCAACGGAAATACAAAATATACAAATTGGTGAAGGCAACGCTTGTACAAATCTTGCTATTCCAATATACATGATATTTCCGAGATTATTTACATGTCCTACTTTGAGCACAAGCAATTTCAAAGTTGGTAAGGCAACTATTATTTTTTCTATTATATTAATATTATCTATTCATCTGTTATTTTTCCCATAAAAAATGAACTATAGGAAATTTATGATACGCAATTCTTTTCCAGAATTTGAGGTAAATCTCATAATTATCTTTGAAGATGACTATTTGGTCACTGAGAACTTTCCTATTATACTCTCACGATATTAAAAATCGTAGAATAGGAATGTCTTGTAAAATATTATTTGTAAATTTTTATCATGTAAAATTATTGATTATCACGTGCATTTAAAAAAGTATATAAGACACAATATGCACATTCTTACGCATACGCATCAATAAACGAATACATTGTAATTGAAGACTTGACACAGAAAAAGCTATAAATACCAAAAACAAAGAAGCAGATGATAATATAATTTCTTTTAATAGTATCTCATCGATTTTGAAACAGGTTTAAATAGATTGAAAAAAATAATTCTTACATGTATAGATTTTTTGATATTTACAGCCTTTTGTAAATACTATTCATCATGGCACACGGAGTTAATTTTATATAAGAATATGGCACTTTTTATAATCTTTTTCTTTCATCGAGACACTGACTTTACGCAATGTCAAATGTTTCTATTCGAATCCTGCTTTCTGGATAAATAACCTATAATATTTCTCTACTTGTTTATTCTGCGTTAATCCAACCGAGGCTAGTAATACGACGTAGCCAAGCACAAATGTTAGTAATTTGTGTTGTTTGAACCATGAAAATAATCCTGAATTATCAGGAGTGCTGAAATATAAATAAAGCATTAGAATAGTGAATATTCTTTTATTTAATGCAAAACTTAATTAATATTAAACATATTATTTAACTTACTTGGGTGTAGGCAGATCTTGCGTATATAGTAGTAGATAGCGTATTCTTACTAAATCACTATTTATCACTACAAAATACTTGTCTGGTATTCTTCCACCCATTGAATCGTTCAATGTGTTCTGTGCATTATCTCCTAGAACATAATATCATTATAGAAATTTGCCTTTCATATTGAATTAGAAATCATTGCCATTCAGAGAAATATTTACTCGTGTCTCCTCTTTTGACATCAGGGTGATCGATGAGTTCACAGAGAGCTATGCAGCTTATCTCACTTCCAAGAAGACTGCCTCCCCATCCATAACCCATGGGGCTGTAAGCTAAACTCACTCCTAACTCGTTTGAGAGATATATTCCTTTTCCAAATTGCGATCTCTGATATAATATCTTACTTAAAAGTCAGCTCTTTTTATACTCATTCATAAAACGATATAAAAGTGGATAAAAATATATACAGGATGAATAAACGTGATGTTAAGTTTTACTATACTTTGCACATGTTTTGTTGCAAGCCATAATGCACAATGGAATGGAAATTCTCTAAACGGCTGCCATGATACGCATAGAACGTTGAATAACCTTTAGCGCTCGATTTCCATTTCTCTTCTGCCACGGATTGCTTCGCGCTTGCCACTTGGAATATAAGATTTGGAATCGCAACTGGCATTTCAAACGGTACTTTCCTCAGTATCGAATCATACTACAATTTAAAAATTTATTTAATTAGGATTTTATAATTTGTGTCTTTTCAGATATCATGACAAATGTAAATTTACGTATTCTTTCTGCACACTCTTGATGTGCGGCTCCCTTAATCGTAACAATACCCAATATAATAGTTCTATCGTCTCGCAATAATTCTCATAAACATTGGTTTCATTAAGTTGTTTATATAATACGAGCAAAGGAGGGACGGCTTCTATGGCTCTTCTCTATAAAAAAATATATGATAATGTTGCATATTGTATATTGCCATACAATAGAAACAGTAATCAAAGTAATACCAAAGCTTCGATATCCTTGCACTCGTTTTTGATATACATAGGTGGGAATGGTTTTAGGCAACTGTCGAAGCGATAAGTATTGGAAGCTGCCACAAAAAGAGACCATTTTAAATCTGCAGCTTTGGAATCCTTCTCCAGTAAATGTTTTAGCGATGTTATTTTTTTCTCTGCATTTTCATCAGTTGTATTTATTCGATCTATCCGAGATGAACATAATATATCCAAACCAGTTCTTGCTGCAGTTTTCTCTTGTATTTGATAATGTCTGCTTCGCTTCGTTTTAGCACCTCTAGATGTTTCATGATTTTTATCATTGCTTGCCATTGTCATTTATATACTAAATCTGCAGAATATAAAAAATATAATACATTATATTTTTTTAAAATAATAATATAATAAAATAATAACTTAAAGAGAGACTAAAATAAAAAAAAGAAAAGTATACTATTATTGATATGTAAACAACTGACAGAAACAATCGTATTGAATTCTCTAGAATTGCTAGGAACATTGCAACGCGCGCATTCGAATACGTAGTTTATTATGTATTCTGATTCATAGATCACATGTTTTATCATATGTAGAGACATGTAATGCGATAAGATGAAATATTGATAATTCTCGATAATTAAATGTATAAATAAAAAATAGAAAGAACATATATCAGGAAAGAATATATTTTATACTCAATAAGACGATTGATAATGATTAATAATATATTAAATAAAGTTATCGAATTCCTTCACTTTTTTAGATATTAACATAAATTTTAAGAATTAAAAAAAAGACCTTTCGTGAATAAAATCGAAATAAATTCGAATTGTTTTCTTTTTTTTTCAGTCACGTCTTATAAATAAGATACATAATTATATAACATGAGTTATAGGTTAAGATATATTTAATTAAATATTGTTTAAATATTGTAACATGATATGTTGAGCATACGGACATCGTAAAATGATTTATTGTCATATTACTTTCTGGAAAAATTCGTAATACTCACGATGTCTAATAATCATTTTCCGATTTCTTGATTTTACAACTATCATATACCAGGAACAGATCAACGTTTGCTGAATCACGCGACAGAATCACGCGGTATTTGTCTGGTCGATAGGATAGATCTATTATCTTTTTTTCACGAGGAATTTATCATTAAATAATTCGTGAACATCCTCCTGACGTTCTCGCGATCTATGAACCATGTACATTCGTCTTCTATTTGTTTTATTATCTTCGTTTGTTCCGCGGCATTTCCGCGCATAAGGTATGAACGATTAATATTAATAAATTTAAAACTCGCGATATATAGATATCGCAAAAATAAAAAGAGTATAAATAAAGTCAATTGAACGAATAAATAATATTCATCCATATTGATGAATTCGATAAATTTTATTTCTTTATCCAAATCCTCCAATCTTTCAATTCTCAATTACATGATTAACAAATCGCAGTGCCTGAGCTGTCGATTCAGTCGATACTGAACTCGTTATGTTAATTCATATTGATATATCAACTCATATTAGAGTGAAGTCAACGTAAAAAAATTTCGTGTCTTTCTTTTTCATTGATTGAAAGATAATAACGAAAAGAGAGTATTATAATAAGCTGCTCCAGCCTATTGCGCGCGAATACGCGCGCGCGTGCACGCGTCTGTATGTGTGCTGCGTGCGCGATTTTTCGCGTGATTCTCGAGGATTATGCATATAAATGTCGCACATTGCACTGAGGTTTCGTGTAGGCACGTCGTTTATTACTGGTTAGCACGACACACGGGCGTAGTTTAGTACTCGTCTGACATCACGCCGCGTGAATGACGCGATGGAACACACGTCGACAAGATGTCTTTGCCTCATGTTGAATAGAAATTTTCGAATTCATAAATTTCGATATGCGAGAAACGCAGATTGATATTGCTAATGAACATATTGATGATAAAAATTATTCTTCGATCAGAGCATCACATTAAGAAACATCGATGCAATCTCCTCAGATGTAGGAGTAGCTACGATATTAGTTCTTCGAAATATCGAAAGATCGAATGGATCAAAATGGCGGTAGCTAATGTTGCTAAATTCAGTCGACATCTGCTCATCGTGTATTTTACTGGCATCAATATATGTGATGCTATTCAGAGTGATTTCGAGTAAAGTTAACATTTCCTTTTGTACATGTAAACGGATATTAAATCTGAAATTTAATGAAATTTTTGAATGGAAATGAGATGCAACTACTGTGTGAAAACTACTTATTAAAAGAGAAAAAAGGACAGGAGACAATAACACGATTCCAAATATCTGTAAATGAACGAATCATTTATTATCGCTTCTTACATAATACGGCTTTATTCTTTAAGAGGCATAGTAATTTCAGTAATTATGCTGTTATATTAATGATCATATTCATGATATATTAATAATATATCGTTCTTCAGCCTTAGTAAAAGGCTTCGCTGTGGGTGATATTCTGAAATAATCAGGGTCGCGAGAATATCGACTACATCATCTTATTCGAGCACGAAAGCGATTAGTTTACGATACGGTGCACGTTAAGTGCATTCTACGTTTAAACGATGTTTTAATTTTAAGTTTAATTCTATGCTAGACATCTTTATATAATATTATTGTCCTTTCCATTTCTCTGGAAATAATAATATGACAATTTAATATACTTGGAGTTATTAAGTTTAAAATTGAAAGTACGAAAGTATTTTATGCTCTCAAATATACGATGTTCTTCTCGATGCGAGATATTTCATTAAAATTTAATTCGCTCAAAGAGCGAAAAATTAATATTCCTAGGCAGTTAGGTTATTTAAAATAATAAATAGATCGTTACTTTCCGGTATGAATGGTCTGCTAATTTGATTATTCTTTGAGCAAAGATGCGCGAAATGGCGCATTTAGGAAACCTTGTTTGGCGCGTCGGGGAGGAGCACTCGCTACCGCGCACGCGCATATTCGCGCGCAATGAGAATTGACTGTCCCGGGTACACCGGGATTTTCGTGGCGTGACGATTGGTCATCCTGCGGCTCAATGTCACGCCTCAAGGTAAACTATCGGTGACGTCAGTGTACGTCACTTAACAAGTGGGAGTGGATGGATAGATGTCGGCAGCCGCGGTGGCTCTCTCGCAAATCGCGCTCGGTATTTGTGGAAGCTCGTTCGCCGCCGTCACCGCGACGCGATAATGCCGCGCGTTTCTTAGCGATATGTAATGCCGTGTGCGGGAGCAGCAGTGGCGTCAACCGACTTTGCACGTGTTTCGCCGTGCGTGGAAAATCACCGAAATCCATTCGCGCATGCTCGACCGCCGTCGATGACGTCACGAAAATTGTGCTTTTGATCAAGCGAGAGCGCTCTCGGTGTCTTTTTCTCTTTCCTTCTCTCTATCCACCGTCCATCTCTCTCTGCCGCGCGCATAATACGCATACTCTTTCTTCCTCTATCTCTGCCTCCTTCCTCTTTCCTGCCTTCGTCCAGCCGTTCATTCTCTCGTTCCCTCTCTGTTCCTTTCTCCTTCTCTTGCTCTCGCTTTTTTTTCTCAGGACGCACAATAATGTTGCTGCTGTGCAAAATCAAATAATCAGCGACGCACGCGCGCGACGGGGGAAATTGTGTGGGAGCAGTTGGAACCGCAAGCGCCGGCTAGGGATCGTAAGTAACGAACTTGCTCTTTCACCTGTTTACTTTTTTCAAAAGTTATCCGTCGGAGCACAAGTCTGTCGGACATGTCCTTCGTGGAGCGCGCGCGCACGCTTATGCGCGCACGCTACGCGCGGGCATGCATACACGCATACGCATGCACGTACACCCACATCGGGAGCGTATGCGCGCAGCGCGAGAGAGCGCAGCCGCCGCGGCGCACACATGCACGCCCGCGCGCACGTACGTATCGCATTCTCAGATTTAAGTGAGGAAGAGAGCGGGGAACTGAGAACGAGGAAAAGAATAAGATAAAGAGAAGAGAGCGGAAAAGAATTTTCACCCCCTCGAAGGTCGCGAGCAACAGGACGCGTCGCGCGCCGTGCGCGTTTTGCGAGATTTATTGATCCTCCTCTCCTACTGACTCTTCTGGATCGACGTTCGACTGGATTCGACGTTCCTCCCAGGAATTCGCCGATGATTTTGCGAGTATTACGCAAATTACCGAACCGATCGCGGATCCGATCGGATGCTTCACGAAAATTGTGTCAAGCGAATGAATCGCGGATCAATCGCGGGCTGATGCTCCGGCTCAGGCTCCCTCCGCAACGCGAAATCTGTCGCTTTCGGTCGTAATGCTCTCAAACGCGCGACGTGTGCAGTGAATTTTTATACCTGTTTGATACATCGCGACTTGATTACTGATGGAGAGAGAAGCGCGTTTCAGCGAGATCCCGCGTTAACGTTAACTTTGGAATGTCGCGGACGCGACATTATGCTTATCACTCGTCGCGGGGTGGTTTATAATCGCGGATGATTGTACACCGGTTGATTCCCCGATGTCGCTTGTCAGCCTTTTTTAACATCGCTACATGCGATAATTGCATAACGGTCCAACATAATAATACGAGTAATGGCATGCGAGCATGAGAATGCGGCCAGTGTAACGTCTAGTGATAGTTTTATATAGAAATCTTGGCTTTAACGTAAAATACGTCTAGATCTGGAGGCTGTAGTAATTTTCTTAATGATTAATCGAACAATGACAGACATACAAAACAAATGTGACTTTCTCTCAATGGGAACTCTGCTTCCAATATTGATAAGAATATATATTTCCATAACATGGAATTTACTACTATATTTTAACTATATACGTTTATCAAATCGTACATTCGTTATTGATCCGATGGCGAAAGGACGCGCAAAATGTTTAACAACACTCGCGAGTCAGACGCATTCAATGAAGCGTACGAACGTATTTTTTCGGCATTCGTAAATCTGCTTGTAGCAAAGCTGATAAAGACATCGCGAGACGTCTAGATATCGAATCCCTATCGCTGTGTATCGTTGTTGTTATTAAATATTAGAAAACAATGTTGTTTTGCATCGCGCCGTTTCGTGTCGCCATCTGCGGCGAATCGAAGCGGATCATTGCAAAAACGTACGACCGATAATGCAGAACTCTTGTTGGTGCATAGTTGCATCTATATTTGCAATATTTTTATTTTCAATATTTATCGCGTTAATTTGCCGTTTCAACGACAAGCATGTCGTTGAATTGCATATCTCAAAATGTTAAATACACAGTAACTCTCAATATATATATATATATATATATATATATATATATATATATATATAAAATTTCAGAATAAATTCTTAAGAGAGAAAAAGTATATATTTGAGTATATTTTTTGAATGTATGTTTTTTAGAAAATTATTTCGTCGAACAATTATTTCGGTTAATCTGTACATCGCAGATATGGCATGAGCAATAATATGTTAGATAATATCGTGCTTTCGTGTCGGAAAAGAGAGGATCTTTCATTAATGTGCCGCTGGTTCGATCGTCGTGCAATTTTTTGCATCCATGTGCGCGCGCGGCCAGCCGTGCATTTAGCAGAAGGAAAAAAAAAGAAGGAAAAAAAAAAAAGACGAAAAGCAGAAGAGAATGTTTTGGCGATGAAAGCTTTACAGCCGTATTTGTGTCATCTGAATTTACAAACCGCGTTCTTTCGGATTAACTGAAATAACTGAGGAAGTGGGTCGAAAGACACAGAATGGAAATCGATTCTTTGATTACGGGCACCTTTCTTGTTATTCCGATGCGTTATAAAAAGTTTTAATTCCAAAATCGGGATACTGGAACTACGTCGGGACGAGTAATTTTTACCGACAGTAGTAATTTTTTGCCAACAAAAGGGGCTATTAATTTTATCACATTTTATCAAAAATGTAACAAGTTCGTCGTAACAATCGTGTCGTATAAGTAAAAATATATTGCTCTATTTGCTCGTTGCAAGATCCATGATTAACTTATTTAATATTCGACATAAAATCACAAGATCTTACCAATAAAAATTACCTGGAAGAACACGATTAAAGAATCAAGAAAAGATAATACGAATAACGATAGTAAGTCAGCAATATGATTCATAGAGAGATCATAGCGCGTTAAGGCTGACGAGCATGTTCGTATTTCCATATTTCGAACGTGTGGATGTTTCTGTAGCGTAGAGCTATTGCACGACGCTGTCAAGGCTCTGACCTGTACTCAGAATTTTTTTCGAAATTTTTGAAACTGACATATAAATTTCTAGATACATGCATGCATGTGGAATTTTTGTAAAAAGTACCCAGAAACAAGCGAAACTTGAAGAATGCAAGTGCGAGTGACGAGAATAGCATCAAGAGCAGAGAAAATTCATGCTTCAAGACACGTAATTGATTGAATTGTTTCAATTGTCTCCTAATTCAGGATTTATGTTCATCGGCATTTAATTTATCCGCCCGTATAATACCGGGATTCCCCGGTGAGAAGGGACACATTGTTGCGCACGAAGTTGCGCGTTCGAGATTGTGCACGTTTTGGTGTCGCTTGTCGGTCCGCGGGTTTATCATGAGCATCTCTCGGCATTTAAAAGAAGATCTGCCTCTATACAAAGTATGATGTAATAAGCGTTACACGACAATAGGTCGTGACTTCTCGTATGACCCCGTAGAACAGTTACAATACTGATCCTTCAGGCAATGCAAATGCGCGAGAACGCGCGCTGACCCGAATTTCTATGCAACGCTAGTCCGGAGCCTAATCCTTTGTTTAGTTATTTGTCGAATCCCGATCGCTGGGAAATTCAAGATGCTCGCTTTAAGCGGCGATAGAACATTTTGTTTACGCGGGGGCGGTCTGTTTTGTGCGCGAGCGCATTGAGTCATTCATATGAAGATGAAGCGGCGTTCTCTCCGCGGGGAAGTCGAAAACACTAGTTTCTAATATAAAGAAGAGTATCCTGTTTGCTTGTTACTGTGAAAATCTTTTTCTCGGAAACGTCATCGTTATCGAGACCGATTGTTGATAATTTTAGGAAAACGATGATAACACTTCTAGATTTTGATTGAAGATAACTTTTTGTAATATTTTGTATGAACGTTGTTAGTAAGGCGATTGCTTTGAAGGACAGGTAGATATTTCTGGATATCGTATACTTTTCACGGCTTTATGATTTTAGTTTAAAATATAATATAGGAATATAAAAGATACTTGGTGATACGTTCTGTCGATGCAATTAATGATCTTGTGAAGATAATTTATTTCCCTGCTGAATCCACGAATAAATTCTTTGAGGCAGAAAATAATTTATCCGTGATCTATTTGTCAAATATATTTATGTTCCGATATTTACGAGTAGATTTTAGTCGCAAATTATTCCCTAGGTAATACTATCAGACTATTAGATTCTGACTTTGTTATAATCTTATCTTAAATATTTGCAAAAATATTTAGTATAAGAAGTATCATTGATTTGCATTCGAGAATGATAAAAAAAATAAATTGCTTTCAAATTGATAAGATTGCTGCAATTGCTATGATTATCATAGATGCGTAATGACAGTTTAAATCAATTCTTTATAAATGATAATTGTACCTCGGGCAGTCTTCCAACCTCATTTTTTAATTCAACTTTCAAATGATGTGAAGTAATGGGATTTCTTATGAGATTAGAATAAAATTATTTTTCATAATTTTAAATTCGATTTCTGTAATTTTCAATTTCATAGGACGTATGTGTGGTCTTCAAAGATCAAAAGAGAATGCAAATTTGTCGATAATTGGTCTAACATAAATAATTAATCTAAATTATTAATATTTAAGATAAAAAATACGTCATTCGTGATGAATCAGAATCGAATCTCCGAAAGAAATGTCACTTAACAAGATGTAATTGCCGGATAAATATTCAATTGAATAGTTAAGAATGAAACGCAATCCGCATTTCCTTACACGGTTTTAAAATGATGATTCCGCATGAAAAATTTGTTCCGAACGATTAATCGATCAATTATTGTGAAATATCAATTTTACATAGATACGTTATAAATATAATACTACAAAGTTAGGATTTAATTGCATACTATAATTTTTTAAGCGAATTAATAGTTTAACTCTAGACATAAATGAATATGCAAACATTGGATTGCATAAATGTAAATTGCAACATTAAATTAAAATGAAAAAAATTAGGTTGAAATGTAAAAAATGTAATTATCAACGAAGGTCTTTTGGTTATTAGCGATATAAGCAATGTATGCAAGAATATATGTATACAAGAACAAGCAAATACATATTTAAATGTAATAGAGGAAGAATATGGCTGTTTTTCTATAAAAAACACATTTTTATACACGTTTTTTCTAAAAATTGTTGCTTAATGGCAATGCAGTTTGAAAAATAATGGATAATATATATATATGTGTGTGTGTGTGTGTGTGTGTGTGTGCGCGCGCGCGCGCGCGCGCGCGCGTATATATATCGAGTATCCAATAAGAAATAGATGAACATGTAACGATGGTATGTACATTTTTAAGGAGAGATGTTATATTGATTTTGTTTGTTGCCGTATTTGTGTAAAATATCCGTAATAAAATGAAATATTTTCAATAATTTTGTCCTCTGTATTTTTAAGAATCTCTCTCTTGCCAGCTTCTCTCTCGATGTTGTTGTAATAATATTATTCTTTTAACGTATAGCTATAATTTACGTTCTATAATTACATAAAATATCTGTCGGATTTTTAACAGTTTAAAACTCTCTGCCGACCCGCACTTATCTTATCCATATTAATATTCGCATCCTCCAACATGTCAATAATGTTCAAATGTCGCATTTACTTTTCGATTATAAAGGCGACTTTTATCGCGCGAGATAATCTTATCAATAGTATATTTTCTTGCATAAATTTGTATACATTTTACATCAGCACTATTGTGCTCAATAATGGGATCGTATCCTTTTCTTATTCGAATAATTTCGTGCGCGATAAGGAATATTTATGTTGAGTTACTCCAACGTTTTTCAATCGATGATCATCGTTGACATTATACGACATGATGTCAGCTTTATGACTAATGGATCTAGTATTGAATCAGATTCTTGCATATTTGCATATTACGCTGAAATCTCGCGGTGCTATGGAGTATCACGGAAATACGTTGCGATATTTATGCAAAGATATTTAAGAGAATCTATCTTGTGTTTATATCTTGATTGCGATGTGCAGCCGTGCCATGCCATGCCCAGATTATGTGAGGCTAGAAATATCGAATCGCCTATTTCATCAGCAAGAAGTGCAAGATATCAATCTGCCGACGCATTCTCTGTTTACTCGTTTACATGTAAACAAAGACAACGCGAAAACATAATCAATTAGTATACATGGTGGATATAGTTAAGTGGCGGGTAAACTCACGTCAAGCTGCTTCATAGCGGCGCGTTACGCAAGATACGACGAGATTATAGACGGATGACTATTTCCCGCAAACGGATACGTCGTCGGCCGCAGCGAGTAATAACGGACGATGAACGATACATCATTCCGAATTAAGCTCAGGTCCGCATTGAATCCCTGACGGGAAGGCGTTTCGTGTAAAATAAGTTTCCATACGTCCGATGGACGCTTGCTTGAAATGCCTTCCAGCACAGCCAATCCCACAGTCATCCTTCTTATTTTTTATCGAACATCTTGATCGAAGGATTTTCTTTATTTTTACCCGCGGAAATGAGATAAATAATCGCTGCCACGTACGTGCGATGCCGGACAAAATAATTAACCCGTCACACACATGTGACACGTGACGGCGTACGTGTCAAAGGACACAACGTGCGATCGCTCTTGGAAAGTTTTATAAGCCAGAACCTGGCGTTTTTCGCCGATACTCGCCAGAAAAAAGATCCGACTCGGAGGATCTGACCCTGCTGATGCAAGTTGCATCGAGTAAATAAATTATATAGCGCGCCATGTTTTTAACATTCTAATTAACGATAGCTATGCTCATTTTCTACGATTTGGATATTTATTCGCGATTAGAGAATCCTTGCCGTTTGCGATAGGAATCCCCTCCCCCCTCCCCCCCTCCTCCTGATAGCCTGTTATCCTGCGCGCGCGCGATATTGATGCGGTTCCAATTAGAATCGCGCGTCCTGCATCATTGATGCCTTAATTCTTTAAAGCGACCCGCTAAAGTACGCGTCTTAGACAGGACGCGCGGCAAAACTTGCGCGACAGAATTATCCGGCAGACGCTTTTGGAAATCGCACTGCGCGCGATTGCATTTATATTTCATGGGACCTGATTTCTGGACTCGCGCGCATATCTCTCTCTTTTTCTCCTTCTCTCTCTCTCTCTCTCTCTCTCTCTCTCTCTCTCTCTCTCTCTCTCTCTCTCTCGTCGTGCCCGAAAAAGCTCGCGCGGTGTTCATAAAAATTCCACGAAGGAAGAAACTCCGTTGTGTGCATATCGCGCCGCCGCCGATATCGATCCGCGCCGCATCGCTGACGACGATGATGACGATGAACGGAAAGAACGGGTTTCATCGATCATTTTCATGCGGGCATCGGGTCCAATTTTGCTGACGTCACGGGCATCAGGTTTTGGAAACGTTATTACCTCGTGCCGGGGTCGCGAATGGCCGTGCACCGAAGAGAACGGAGGCTTCCGAGGGGAAACAATCTCCTTATCTTGCTGAATAAACCGGCACCCTCTGTATTCGATACTTGCGTTGTTGATTGCTTCGGTCAAACAAGCCTCGAGATTGGAATCCGACGCGGCGAATCTCCGCTCCTCAAACCGGCATTGTTCTTTCGCTCGACTCGCGAGAGCACGATTCTTCACGATTCCGAAGATCGATCCTTTCGATTCTTTCAATGATACAGTTATATCGGGATACTCGTCGTTGACGATGAGGATTTTTCATAATCGATAGATCTTTTCATAATCGTTGAGACATTCTGGAGCAATGTACGGACCATCCTTTGTCAATTTTTCTCGTTAAAAGTGACGAAACTTGGCAAGCGATATAATCGCGTTAGATACCGAGCAAATAGCACTTTTATATCAATGCGAAAAGTTTGCATCACCTTACGCCTTCGTCGTACAGACCAAATGTTGCGTAACAATTAGCGATATATCACTACGAATGTCACGAAATTGTGTTATTTCCTATTAAAGATTAATCTTTTCGCGGGACGTATGTTCGTCACGTATGTTCGATGGGACGAAAATAAGCAGTGTAGGTTTTTCGCCGGAAACGATGATATAGAGATATAATCGTTATTTATATTAAATCATGTATCATGTCTTCTTTCTTTCTTTCTTTTCATTAATTAATTAATTAATTTATTTCTTGAATGATAAAGCGTTTCTCAATCGTTATAATAATAGTGAATAATTGAAATACTCTATGATGCGATTTAGACAAGGCACATGAAGCGTTGACTTATTTGATCCAGATACTCTAGAATTCTGACGCGCGCCTTAATAATTTAGTGTGCCGGTATTTTTAGAAACGAGATAGAAGCTCACGATGGGATACATTAAATAAGTGTAGTAAGGAAAAATTTGATAGAAAATGTAAACTAATGTTTGCGATATATACTCGCGATGTATTCGAAAGAAAACTGATATGTGCCCTTCCCTCCTCCTCCTCCTCCTCCTCTGTCTTTCTCTCTCTCTCTCTCTCTCTCTCTCTCTCTCTCTCTCTCTCTCTCTCTCTCTCTATTCTCCACACATATACACACATACACGCACCGAGTTTAATAAAAACACTCTCAAACAAATAAAATTTTTTAATTTAAATTAATTCCTTTTTTTAAATCAACTTGCTAGAGATTTCAGTAAAAATAAATCATCTATGAAAATCCGTATAACAGATTTTTACAACGATACATCAAGGACGTATATCGAAGATTTCCTTAAGGAATTATTTGATTCCGAATTTACTTAAAAAAAATCGATTCCCTCTTTCGAGACAGTTGATCATCGTAATCGTCAGTAAGATGAATCAGCAATATATTTAAGAGACTTTATTAATTACTAACTTATTTTATAGAATCATTGATTATTTCAATACTATTTCAATACTAGATTCCGCAATCTATAAACAATCTTCTTAACGATTTAAATCGGTATGACATTCAGATTTTCTATTTATTTAGAATTAATAAAATAAATCGCTCGTGCAAGAGATTCATGAAGATTGCCTTTATTCAGAGCAAGATTATTAGGTAAATTCGCTAAGTATTGTACTCTTTAGCATTATGAAGGGAAATTACATTACAAAGGGCTTCCTCGTAATAACGCGGACTGACTTCTCCAGACAACGAGCGAAATTTCATTTCAAGAGACCAATTGGGGGTCAAAGAGAGGAAACGAGGTAACACAATCATCGATGTAAGATTAACGTCCCGCGTCGTCAGGAGTTCCGGAGTTCGCTGATAACAGCCTAACGCGGCTAACTATCCTCGTTAGGCGACCGTTTCAGTATGGTTCGCGTGCTCTCTTTCGGCGGACGCCCTTCGGCGATGATCGTCGTCGCGCGCCTGCGGTGACCTTGAGGGTGCGCATCAGGTCAGGACTGACGTAAATCTTCGGTGTGTGCTGGGCGCAAACCCCTCCTGGATGCATTTTTCTGCCCGCCCCCGTGAACGGCGTGCACGTGTCATCGCGTCGCAACAGAAGCAAATTGCGACAACGTTCGCGGGTATATCGTTCGCCGCGATGAAGAGAGAGAGAGAGAGAGAGAGAGAGAGAGAGAGAGAGAGAGAGAGAGAGAGAGAGAGAGAGAGAGAGAGAACGAGATCAGTAGGAGCGTGCGAGAAAGGGAGCGAGAGAGCGTGAGCGAGACGGAGTGTTAAATGACGCAAGTCCATCGGTTCTCGTGCGCAATTGCGGGCAAGATGCCCGCTTCGTCCGTTCGTCTGCCCGTCTGTTCATCCATCCGTCCATTCGTCCGTCCGTCCGTTCGTCCTTTCGTCCGTCTGTCGGTCCGTCCGTCCGTCCGTCCGTCCGTCCGTCCGTCCGTCCACCCATCCATCCGTTCATTCGTCCATCCATCCATTCGTCCATCGGTCCGACCGTCCGTTCATCTATTCATCTATCCATCCGTCCGTCTGTCCGTCTGTTTATCCATCCGTTCATTCGTTCGTTCGTTCGTTCGTTTCTTCGTTCGTTCGTTCGTTCGGCCCTCTTTTTTCGCTCCTTCACGCGTGTGAAACACGCCGAGCGAGCGATACCCGTGTGTAAGGGCGCCGCTCACCCGGCAGGAGTTAACCGCCGAGTTGCACTTCGCCGATGTTCATCGTCGATGCCTCGTATCGGTCACTGATGCAAAGGGAACATTATCGAATGACGTAAGTCGACACAGTGCACTCGAGCAAGTGGAAGGCGGCGCACCCTCTCTCTCTCTCTCTCTCTCGCTCTCTTCTTTACCGGCTTTACCCTTTGTCACGTGCGACTCGCACGTGTACGGCAATCCCTGTGCAGCGATCGCCCGCAGACGCAATCCGCCTCCGCTTTCTCAGATACTGCGACTTTCAAACATACGCGCATCCGGGGAGGATTGCTATTCCAATGCGGAATGCAGGATGCGCATTCCGCGCGTTCATCTGCGAAACTAGTCAAATCTTACTGACTTTTTCTCGTGTTGACATTTTCCATTACGACATTGCGCGACTCTCCTTTAGTCTTTTATCGAAAGAAGAAACGGAAAGTTGATCCCTTTGAGAGCGATATGATAGAAATGAACACCTAACGAGAAATATCAAAGAATAATGAAAAGAATAATGAATAGTTTCGGGCATCTCGATAATTTAATTTTAATGGTAAATCTTACAAATTTGGAGATCGCGACTTGTGGGATGCATTGTATAGATTGTATACATTATATGTATGATGAAAATTTTAAGTAAATTACAATAGATATTGTAAAATAATGTAATTTGATTAATATCATCGGAATAACATTATACGTGTACCTCAAATATCCTTCTTTTTATTTTCCAAAATTACAATTCCATTGAACATTGTATTTGCTCGTTATAAATAATGCGCGGATGAAAAGAATTAGTGCAATCAGTAAAGATATTCTAGATAGGAGATTGTAAGTAAACCGGATACCCTCTGATAAATCTAAGATATCTAATTGTGCTCCAAGGTGACATAATAATTTGAGCCTTTGCTCACGCCTTTATGTATTCTTATAAAAAATTTTGTCGGGGGTCATGCACAAAATGTGTTGGAATGTTCGTTGGAATTGTTCGTTTCACGGAGAAGACAAGTTTTGGAGTTTCGCTCCTTTAGAACGATCAATGATTTTTTGTCACGTTAACTCAATATCGGAAGTTCAATATATTTTTATTTCGAAATCATGAAAGATACGGCGAGAGATCGATATGACCTACAAATTTGTGGATCGTAAAATTCAGATACGATCGATACGTATGTGGGTCGTTAGTACTTATTGTTCGCGTTACGAGCATGCGAGCTATCCACATCTGAATGAAGAAGCGTCCGTTTACACAAATAGTCGTGAAATCTAGAGAAGGAAAACGAAAGATTCTCTATCGAATGCCTCGATTGAATTATAGTTTTCATCAGATAAACCAAGTAGTAGTAACGACAGATTTGGCACTTGATTAAAGATTTCATCAGAGAGAATAGAAGAGTATAAAAGAGCATGAAAGGGTTAATTCGAAAATTAGCAAAACATCCGACTACTTCAACAAGGAAGCGTGCTCAAAATTGTGATATTCCTCTCGGTTTTATTTCCATGCTCGTAATCTTAAAAACATACGTCCATACGTTTTTTAAGAGGATAACATCCTTCGTTCAAGGAATTTGAGTTTAGCTCGAGCAGTTTCGCGATGCATTTGACTGGCGGATAGGATTGCATCCCGTTTCATCCTGATAACACGAAAGGCATTCATGATACGCTGCGTGCATCCCCTTCGACAGGAATCCTCGCTCCCCCCGTCTGCCGCACTTTCCCCACATGCGATTCGCACGTGCCGGCGCGTCTCCGGGCGGAACAGGTGCGGGATGGTTCCCGTGCGATTCGTGTCGGTCAATCCCGAACTAGTGGCGGGAATGCGAGAGTGAAAACGCGATTCGCTCGGGGGTGAAGGAGAGGGATGGCACGATGGCGCGTGACGGGGAGAAAGCGGTGGAGGTGGAAGGAAAATGAGAACCGCGCGATACGGAAGAACGCTCTCGCACGTGGCCGATAGGACCACGTGGGCTTTTCGCCTGCGTCACCGACCGACCGACCGACCGACCGACCGACCGACCGACCGACCGACAGACCGACAGACCGAACGAACGAAAGAACGAACGAACGAGCCAACCGACATCCCGTCGCGCGTATTGATTGAGGGTGGCCATGGTCGTTTCCATGGCGACGTTTCTTTTACCTGTATGCCGCGCGCATGCATGATACACCTTTCCGGCTGTATAATGTACCGGGGCGCTCTTGTAGGCGCGCTGAACACTAGGCGTACCTGCGGAAGGAGCGGGATGGGGTGACATCCATCCCTCCTCCTGCTACCCTCCCCCCTTCCGAGAGCTTGTTTCCTCGACCCCTATCCCTTCTTGTCTTCTCAACTGCCGTTGCCACTACCGTACGCGGATTACTCGCGCACGGGACAGACAGGGGAAACGGTACGCGCTCGATATCGAGAAAGGGGATACGTAGCCTTAATGAACAGGCACGCGTACCCTTATTTTCCACTCGTGTGTCGGGAACATCGGTCCCTTTTCGGCAATATCGAGGCGCTGCTGCTTTATGTACCACTGAAAATTTTGAGCAGTTTCCGCTCGAGTTTCTGCTCGACGAACAGGATTCAATAGTTATCGTATTCCATCCTCGGATTATTCATTGTTTCTAAATTGAAACAGATTGGGCTCGAATCTAATCTTTGTGTAACGCGAGAATATACTCATTATTATGAGATCGCTGTAATTTCAAGCACGCGATGCACGTTCGGACGTTTTAATCCGGTTGCAGATTATTCATGAACTCTTGACTTTAAATTCCTGATAGCCGAAGATTAATATTCTACATGCTGAATTATATTTTTATCAAATTCATCCTTGCTTTTCTGAGAACCGGTTAATATGTATATTTAGATTAATGAAATATATGCATAATAATTTCGTAAAATAAAAATCGTGTGATTGCGAGCGATCAATTAAAATGTAAAAATATGAGAACGATAAAGTAATAACGGTTGCATTAACGGTTTAACTGAAATAAATATCACATACCTAATACGTAATACGTAATTAGGCGATTTTAATGACGAATTTATAAACATAGTCGCGCAGAGATGCGATCAGATGGTTGCGAAGCTTGGTGGAAAGCTACAAGCTTTTGACATTATATTTGCAAAAGATTTTTCCCAGATCAAAATAGCAAGAGATAGTCTGTGAGTTTTGTTTTTTAGATTATCTTTATCCGTTCCACATAGTTTTTCTTTTCATCGTTTGAAGAACTCATGAATCGAGATCAAATCAATACTCAAACATTTGCCGCACAGATTTCTTGAATGTCTCTTAATTTCCATTCATTACTTTAATGTTGAAGATTTATAAATTTTTCCAATACTTGTTATATTTAGTTTCATTTAAATAACTCGTCGTATTGCTGTACCGCCTAAAGTCTAAGAAAATATTTTCTGATTATTCGGACATTCAGAAGTTTCTGAATGCTTGAGCGCTTATTGATTTTATTGTCAAATGACATTCATTTCTTTCACTTGTGGATACTTTTTATTCCTCAGCAAATCTATTATTAAATTGCAAAATATTATCGAAATAGAAAGGGATTTCGTCACAGCGAACGCGCGGATGTCTTAAGAAATTTGGCGGCAAGAAAATTATCGCTTCGACGGGCAATCTGTATTATTTTCTCGCATCTGAAAATTCCGAACGCGAGACGGGATACATTCGAGATTGCAATAACGCGCGCAAAACGAAGAAACGCGAGATACCAGGGCGGACGAGGGGAAGAATACATGGCACACGTGATTCGACCTCTCGCAAATCGATACGTGAGAAGAGTCGTGCCGGTCAGCTGACAAGGCGCCAGGTGATATCCGGCAGCGGGAGAAGAATAAAAGAAGCGTGGGAGATGAGGAGGACGAGAGGACGATCGTCGAGAAAGAGGACGAGAGAAGGGATAAAAGAAACGGGAGGAATGGAGAGCTGTTACGTGCTACCGTTTGGCATCACGCGCGTGTATATCACGAAGAATTTTATTGAATTTTATTTTATTCCTTTATATCTCGATACTTTTTATTAGCACATTCACAATCATATTGGCCGACAAAGCGATGACGAATATGATGATATCGAAGCATCATAGAAAGTATAACAATATAATTCGAAACGGCAGATTATTTTATGAAAAAAATGCAACTTAACGATCAAACTATCGGCTATCGATATCATATAAAACTTCAATCTCATGTTCTTTAAAAGTTTTTATCTAGAAGCCAAAAGTTACATATTTTACACACAAATGTGACATCACCGCGAATTACAATTTTGCAAAGAATATTCAAAATTTGAAGAGGAACCAAATAAGAAATTTTTTTCAAATTTCATCGTGGGAAGGGAAAGAATATTATATACACGCATATAATACATGCATATAAAAGGTGCGTATAAAAACATTAATATATAATATGCGTATGCGTACATATATCTTTACGTACATACATACATACATATTTACACATTATCAAATGAGTTAACGCACTCGTATGTGGCGTCATCGCCGAAGCCGTTTGATTACCGATTAAATATCGTAGCAATAAAGGATCGTTCTCCGTCTTCCGTCTTCTGACGGAATTGAAGAGGAAGAGCTGAGCAAAAAGCGAGTAAAGGAGAGTAAAGGAGACGTCGAGAAGAGAGAACAGCGAGGAAAGGAGAAGAGATTAGACAGAAGGAAATGACAGAGAAGAGACGGGAAGTAGATGAGATTTCGTAGAGGCCGTCGCGACGACGGCATCGCCGTGCTCGAGTTCTCCTCGGGAGGATGGCGAAAGGGGACGGAGAGGAAGCACGCGGAGGACGCGAAGCGGCGGCGAGAGAGCGATCTATGCGGGGAGGGCAGGAGGACGTGGACCACGTCGCGGGGTGGGAGTTACGCGGGGAGGGCAGTTGCGACGCCGGGCGTCCGGTGATCGCGCCTTAAAAGGTCCGACGCCGCACGCGCCCGGCAGCTGCCAGCAGCCTCTCCTTCCTCCCTCCTCTTTCTTTCTTCTCCCTCCCTCCCCCTCCCCCTSCCCCYCCCCCYCCCCCYCTCCCCGTCCTCTTTTTCTCTCTTTCTCCTTCGCTCTCTTTGCTAGCGTCGTGCATGCGCTTTTAAAGTTTCTCCCCCCCCTTTTTTTTTCTGGTCCCTCCTTTTTTCCACGTATCTGTCTCCTTTTCCTCTTCTCACCCCAGTACTCTTCTCTGCTCTTATTTTTCCGTTCTCTTATCTCGGCGAATCTCGGTGACGGCGTCGCGGAGTTTTCGCGACTTTCACCGGGTTTCTCCGGTTAATCTGGTTACCGGCCCTCCCCTACCGAATGTTTCTTCCTCCCACAATACTCCTCCTTCACCTCCTTCTCCTCCTCTTTCTCCTCTTCCTCCCCTCTGCCGGAGCTTAGTCGCCACTGCCGCCGACGATCAGCCGCCTCGTCTCGTCACGCTCGCGTTCTGGACCACGGCGGCGAGTATCGCGTTTCAAGTTAACGCGGCAACGTGCACGGCGGGGAAGAGCAAGCGAGAAAGAAAGTGCTAAAGAGAGAAAGAAAGCAGGAGGGGGACGAGGACGCGTGTGCGTGATTCACGCACGACCTCTGCGCGATGATTGCACTGGCAGCGATGGCAGGAACCGACGACTTCGTTGTCTTAAGATGAAGACGCGACTGCAGAGCCGATAATGATAACGATGATGATGATGATGATGATGATGATGATGATGATGATGATGATGATGATGATGATGATGATGACGATTCCTCGCGCGTCTCGTTGCGCGTCCGCTTCTTCGCGGCATCAAGATGGAGTTGTATGAATTTATTGATACTCTAATCTAATCTCCTTGACCTAACGAATCTCGATGTTCTGAGCATTGATCCTCGTCTAATGTATCTAACTGCTCTGACGGCCTGAACCTCGATGGCATTACTTAATTCGTGACAAATCAAGGCGAGTCACGCCGTCAGACTCGCTCTGTGATTCAGCAATGGTCCACGACAAATCAAACGTGGATATGCAGTGCAATGTGCTTTATAGCGCAACATAATTCTATCCGTTGTATCAATCTTGATGTCGCGATCTTAATTTCATTCGCGACGTGACGTTTCATTGATACTACGGCTAATGGTAGATGCGCGTCTGATCGTTTTTCATCGCGAAGATTCCGAAGAATCTTAGATTTAAGGCGATAATACGAAGGGATTTAATAAATGACAAATGAGAACTAAACTGCTAACGAATCTGAACATCAATTTATGAGATTAGGAAACGTCCGCCGCTGATTAAGCAACTTCCAGTATCTAGTTTCCTATTTCCTGTTCGTCAATATTGATCCTATCCTTCGCTTCTCGAGAAAAAGGTTTTATTGCAGGAAATTGATGTTTTATTACAGGAAATCAGTCCTGAAGCGCATCTCCTCGTTTATTCGTCCTCGTAACATCATTTTCGCGTAATTGTGTGCACTCGGAAAACGCGTGCGTTCATGCAATTAACAGTACAACAACAGTAACCGGGGAGGTTTTACCAACGTAAACTTCGCCGTACATTTCATCGTTCGCGTACCTAATAATAACATATTGTGTAATAATTACTTTCAATCAGCCGCGAAGACAACCTCAATCCTGCATTGATTTCAGAATAATCGTTGCATATTGATCCCAGGTCTAATCGGATTTCAATCAGAATTAAAATTTATTTGACGACCGAGGAATGTATTTCCGAAGCTGTCATGAGCCGCTTTATGAAAGACGCTAATAAAATCATATAAACATTAGCAAGATTTTCGAATGTACGGTGCCCAAGTCAGATAATCCATAGATCTCGTGTCGTTGCCTCGCTACGTCTGACATTAAGATCTTGACATTAAGAGCACTAGGAAATTTCCGAATCCGCCAATTACAAAGGGCCTAACCACAAGGAAAATTATTACGAATACATGGCTTGTAATTGTAGTGTTAATTACTTGATCGTTATTGATTAATGATCCACGTGTTCCTAATTCTAATAATTATTCTTCTCTATCGATGAGCCTGATATTCCTGCTCGGAGGGAAA
This sequence comes from Eciton burchellii, assembly GCA_020341155.1. Taxonomy (NCBI): domain Eukaryota; kingdom Metazoa; phylum Arthropoda; class Insecta; order Hymenoptera; family Formicidae; genus Eciton; species Eciton burchellii. Next base: position 3,046,460 of record JAHMML010000007.1, read on the forward strand.
AAATAAAATAAAGTATTCCGATATCTCTGCGATTAGAGTTGAATAGAGAATCATTTGGACATAAGGCGGGGGAGTGGAGGGGGGAGCGGCGGAAGGGGGAGGGAAGGGAAGGGAAAGCGGAGGATTAAGTTATGCATAAATAAAAGTGATGAATCGTAAATTTATCGAACCATTTATTTCACCTCCTCTCCGAAGATCGATCGAGAATCGATCGAATATCGAAAATAATAAAACTTGGAATTAATATCGAAGGCAAATGGAAGGCAAACATCTTGTCGGCATTTTTCAAGCGCTTGCACAAAACGCAACAGAGACAGAGATAGAGATAGAACGAGAGACGGGGCAGAGACGGCTGCAAGGGAACGCACGTACACGCGATTCGTGACACGTGTGCGCAGTGCACTGCCGTTATCGGCCGTTATATAAATGCCACGCCGATATACTTGTGCAGCCCTCGAAACCCTTTGGCCAGACCTCACCCTGTCCTCGCTCGGCCGCTTTGTACCATCCCGTGGAAGGGTCGACACGGTGCCCTTACATTCAAGATGATCTTCCACTCGAGGAAAGACACTGCGGTCAATCACGTCGCGGTGGCACCACATCGTAATCGTGAATTTCACTAATTGACGAAGAGGAAAATTATGCTTTGAGAGCATATACTTGGCAGTGCTTTGGCAATCGAAAGACTGAAACGAATACGAAATGTTAGAACTATTATTTACGGAACACTCATTATCCTAAACTCTATTTTCATCTGCTTTTCTATTCTTCCTTGCTTTGCTGAGCTTTTGCTATATATAGAGAAGAGGAAACAATTTCGAATTATGATTTTATCTTTTTACATAGAATCTGTCCCCTATATCTCCCGTTCCGACTTCCTTTAATAACTGGAGGAATTATTTCGCTTTCGAAATAAAACGGATCGGTAAAATGCTGTTCTTTTAGCTTCTATCGCATCAAACGACATTATCGTTTATTCTCGGTTCTCAACATGATCGAGTAAATTATTACAGCGTGCAGCTAAATGTTTGATGCATGCATCTTCTTATCGTCCGTTTCATTCATTATTCGCTCCTGACCGAAAATGGATTCTCGATTAGGAATTTGATAGACGAAGCGACAAAGTGTGCGACGACGCCCTTCCACGCGCTCCGGATGTGAAACACATGTGGAAACTCGAAAGAGAGAAAGAAAGAGAGAGAGAGAGAGAGAGAGAGAGAGACAGAGAGAGAGAGAGAGAGAGAGAGAGAGAGAGAGATATGGAGGGAGAGTAGCAGCCAATCATTTAGGAAATTTACGTGTAAATTAGAAGACAGTATTTCACAAATGCGTGGACGGGAACGAATCGCGATTACGCGACTCATTAATTGAGCGAGAACAGCTTAAGCTCGTCTATTCGGAGATCTTAGCGGAGAATGGCTTTGTTTATTCACAAATTCATAAATAATTGTGCGATTGAATGAAAGCTCGAATACAGAAGGCAAAGTCTCCTTGACAAAATTGAATCGGGAATAAAGACGTTTTACTCACCTGCATTCCTGAGACGCTTCGTTTCTTCAGCCTCATGAAGCGCAACGAGCATAATTAGAGAAAGGAATTATAGAGAGAGTATAATTAGAAAAGAATTAACGTGAGAAACGTGACGTCGAGGAGAGAACGACGACGGGGCAGCGACAAAAGTTCATCGCACGATGAAAATCCCTTGATCCCGCTTCTTCTACTGATCGATGTGCACGAGCATCATGAAAATCTGGCAGCAAACATCATATCACCCCACACGTGGCCGCTCCTCCATCCGGGTGCTGGACACGTGTTTCATGCTGGATCTCCTACAGAGAGATTCCTCTGCAGGATAAGAGTTGGCGTTTGGGGTTGCTCACGTGGCTTGCCCGCGTTAAAGGGGTCTTATCGTTATGCAAGCGCGGATTCCGTTTGTCCCGTGAAACGAGATTTATTGGAGAAAGAAACGATGCGGGGATGCTTCGCTGGGGGATGAGGGTAAGATGCTCCTCCGTGGGAAGTTTCTTCCTGCGGCGATCTGGAGTTTCGTTGCGCTCCTTCAGCGCTTTTCCCGCTTCTCTCGCCGTTCCATCGAGATTAATTGCTCGGAATCGCAATGCGATTTACCTTGCCGCTCGTGGATATCTCGTTAGCGAAGTTGCGTTACGCTGTTATAGCGTGGAGAGAATAATCCCAAAAGATACGACCCGCTTTTCGGCTAATCCGCTTGATCGGTGTGCATCTTCTTGATTACGAACACGTCGCACGCATGAACCTGCAGTTCTTGATACAATCCCGTAATCGGTGCCTAAATGCTAATGATCGTGTCCAAAGGATGATGCTCTCGTAACAGGCAAGCAAGCTGTATTTTAATGCTTAATGAGGGAAAATAGTAATATTAAATGATAAAATAGAGCGAAAAGAAGAGAGAGAGAGAGAGAGAGAGAGAATGCAATTTGATGTAAGATAATGATATACGTTGCAAGTGATCATTTCGGGATTCTAGAACATCACCATTTTCGTCAAACGCAAACCGAGCATCCGGAACTTAATTTAATCGCATTTATATATAACGAACGTCTCATATCCGACATATTTTCAATGATCTTGTTTTGAAAGCTAACATTTTTCTCTATATCGATTATATTCGTGCAATACCTTCGGCTTATATTTTTATCGTCGTCTATCTTTGTACGATGCAAGATGCATGTAAGGAAAAAAAAAAAAGAAAAAAAGGAAGAAAAAAAAAGAAAAAAAATTGTGTCTTGAAAGTTCTCGTTTGAGACTCGAAAGTTAACGAGAGCCGACAGAAGCAAATCCTCCTTTTTAGATTGTCGTTTCCGCCGGAACGAATAAAAATTGAAGGAATGTCTATTTAGATTAATCGCAGTCACTTGACATTAAAGCTGCACCTGACATTAAATCGTGAAAGTCTCGATTCAAAATTGATATTTATAAATCTCCAATTATTTCGACACGTTCGGAATGTTTAATCGACGTGAATCGTAGGGGATTAACGTGCATTATAGAGACACACAATCCTGAATAATTTCCGGATCAAAACTCTCCCGCTTACGTCGTACATTTTTCACTCGACCTCTCGCCTCCCGCGATAATCGATGCTATCGATTTCATATGAAAATTATTCGGTATCGATGCTGCAAGACGTTGTCGCAAGCGTCTCCGAGCATCGCGAGTATTCGGCGCTCGTTGCGAGACGGATTATCGAGGGGGGAGGGGGAGGGGGAGGGGGCAGGAGGGAAGCAACGTTACAACAGGGTGCGGAGGAGAGAGAGAGAGAGAGAGAGAGAGAGAGAGAGAGAGAGAGAGAGAGAGAGAGAGAGAGAGAGAGAGAGAGAGAGAGAGAGAGGAAGAAAGAGAGAAGGAAGAGGTGCGCCAGGAGGGAGGGTTCGCGTCACTTACTTGAAGCACGTGCTCTGGTTTCTGGCGGCTGCTCCTGCTCAGCCTCAGACTCGGCCCTGGTGCTGCTGCCCGCTGCTGCCTGGCGGTTTAATTTTAGACACGAAGCTTTAACTTCGCCGTGTCATAGGACAAAGAATATGGCGCGTTGCACTCGCGCCAATATCCACCCCTCCGGCGTCCCGCTTCGTCCCCTTTTCTCGGCCGGAACGCGACCCGCCGATGTTGCGTCTCGTTTGCGATTTCTATGATTTCTCGCCGCACGAAAACGCGGCGAGATTCCACGCTGATTGCATCTTTGACGGGCGAGCTCTCGGGGGGATGCATCGGGGATATTCTAGCGTGTATCGCGAGTGGGATTTATCGGGAAGCGCGAGTCTTGGTTCTCGTCCGATCGCTTCGCGATCGCAAGAAGCTGAAGAGTCTGTACTCAGTTCTGTACTGGGCATCATTTCTCGTCGATATTTACGAAATTGCCGATGGAAACAACATTAATGGAGGAGGAGATGCAACTGCCTCGTTAAAGAAAAATCTTATCGGTTCATCGTCAACAGCGGCAATCATATTCGCGAGCAATCCGAGAGATAGGCCTCTTCTGCTTTTCATATGTAGAACGAGCGAGCGATAGGGGTTTTTCCCGCCTTTTTTCAATACGCATGCATTACGAGAGCGCATTGTCGTTCCGGCTTGTCTATTCATCGTGGATCATCATTTTCTTTCAGCGGATATAGCATATCGCGATCTCCTTCGCGCGTTTCCTTCACGGATATAACGTCTCGTGTCGATTATTCCAAGTGAACATTTCGATTAGTACGAATGTCGCGCGGTTTCGCTCGAGCCAAGCGCGAGATCGTGGAAATTATCAGTCACTCTGCGCCATTCCTCAACGTGAGGAATCTCACGATCGATATTATTCCGAGCACTTGTCGGACCGCGAAAACCGCGGGCGGAAGCACGTGCAAAATGCAAAGCGCGCGATGACGTAATCGGATGATGGCGGATTCCTCGCGCGATTTGAAAATCAATCGGCAAGCTCGCGCGCAATTTTCCATATGAATAGAACGCTTCCTTCCCAGACCCGCGCGCGCGCGCGCGTTATATATCGAGTTTACAGTGCGAAAGGCGATGACGTAGGTAATGCGTTCATCGATTAGACACACGTGTAGCTGCCGGGGCGGGTATGGTCGGTGTATGCGCGAGTTACAAAGCTACGTACTCGCCGAAGCGAGATGTAACCACGTTCGCGGCTGTGAACGTGGAAATTCCAGGTTTTTCCAGGAAAACTCTCGCTACGCTACTCGTGAAGGCGCGGGCATATCGCGCGTTGAATTAGAGCCCCGCTAATTAAGAATGTATGCGCAACGGATAACGATCGTCATTAACGAGCGGGGGCTTGTTCGCGTAACCGGCTGAAACGATATCGGGCAACGCTTAATTCTACGCACGCAAGCGAGATCTTCTGGATATCATCTTCGTGATATCTGCGCAGCGTGAGAAATTTCTGACGGCACTGACGAGCGCGAACCTCGAAATGCGGGACACCGGCGAGATTGGGATAATAATATTCATATCGTTGCCCTAGGAATAGATTTTTTTATGTTCCAGGATCTAGAGTTCGCATCTCGCGAACCCCGCAGGCATCTTAATTACTCAATTTTCAGCATCTCAAGGCGGCATTCCGGGAAATTCTGACGGAGGGACGAGTGAACGAACAGTCTTGCGTACATGGAATTATAACGGTTCCGCATTTCGTCGAGCATTTGACGATACTCGCGCTGTCGATCCTTCTCATGAAGGCAGCCGGTAATGCTCCCACGTGGGCATCATCTCTCGTAATAATCTTTGCCTTCCTGAATTCATATTTGGACCACATGATACCGCAGGAAGGGAGTGTTTCGCGTCCGATCGGTCAGACCCCCCGAGCACAAGCCGGGTGAGCGGTACGGTGGGTGTAATTTAGCGGAGGAAGAAGTCAACGGCGCTCCGTGCCGCGCGGCGTCACGGGTCGCACGTGTGCGCGCACTCGGTTGGGGATGCTGGCTCTCCTGGACCGCGCGGCGAACGCAGAGACAGAGAGAGAGAGAGAGAGAGAGAGAGAAAGTTAAAGAGAAAATGTACGTATGCGGGCGTGCCGCGACGAGGAAAAGAGGAAGATGAAGCGCGAGGTGAGGAGAAAAAGAGACCGAGAGGGGGCGAGAGAGAGAGAGAGAGAGAGAGAGAGAGAGAGAAAGAGAGAGAAGAGAGGGCAGGCGGCTCGCTGCACAGCCGGCCGTGCCGTCAGCTGCCGACAGATTTATCGAGTGGCACGTGCCGATCCGGAGCGACGTGTCGTTTTGTACTTTTCTGTTCTTCTCGGCTTCCTCGGCGAGCAGCAGCAGCAGCAGCAGCAGCAGCAGCAGCAGCAGCAAGCACTGTGTTCGGCGAGAGGGCAAAAAGTCGCCGCAGGATCGCCGCCGGCCCGTGGTCCCTCCTCTTCCACCCTCTCATGAACGCTATCGTTTAGCTTGACGGCCGTTTGGCGCTTGATCGCCGGCTGCGTCCTTCCGCTTTGGACATTCCTCGATGATTCTCGCATGATTCCTGGAGCTGATCTAGAAGGGAGGGGTGGGGGGTAGGGGGAGCGAGAAATAAAGCGAGAACGAGAGCGCGAGAGACTTATGAAGTGGCTGCCATTAGCGCTACGTGGACGTGACGCATTTTGTGCGTGTAGTTATTTCTGGCAGCAGCGTACGCGCTCGCCGGCAGTTCTAATTAACGTTAGGAACCGCGCGCTGGCACCGCGCGCTCTCTATGGATGCCTGAAGTTGAAATGTCAAGGTAATGGAAATTCGAAGTACGACTTGGATTCGTTGCGTCGCGAGGAAGCCACCAGCCGCGGTGCGCGGTATCGCAGATAATATCGTAGCCACCGTGAATTTGGTGCGAGGTCGGGTCTCAGCGCACCGTCGACACACTCACACAAACGCGTGCGCGGATAACGATACCTTTCGTTTCTTCGTGGCGATGAAAAGCCGATAATTCATGTAAATTACATTCCACCTGTGACCTATAAGCGAGAATAAGCGGAGGTCCGTTCAATGACGCGACGTGGCTCCGATTTTCCATGATCCGCGATACGTCCGGGCAAATTCGCCCGGAGTAGACAGCAGCCGATAAATCCGGGATAACATGGGACTCTAAAACGGATGCACTCGCGTTTCAGCGGGGAGACGCGATTTTGAAATAAACTCGTATCTCGCCGCGGAACGCTCATCTAACGAAGACCGCGCGACTCTTGCTCGCCACGCGGACGACGCTCTACGCTCCGCACGATTTCGGCCGGAAAACGCGGGCCGACCGCGGTCCATCCATCTTGGCGGCGTTCATCATCAAAGGGTTCATGGATGCAGTTTTCATGCAGGTTTCCGTGATCGATCGATCGGTGATGAGCCGGCTACCTCGAAATTGCGCGTTCTCGCGCGCGAGATAGCATTCCCCTCGTGTCGCTCGTGTCGATGATAATCACACCATCGGCGAGAGGCGGGAAGGGGACGAGGGGCGTGAAGGATAGCGGAGGGTTGGGAGAACGTACGAGAAAGATTTCGCCGATGGAAGAGAGCGCGGAGCGTATTAAGAGTGACTTAAATTAATAACGCTCGCTATTTCGGAGTCGCTTCCAGGCACCGCTAACCCGATTAGTTAGCCGAATGCAGCGCTGGCTGAGCGAGAGAGACACAGCGAGCAGAAGGAGAGAGCAAAGCGAGATAACGCGGGCATAAGTAATTCATCGGCCGATCTCGCGGCGTGACTGGCTGGCTATGGCTAGTGGCGCAGTAATTATGGAAACTTCGACGTTACATCAGCCTTTATAATTGGACGAATCTCTCTCCCTCTCTCTCTCTCTCTCTCTCTCTCTCTCTCTCTCTCTCTYTCTCTTTCCTTCTCGCGAATGCAAGAGGGATGTTGCGAAAAGCTGCGAGGGATGCGAGGTGCGGCGGATTCAGCATCGCGAATCGCATTATGTCACGTCAGTCATGGATCGGTGTACCGGTCTCTCTCTCTCTCTCTCTCTCTCTCTCTCTCTCTCTCTCTCCCTCCTTCTCCCTCGTATCGTGCGATTCGATTTATACAGCGACTCCGCTAAATAAAATAGCTTCCCTCTGCCGTTTAACGCCGGTTAACCGTCATTTAACGACGTTACGCGTCATTTTCGGCTCCCAACGCTGTCGGCCGAAGACGCCACGCTGCGCTTCTCTCTAGAGAGAAGTCGCATCTCCTGCGCCACGATCAGCTGAATTATTCCACGCGGAGATACGCGAATACCGAATTTGCGAATCTGCGCGGTTCATAGCCGGATCACGGTGTAATTCCGTGTTTGTGCGGAGTGGCCTAGATATATGCCGGATGTCGTTTTTCAATCGTCTGTAGCGCGCGTCAGGAATAAGGGATTTGAAAAATTGAATGGCGATCATTCGCGAGAATTTGCTACTCGGGATTATTATATCAGTGGCTTATTATTATTATTAAGCGCTAATCTAATCGACAATGTTAATGTACGTGGTACGTATTAATGTGTAATTAATTGGAAGAAGATTCGAAAGTTAAACGATTCGCCCGAATTCTCTCAGATTAGTGGTAGATAAAAATAATGCATTTTAGGAAGAATTCAATGGCCGATTGGCGAGATTTAACAGTCGGTAATTAAAGAACCAAGAATCCTCCATTAAATTTGGATCAAGGAAACATAGATCCTTCAAAATAGATCCCTAAATTTGTTCGATCTAACGTGTACGAAACATAGCTTCCGAAACATTTAAGCTATTTCATGATGCTTTATCTTTAATCATCACAGATATACGGACAGAAGAACAACAATGATTCAACGTAAATTCTGTCGAGCAATATAAATCTCGATTGAATCTTCAATTAGCAGATACAAGGCAGGAAAAATCGGTGCATCGTTACATTTCCATCTATAAAAATCAGATTAAGATAATTAAGATGAAAGATATGTAGCGTATATAGAGAATGCATGCTCCTATCGATCACAATCGCAAACTGCAGCGGAAATTTACGAAATACGATCAAGGAAAGTGATCAGAAAAGTGCCTCCTTTGTGTTTGACGAAAGATCCCAAAATTCCGCTCTTAAATTCCCTTGTTTTGTTTCCCTTGTTTTGTTTATACGAACAATCATCGCAATAATCGTAATGATCTCAGCAGATTTCCGCTCTCTCATCAAGCAGATTTTGCAATTTATAAAATATTTTATTTCTTAAGAAGCGTGTGTAGCTGCTAATCGATGCAGAATCCAATGTCGCTTCGGTGCGCATACATGACGTCAGTTTCGCGTCACGCTGTATGTCGTTAAAGTGTTCAGTGAACATTTTCTCGCGAAGCCTCCCTTCCCTGAAATAATTTCCGGAGTAGATGTTGCAATTTTCCTCCCTCGACGTCCGGGAATCGTATGTAATATAATTATTAGCGTTAACTCTGTCGCTCTTACGATTCCAATTGCAAAAACGAGCTTCCTTCCACTTTCTGCCAAGAGCCATCCCCGCTTCTGCTTCGCCTACGTACCTTGGTATGATTCATTAACTTTGATCGAGATTACTGGGGCAGGAAACGATTAAGGACAAAAAATCTGCCTACCGCGATTGTAGAGGATGCGCCGGGGAAAAGAAAGAAGAAAAGAAAAAGGCGTGTGCTGGTGGTAGCACACGCGCTTTGACGAAAATTCGCTGGAAACGCCGGAATTTCACGCGGCACCTGATCAAACAATTCCCGGACTCCCCGTCGACTCAGCCGAGGTCGCGATCGATAGCAAGACTCTGGATCGTCGATCCTCGATCTCTCGACTCTCTTTCCGTGCAATATCGCACCGCGAAGATACGCACGAGCATCGCTTTGCCTCCGAATGGCTCGCGAAAGATGATCCTTTTTTTCTTCGTGCTTCTATTCGTTGTATTCGATAAAGAACTGCAAATTAGCTTAGCGAGAAATTGCGTACGGATTGATAGAGAAGACGCATTATCCGTGGAAATAATTAAGAGATTAAAATTCAATGGCAATGTTCTTCGAAGCCTCACAGCAAACGGTTCGATTATTTGGAAACCATCTTATGCCAAACCATCTTATTGTGTTATTAAAATTTATCGATCGCTCTGGAAATCCTTTATACGCGGAAATGCAATGTAATATCGATGAGACCTCGATGCCACAGATACAGATGACTTTATCAAATCTTATAATAATTTTAGTAATAGTCAAGAGCAAGCTGCGAGCGAGCTCTCTGCAACATCATGTAACATCATATTCGTCATATCAATTTACTTGATATCTGTTACAGATTCTTCAGTTATCCGCAATCATCTCGCAATTTGTCTCGAGTGTCGCAGACTTAATAAATCGCAAAGTTATGTAAGTGAAAGTCTAAATAATTATATACATCATCATTTTCTAGTCAAGACGAAGCGCTTGCGGACACTTTAGATGGCGTTTCACGCTAAAGATGCGACTTACACGCGAGCTGTGCATATGATCCAATCCTGCTGATCCTATAACAATCCTTTCCAGCGAATCTCATGGTACATTCTGTATCATCTGCAACATCGAGGACGGGAACTCACCGAGATTAGTTTCATTGGTTTCATCGATCCCCCGTGATCTTTGGATCGCGAAACTGGGAGAGCTCGCCATTATGGCGCGGCCATCGTCGGGACGCCATTCTTCTCCCGATGGTCGTCATCATCGCGGCGCGGCGCGTCTTCTCGGTCGCCACCATCGTCACGGTCGTCGTCGTTGTTGGTTTTCGTCTTCACCTTACTCGTGCACGCCTTGCTCGCCGGTTGAGTCTTAGCCATCGTCGTCTCCGTGGCGTCGCGCGCTCGTTGCTCTCTTCGAGATCGTCGTTGGTTGGATCTCCGTTGAAGGAGAGGTGGGCCGTTCTCACTCGCACACACTCGTCGTCCATGCACGCGCGCACACGCACACGTACACAGCCTCCATCTCTTCTTCTGTTGCCGGCGTCCCTCCACCCCACGGGGGAAAAAGGGGCGCTACTATATCGGTGGTATTTTGGTTTTGGCTCGGCTCGGCCCGCGGCAGTTCTGGGAGTGGAGTTCTAAAAACAGCAGAGGTAAGTCCTGCCTTGCTGCTGCCGGAGCAGCTGCCTGCCCGCTTGCTTCTTCTTCTCCTTCATCATCATCGTTGCCGTCGCGGTACGTCGCGACGTCGCCGGGAACCCTCGCGTTCGCCGTTCTCGCGTTGTCGTCGTCGTCGTCGTCGTCGTCGTCGTCGTCGTCGTCGTCGTCGTCGTCGTCGTCGTCGTCGTCGTCGTCGTCGTCGTCGTCGCTGTCCTCGCCGTGTCTTCCCTTCGATGCTACCGCGGATCCCGAAGATCCTTGTCCTCGCTTTGATCATCCTCGCTCGGCTCGCGATCTCCGCGGACACGCGCGAACCGCAGCTCGCTTCCCGCACACCGCGGTAGCCATTTTCGCGGCTTCATCTCTTCCGGGATTGTCTCCCTCCCTTCTTTCTCTCTGTTTCTTCGTTCTGAGAAGAAACCGCGACACCGATCGAAAACCGAGCCCGCGTCACTTTTGCGACTACCCGCGGTGATCGTCTCGCCGCGCCTCTTATAATACACACCCGCTCTCTCGCTTCCGATGGCGGTTTACTAATTCAGCTTACTACCCAGACTACCACCCGGTCAACCTTCTTTTAGGCACCACCCTGCCGCTGCTCGCTCTCTCTGTTCTCGCGGCATGCCACGGCGGCCGCCTCTCCTGCGCGCATCCCGGTATATCCCCCGATTTATTTCTTTCGCGCGCGGGTATTATTTTTGGTGTCTTTTCCCGCGATTTGTTAATATACCCTCGCGCTCTCGAGCCACCTCTCGTTCGCGATCTGTCTCTTTCCCCCCACCTCCCCTTCCCCCTTTCTCCCTCTCTCTCTCTCTCTCTCTCTCTCCCTCTCTCTCTCTCTCTCTCTCTCTCTCTCTCTCTCTCTCTCCCTCGCTATCCTGCGTTACTTTTCCGCGAGATTTCTTTCTCTCTCTCTCTCTCTCTCTCTCTCTCTCTCTCTCTCTCATATCGCGACCTCATGCTAAAACTGTCGCGTCCCGTGATCGGTACGTGGCTCGCGCTTTTAGTCACTTTGCCGCGAGCGCTGCACGCGCTTTTTTCCGCAGAATTAAGCAGGATCGAAGCTAGGTTCTATCGTCGTCGGTTCTATCCCATCGATTGACGGCAGTCTGATCCTGCCGTCCTCCTTGATGCGCTTATTCTTCTCTCTCTTCGTCTTCCGCCCGTTCGCGTCGCGGTGTTATCGTTTGCCCTCGTTACATGCACGTAGCGAGCGCGCGTTTGTAATGTCACGGATTCGTCGTGGATCTCTCCTTCTTGGAGGGATCCGCAAAGTGGCAATCTACTGGTTGAGAGATATTCCAAATTTCGCCTGATGTAGGCAGCCTATTAGGTGTTAGGTGTATTATGGGTATTGGGGTGTTTGCAATGGCGATCTCTTGTCCGCACGCTGCGGTGCGGACAAGTGTGCTTTCTCGAGTCGATGATTAAGAGACCGGATTCATCTGTCCATCATTGAAGCGACAGTGTCGCGCTCGGGGTCCTTCAAGCGAATCGCTTTTAATGAATCGTTTTTCCTGATCATTTATCTTTCTCGTATCTTTTCAAATCTGGTGCTCTGCGGTCGCGACTAATTCCGATAATTCTGAAAGGAATGAAAGATTTCATTCTGGATGGCTGAGAAATTCTCAGCTTCCTTTCGAGTTGCATCCATCTATCGGATATTGCTGAAAAATGTTGATACGCAGCGCAAATCGCGCTGGAACAGTCTGCTAAACTGATTTAAAACAATCTTTCCCTCGTTCGAGGCATTCAATCGCGAAAGGTCAAAAGTCATCGAATTTGGAGCCCGCGTATTCGATCGCGAGCTCGCGATCGAGCTCTGCAAATTCGCGGCTTCTATATTCACTGCGGATATATGTGCGCAGCTACTATCGTTTAATTTAATTTACTTCCAAGTAATTTCAACCGGAACAAAGCGTTCCCGGAGCTTAATAGGAATTCCTCATATTACCACGTCGTGTGATCCTTAATTCAATTTCCAATTTCCACAGTTCTGATCATCGAGGTATGCGAGTTTAATCTAACGTTTCCCGTATGCAATTTACCATCGCAAATGCGTGCGCGTTTTATTATTTATTTTTTCTCCTTTTTTTACGGCAGTATTTATCAGATCGTGATTCGCGTGAATATTCGAGAGGGATGTTGGCTGAAAGCAAGATATGCAGAAATTTATATTCGTTTCTCAACTATACTTGACGAATTGTCAAGTAATCGTAATCATTTTTATTAAAGTATTCGCGAATTAACGCTCGTCAACGTGCAGGCGGTTCTCGCTATTCCCATGATGACCTTGCTCGATACCATCATGGATCAATCGTGGATGCAGCATCGACGTAAATTCGATGATGCAAATATGATGATCGCCGTAATTACCTTGACTGGATTCCACCCGAGCACGGCCTCCTCTCCTTCCTCCCTCCCCCCCTTCTCTCTCTCTCTCTCTCTCTCTCGCTCTCTCTCTCTCTCTCTCTCTCTCGCTCTCTCCTTCGCTTTCTTTCTTCCTCTTTTGCGAGCTAATGGTGCAGAAAAAACGCACGGCTGGTGGGCGTGCGACTTATTCCTGGTTCGCTATCTTTCTTATTTTATTTTATACAGCCGTGCATAGGCGTGCATTTACGCCAAAGTGTGCTCTTGGTGCGTATTCTAGCCGAATGCGCATCGCATCGCGTCTATTACGTCCAGCGTGAATCCGCGTTTCGTCAACCGCGATGGTCCCGCGCAATGTGCCCGATGACGTTTCCCCGTTATCATGCCCTCAAGCTCGGCGATAAATTTTCAGTGGGCAGTTCGCGTAACGTAGGAATCGTCGCATCGCATGCACATCGTATTGCGTAGAATAACATCGCTTTGATTAACTTGCTTTGATTTTTGCCTGCGTTAATACGCCATATAACCGTAGCTCGTAGAAACTGTTACACTGGAAATTCCTTAGATATCGCATACGCTTTGTGGAAATTCAAGGAATTCCTGCAAAATGGATACAAGTGATGTAATCCAGCAACTGTAATTGCACAGTCAGAGCGGCAACGAGAATCATGGAGATGCAATGTTTAATTTAAGAAACTTTTCTCTTTCTCCTTTTCTCTCCCTTTCTTTTTTTTGTTTTTTTGTTTAATAAATCAGGCTAATTGTCATATTCGTTTGATTTTCCGCGGGGATGCCACTTGATACGAGAATTATTCTTGCGTGACGTTCCATTTCCCGAACCTCGATGAATGCCTCAAATGAATCATTATATCTTTTATCTCCTGGCGACGTCTTATCGTTTTAATCTTGTCATTACTTTGCCTTATTGCTCGATTTTTTCAACAATCTGCCGTGCAAACGATTTGAAGATCGAAGATCTTTCTGCGTGCCTTTTGGCTCAATCTGGACGATAAGTACGGCCAGATGGTCTTGCCGAATGCAAGTCGTGCATTCGGGGATGAAATGTGATTTGCATCTTTCATCTGCTGCGAGCCCACGGTAAAGAGCGTCGTAGTGAAACAGCACTAATTAATTAATTTTCCTATATCGTCTATTCACTTGTGGTCTCTTCATCTCCGATGAATTCTCTTATCTAGCGGATTATGCGCCCGTTATTTACTAGGGAAATCTTACGTTCATACGTGAACATCTCCGCTGATAAAAGAAGAATCGTGCCAATAAAGAAATCGAGTCAATCGGGAATCGCTAGTCGCAGGGAAACTAGCTAATTATTATTGTCTTCCCTGCATTCGAGCGGGGCAGGGAATTTTATTATGAGCAACAATTTGGAGCGTTTCTTCTGGCGGTATGAAATACCGCCCGACTTGCCATAAAGTTGGAAAATAATTTTCCGAATACGGCGATATCGCACGATGTTCATCAAGTCAAGTTGACGTTTCGCATTCGTATCGTTTGTTTTGAGCTTCGAGTTCTTTTGATTTTACCCACGATAACGCAGAAATAACGTCCGGTTGTCAACGACTGTGTGCCCGCGAAATTTTATGCGACCGAAATGCTAAAACGCTAATGAACAACAACGAGCCATGCGGAGCTCGGAGCGAGTCTGCCGGCGATATTCTTGCGTTGATAAAATCGGGCTTGATTAAATCTGACGTTTCGACAACAACGTCGCGGCTGCGAGCGGTATGAAGAGTAATGATTCGAAAATCCGCGCGATTATTTATTACCCGCCCGCTCGATCGCTCAGTATCGATCGCTTCGGTTTCGATTACGGGCGGATTCGGCGGATTTGAGTTGGTTCGTTTCCGCCAAGCGTTTCCAAGCGCGCCTCTTTCCGCTCTTGGAAGCGGAGCTCGCCGCTGCGATTACTCGATAACGGCGTCCTGGCCGTCGTCCTGAGCCATATCGCTCGACGGTTGAGCAGCTTTGCGATCGCGCGTGGCTGACCTCAGCCCGAAACTCCGCTCGGGTCTCCTCGCTCCTTTTCTCTTGACTTTGTGCCAAGTGCGCGGCACGGCACGGCGCGACGCGAGACGACCGAATGGCCGACGCGCTTTTGCACCGCGAGACCCTGACGAAAGCTTCGCGACGCTCGCTCGCGAGAAGCTTCAGAAACGCTTGCGAAACGCGCTGGGGATCCGAAGGGAGATCGGGGACACGGATGGACTCTGGGCTTGTGTCTCGAGAGCGATCTATCTTCGTAGTCGAAACGCTCTCTTTCGGAATCTTCAAGAAAGACTCGTTAGTCCTTTACTTGGAACTTTGCTCGTTCCCAAAAAGCTAATGAGATTATCATTGCGGTCGTTAGGGTCCTCGTTATGTCTAGCGATTCTTCGCGCCGTCGAATCTGCGTCGTAAAAGGATGTCCTGCTGATGTCTTTATAGCGTTTGCAATCGTGCCGATTGAAATATCCGTGAAGCGTAAAGCGATGTCTCGGTGTATCGCTATTTGCTGCTTTGAAGTTTGCTTCGAAGCTTCCCGCGTGCCTTACCAAGCTACGCGAAAGTTACACCATTCGATTAGGATGAAAGATCGATGGTGAAATCGATTCTTGTTTTGATAATTCGGCTGGGATCTCGGCATCGCGATCGCTCGAATCGAGCAACGTCCGATCGAATTGCAAGATCCAAATCATCTTGCTCGCCTTATCGTAATGACGCTATCGTGCAGAATGCGTTTCGGAAATATCTCGTTCTCATTTCTCGTAAAAGTTTCGCTGACATTCTGATCTTTAATTAACGACCATGACGATCAACTGTATAATCTGTATAACTGTAACTGTATAATCAGTCAAGCACTAGTCTAGTTACCGCGAATTATTAATATAGACATGCAAGTCGGAAACATCTCGATGGTTGGTCTGGCTTCTTCGCATTCTCAAGATTCCGTCATCGAAATGTCAAACAACCATGCGAAGCGAACAAAGCCTAACGACGTCTATCAAATTACGTTATCCTCTTGTTGCTCACCACTCGTATGCATCATAATTTTGCACTAGACATTGATTTCCTCTTTGCATATTAACGCGCATTCGCACACTCGCCGTGCCGATCATCATCCGAGCGCCACGTCGAGTTTTTGTTTCGGACGTGTGAAGTTGGAACGCCACGCGGTTTAAAATATTGATCACCCCGAAGGTCGATCCCGTAAAGAACGTAATGGATAAACTCGGGAGATCGCGTTAAACATTCATAGCATTTTAAGTTAAACCTTCTCTTGAAACTTATACAGCATTTATAGACGCGGGATTTGATCCGCGACTCTCCTCCGAGACATATCTCGCTTGCCATTCGCCTCAATGTTGGATGCAGCCTGCATCGTTCCGTTTGTCACATCATTTATAGTCGTTACCTCGTTCTGTCTCGCGATTTTTCACCTTCTCCAGCCGGGCTCGCGATATGACTTCATACCTGTCATACCTTTCACATTGAAATATCATTCGAGTCGCTCAAGTAAGACCGAAGTAATGCATCGTTCCTGATAGTCGAAGCCCTGACAGGCCAAAAACGGAAATAAAACAGCAGACCGCGCGGTTTTCGCGTTCTCGCAGATTCACAATATTTCTCTGAAATATTCCGAGAGGAGAGGATAATATTCACACAGGAAGAGGAATGACGAGGAAGCTACTCATTTCGGGGAGTATTCTCCCGAATCTGCCTCTCATTCTTCCTCTAACTCTCTCTCTCTCTCTCTCTCTCTCTCTCTCGTCGAGCCAGGTCGGCATCCTCGCGTGATACGATTATTTATGAAGCTACACAGCTATATTCGTATCCCACGGCGCGGTTTGTCGTTTTTATCTTCCTCGCGACACGCTGAAACATCAAGTTAATCGACAGGATCTATCGCGCGGTCTGCTGTTGATCAATGTTACCGCGCGAGCAGCGGATTAAGCATAGCCCGTGCTTCGTGCAATATGTGAACGTGCCAGCCGCGTATCGCTCGTATCACTTCGTCTGAAACTCCGTTACTCCCTCGACGAGGGAGCCTCTCGAGCGGCTCCTGCCGCTTACTCCTTCCAGGAGCAAGATGTCCCTCGGAGATGTCGAGACGACGGCGGCAGGCAGGGTGAGCGGATATCCGGTGTGGCAACAGACGCCCGTCTTGACTCGGTGTCGCGCGGAAAGAGTAAGGGAGAGAAAGAGAGAGAGAGAGGGAGAGGGAGATTCGTTAGCATCGTTGGTGCGTTGACTTGGATGGGCAATAGGAGGTATGGTCGCCACCTGGTATTTTCGTTCGGCACGAACGAGGGCCTTCGGAACCCACTTCTTCTATGGGAAGTCAAAGTTTCTTTGCCGCTCCGGAAGGAGAGAGCTTTGGGACAAACATTGTAGCCCCGGTCGATGCGCTCGGCGAGCGCGGGAGCCGCAAGCCTTTTCCGGCGAGCCACTCGAGTGACTGAAGGCGTGTGATTCACGCGATTACCTCCCGTTGAACGGAATTCCAACTTTCACTCTCCGCCGATGTTCGGCGTTCAATGCCGAATGCTGCGAATGCGAAACGAAACGCATCTAATCGCCATCTCGCTTCAGGAAGATACCAGCAGGTCGCGGGGTCTCGACTATTTTCGCGTATTTCCGGATGTGCGTCGCGATAAATCTTGCCTTTATCTCAGCGAGATGATAAGAACGTTCTCTCGACTTGCTCTGACTTGAAATCCGTCCGCTTTTGGAAAAGTGGACGAAAGTTCCGATTGACGAGGATTTTCTGCGGCCTTTCCCTTGCTTCTGCGTTCGGTCTGCTGGGGGAAAACGTAAAATGGGGAGTTGTTTCGGCGGTTTCCACGCGGCGGATGTATCCGTTCATCGTATCCGTTCAATTTGGAGCTTGGAGCTTGTACGTGACGGCGCCTCTTCGCTGATATATATCTCTCGAGATCGCGGTGTTTCAGCGAAACACTCGGCATTTTCGTCCATCATCGGCTGCCATCGATTTCGTTGAACGATGCGCGACGCGATGCGCGAGAAAGACGAGTGTCATCGCATACTGCATCCGTTCTCCGTTCTCCTTCTCTTATCTCAGATTTAGCGATTGTCTTTATCTCGCGTACACGCTCCGCTCGACTTATAATAATGCTTTTCGCTTCGGTTATCTTCCGGTGGAAATATCTTCCGCCTGCCTTCTTGTTACGATTTAAAAATTACGCTTCATCGAATTATCTGCAATGAGATCCGTTTCCACCGAGAATACATCTGCGCTGGCCTTGAGATACATCGGGAAACGTAATGTAAAAGCGATACATTCGAATGAATTATCATTTAACACACTTGTGGATATATATTTCGATAGATTCGATTTTTCAGGCTACGGTTTACGACAGGAACATGCGCCGTCGTGTTATCGCGATCATTGCTCGTGACCGAGCGTGATCATTTTCGTTTATTTATAGAGCGGAATTTGGAATTTTTCGGATGGCGTACGGATTTCGACTTTTCCTGATTTACGCACGTTACCACGATGATTATTAAGATGACAGTTTTCTGCCTTTTATATGTACGCTTTATTCATGATAATCGGACGCGTTATCTCTTTATATGATAATAACATTTTCGTAGTAGTTTGCATTATTCGTAGTTTGTATGATTCGTGTTATTGAAATGATGATGGGACACTCTTCGTGCTTCATACATGATAATTGCTAAAAGTAGTTTGACAAGTCGGTAAGAATCATTAAATCATTAGTATAACTGGATTAATTTCTCTTTTTTAGCTGTTCTTGCTTTCCGTATCATAGATCACAAGTTTTTTTTATTGGGAATGTTTTTTTTTATTGGGAAAAATGTTGATAAGAAAGAAAGGAATCTAACGCGTGCGTTTTTCATCTTCAGCCGAAGCCATCCAGATCTTTCTTACGATCACGCAAAAATATTTTTCACTCGATATTTTACAAATATCTTGTATATCTTCAAAGTTTTTCTTCAAAGTCAAAATCAGACGCGATTATCTCGCAAACGAGATTTGATTTGTCATTTTATTTGAGGAAGCAAGTGCTTGAAAACTACATGAATAGAAGTTTAAAACTTTATTTCAGGTCTAGACTTGCCAATATTCCATGAAGCATCGTACATAATTCATCGCGAGTGAGAAAATTTTAATAAATCGATAAAGCTTTGATTCACGAGATCTGAAAATATGATTGCACATCCACGGGTTAATTAATTTTCATCTCAATCCAGAATAATTATCAGATATAGTAGTTTCGACTAACAATTCAGGAACATCCAGGATTGATCATAATTTTCGAGTATGTGTTCTTTTAAAAATCCCTCTTACCGTATTTATCGGCGAGGAATTTCATTATCCGAGGGATCAATTATTACAGTTCGGCGATAAGGAACGCTTGAAATCGTAAGGGATCTATCTACCTGTCGATTAACATTCGAAATAATCCGGGAAGTGACGAATTATATCATTGAATTATAAACGCAAATTGATAACGTCGCACAAACTACCGGTAGGACACGTCAATCGATCCCGGTTCATATGACGAGATCGTTCGTATGAAAGATAATTGTTTTGCAGCTTAGTTTCGCGAGTCCTGCCGGTCCAACCGTCTATTTTCGTTTCGCGAACTGTCTCGCTCTCCGTCATTTTCGATGCGCTACTATTTTCGATTCGGCGCTCGATCGACCAGGTCACACGGTTAAGCGCGGTTCATCGGATAATGAAGATGGACTTTGCTAGATTTTCCTGAAGAATTTAATATCATTGCTACCGTTGGTTACCGCGCTCGGCGAGTCGTGTACATGTACGTGTACATGTACTAGCGCACGCGTGTGCACGTGCGCGCGAGAAAGAGGGAGAGAAAGCGAGAGAGCGGACGAGAGAGAGAGAGAGAGAGAGAGAGAGAGAGAGAGAGAGAGAGAGAGAGAGAGAGAGAGAGAGAAAGAAGGGACGTCAGATACACCGGGAGGTGGAGGAGAGAATAGCGAGAGGGATGCGACTATAGCATATCGCCCCGATATTCTTATCGATCCTGTCGGTCGGAAGGTATTTGTTACGTTCATTGTTTTTCCTTCGCACCGTCGAGCAAAAGGAGATCACGAGGGCCGGGCATCCCTTTTACAGTGCTAAGGTATCCCGTCATCTCTACCATTTTCTGCTCTTTCTCTTTCTCCACCCCTTGCCGCCTTCCTTCCATCTCGTCCTCCTCCTTTCCCTTTTCCGATATTCTTTTTCTGCATTCCCCCGGGGATTGGCCTCCTCGCCAACTTTCTCGGCCTTTTTTCACGTGGCGATTTAACACCGAAAAAAACGACACGACACGACGAGGAAATAAAAAAAGGGCAGAGAGAGAGAGAGAGAGAGAGAGAGAGAGAGAGAGAGAGAGAGAGAGAGGAACGAAGGGCTGCTCATTAGAATGAATTACCTACTTGCGAGAAATTTATTCCCCTCTTAAAAACTAGATTTAAAAACTAGAATAATAAGTTTCCTCAAGAGCGACACGAACATTTTTTCTTTGCATGTTCGCGGGCAAGAACTAGACTTGTACTCGATAAGAGTACATGCGGGAATGTCGATTGTCGTCGCATCTTTTTTCTCTGATATCTGCATCCCATTTCTTTGATCTCTCGTTCTGATGCGTAACGTTTACGTTTGCTCGCACGATTCCGCCAGTCGCAAATGATGCGAGATTCGAATTGGAAAATAAAATTGCAGATATGTACACATCAGATTGGACAAGTAACAGGACAAAAAGCTTTGGTAATGCGTTGATTATATTTGTGCGACGATTGCAGAAACTCAACCGCAGCGACAGTGAGAAACGGTTCTCTCTCTCTCTCTCTCTCTCTCTTTCTCTCGCTCTCGTTAAATTTTCGAGCAAACAATTTGATCATTTTATCGATGCGAGACCAAAATTGTTTTTACCGAATTACTTTGACCATTTGCACACGGCTCTCTGAGAGCGTTGTCTCAGACAAAGCGATTTTAGTAACGCTAAAGCAATTCTAGATGTTTGTTTTACTCGCGACAAATTCTCCAATAAGAAAACCCGCGCGATTTTGATCGCCATTTCTCGCGACGTTAGCCGCGACCTCGGCAAGCAGGATGTAGAGATCAGAATAGTATAGCAACACAAAAATATAATAATATAATGCCAATCCAAGTAACATCAACCGAGAAAGAGTTGTCGAAGAGACCTGAGATCTATATCGGTCGAGCGGCAGTGCAAAAACGGCGTTAGTTTTCGCACGGCTCTTGCCAAATGTGCCTCATAATGGAATTATACCGTCGTCTATTATCCGTACTTCGCTCCTGATTTGTCATTCCCGGCTGAATGAGTATATTTTCTTCTTCACGTGCATGTCACAGGCGAAGGTACGCGCAACGGATCCATCCGGCGCGTCGCTCCATCTCGCACAGGGCGGCCATGCATAACTTATGCCGTATAATTAAATATCCCTGCTCGTCCACGTACTGATGTGTGGCTCGACGTTATTTTTCGATATTCTATACGGCTCGTGCGAGGCAACGTTGGAAGTTTTGTCATTGCACCGTGAAGCTTCCAGTGCCAAATTTATTCCGTGAGAAATGCAGAGCACGTGAAGCGTGAAATATTATACGAGCTGTAACGGAAATGAAATTTTACAACGTGCAAGATTAGTCGAACTTGCGGTTCACTTTATCCTACGATGCTTCCACGATGCTTCAGGGACGATGAAAACAGAGACAAACGGAATCCGGACGAAGGAAAGGATTACTCCTAGGATAACATTCATATTCCCATTTCATTCTCGGGGAGTAAATAACTTGGGGATCACGCAATGAATATTGTCCGGAGTAAAATTATAGAGAGATTGTTTCCCCGAAATGGATCATTTTCATGACTGCTCTCGATTATTATTCTTCCCCTTTCGCTAAAAGTATTCTATCCGGGTATCCAAATACACGCGAGATCCCCCGATTCCCAGGTGGGAATCAAGGGGAATGGATGGAAAAGACTGTCGCGCAGTCTTATCCATATAAATTCACATTTCCACAGATTGACACATTTATACACACGTATAAATCGGACATCTCGCGTTGAATTCCTCCTAATATCTCGGCAATGTGGAAAGTTAACGATTAAACTTCTCCTATGACGATGTCGCACCATTGAGAGAGTTCACTCTCAACCTATCAACCCTGTTGTTCGCTACGCATCCTATCCGAAACGTTATTTCTGGGCGAGAGCGATCGTCGTCGATCGCGGACCCATTTTAGGCTTATTAATTACTCATACACCTTCCGTTTCTCGTGTCTTCTCGCGCTCGCGCGCTTGCGAGAAATCGATAGACCAGGACATATCGAATTTCTCTCTCTCTCTCTCTCTCTCTCTCTCTCTCTCTCTCTCTCTCTCTCTCTCTCTCTCTCTCGATGGGTTAGGTTGTCCGACCTCCGTAGGGGGACAGCTACATTGCAACTCCATGCATAATGCATCGGCTGGATCCGACCTGGAGTAGATTTATATTTACCCCGCTGTCGGTGATAATTCGTTAAATATCGACAGGCATCGCGCGGGAATCGTGCGAGAGGGCTTTTTACGTCGACGCGAATATTCTATGCGACCCTCCTTTCTTCTCTCCGTCGAGATTTCAGCCTTAGCCGAAGCGATCCAGGCCAGTGCAACAGTTGTGCTTTCGAATTGTGTCTTCGGGTGTCTTCCGAAGCCTCGCGTCCAGGCTTCGCATCGCAATGGCGTGTCGTGTTACGCGAGAACGATATTATATATATATATATATATATATATATATGTATATATTGTAACAAGGAGAACAGTAAAGAGCTTGCTTCTCCGTCCGTTATCTTTTGCGAGTTGTACGATAAAGTGATATCTCTGAAAGCAAAGTTTATGATGGATGATGCTTCATCGGTCATTGTCAGAAGGAATCATCGCTGAAATCCTGGAAAACGTGGAAGAATGCCACGATTCTTTATCGATAACAGCTTCACCGTATTCTTCAGATATTCTCCAGCCCGAGAATAAATTCTATAATTGTTAGAGAAAAAATATATTTTACGCGCACGCACACGCAAAATGCTAATCGCAATGCTTTTGATTTCATTCCGCAGCCAAGGTCTCAATATTGGAAAAGAAAAAAAAAGAAAAGAAAAAAAAGAAAGAAAAAAAGAGTATCGTACTCTGATTGCGCAATCCTGGCTGTCTGCTCGCGCGAGTTCCGAGCATTCATGTTAATGGCGACATGTATCGCGAAAGCTGGCCGCGGTAACGCGCACGTGTGGATATTTTCAGGGCTCGTTATATTCATCAGGACGGATTTCAAATCCGTCGTGCTATCGACCGCGTCTACTCGCGATAGATGGACCGCGAGTGTCGGCGAGTCGATTGACATGCGCGAAAAAACCGCGGTGCTCGATATCGCCTTACAGCGAATCGACGTCAATTTCGGATGCATCCGGTGGAAATCGGGACATTGGTTTTAGATGTCGATGACAGCCTCGCGAAAACTCTTGTCAGCGTGCGACCACGCCGCACGTCTCTCTTGTCATCGAGCTCTGCTGAACGGAGGAGAGGTCCCTTCCTCCGTTTCATTTAGCACTTTTTCATGAATCCTTCCGAAAACCGATAATCACAATGTCCATCTTACTCTCGCGGATTAATTGCGGATTCCCTATCTAGCGGGCGATTATCTGGACCGCTATCGTACGACATTTTCAGACGAAAGATTCCAGATTGCGCGTATTTTCGATATCCCCGCACGTTTCCCCGCCTGCAAATGTCTCCGCTGTCGATAAAAAATCATGCGCAACGAACGCGCGTGAGTGATGAACGGGCCGAGCGTAGAGACTCGAGCGAAAACCGTGGCACTCGTGGAGGAGCTCGAAAAAAAATCGAATCGAAAAGAAGGGGAAAAAAGAAGAAAGAAGGAAAGAAAGAAAGAAAGAAAGAAAGAGAAAAGAACAGCGCACAATGCGATATACGATTTCACGATCCGCGGATCGCGGATTCGTCGCGGGGGGGGGGGGGGGGAGGGGGCCGCGGCGCTCGCGCCCGCGAGTTACGCGGAAATCGAACCGCCCGCGTGCGGATAAAACGCGCCTTCGCAAATAGAAACGACGGCGTGTCGCGCTCCGGCGTGCGCCGAGCCTCTGAATTCGCGGCGCGCCGCGGTCGGCCGCGGTCAGTCTATAACACAATTGTTATTTTCGTCCGGACTCCGGGCCGTACACACGTCCGCTGACGCGTCGGTTACCCTCCCCGTATGAGACGTAGGTCGATTCTTGAACCATACCGCCGTTATTTCTGGCGGGCGGAATATTAATAAGGTGTAAAGATGCCACCTTTATGCGCGTAAACACGCGCGGCCTTTCGCCGCGATCGCGAATCGCCCGCGCGAATCAGCGGCTCAAGTACACAGCGCTCGCAGATGCGTCGTGTCTTTGCTTCTCTCTCTCTCTCTCTCTCTCTCTCTCTCTCTCTCTCTCTCTCTCTCTCTCTCTCTCTCTCTCTCTGCTTTTCTCTCAGGCAGGAACTCGTCTCGTCTCGTTGTCCCGTCAACGTTTGTCCCGTCTGCAATCATGGTCTGTCATAATATTGTAATCGTCATGATCGTCGCGATCGCGAAGGATTTTCTCACCTGCGTTCGTTGCAAAGCTCGTTGCGTTTTTTCCTTTTCGTTTCGTCGGCGCTCGGTTGCGTCGTAGGAAATGCTGTACGTCGCCGTCGGAGATTTAATAATGTCCCGCGACACGCCTCGTTTCGCGAGATTGCAGATTCTGATCTGAGGCTACCGAGAGCCGACGATCGCGGATCGTTTACTGCGCGCCGACGTGACTCCACGCGCGGCGATTGGACTCGTGGCCCGGCGTAATCGCAGAATCGATGTAATCGATGCGCAATTTCTTCTCGTTATCGTTCGTAATTTGTGCCCGCGCTTGCCCGCAAAGCCAAGGGTAGCCTTATTAAAAGGAGATGTGATACACATTACCGAGAAGCGAGAAGACGAAATTGAAGAGCATCGTAACTCTAATTACGGTCCGACCGCATCGAATATTAAGTATGCCATTAGCCGTACAATAAGATAGATTACGAAAGAATGCTCCAGCCTAGTTTACCACGACTGGCTGATCATTGGCCAGTTTTTACGGGGGCGACTATTACAGTTAGCGTATTCCGCTTTTCTGAAATCGCGGGTAGTCGACAGAGCAGATTAATGAATTTTGATAATTTAAGGAGAATGCAAGGAGATGCACTCTCCGCTCGATGAGATTGACGCGCTGTGCGATACCTCTGTCATTTAATCACGCAATTCGACAAAGACTTGATTCATGAAATATCGATAACACGTTAGGAGATATATACAGCAACACAACAGTATATACTCCTCTCTCGTAACTCATCGTATAATTTTCACTCGTGTACATGGCGTGTAAAAACTTTATGCACGCTCGATCGAATCGATGTAATGAAATTGGAATAATTATCGGAATAATTATCCCTCGGCCGAGTCGAGGGAAGGAAAAATATCGATAGGATCGCGAGGATCGATCGATCGAAAGAAAAAGGGAGAAACATTCTCGTTCGTAGCGAACGAGATGCGTTTGTGCTGCTGGAATCTCGAATATCAGACGGACGTCGCCTTGCGTTCGTCTCTCGCGAGAGAGCGGCTCGCGCACGCGTGCCGCTGCACCGACCAGCTGCGAGGAGACACGCGACGGCGCGTCGCGGCCACGAGTGGGAGTGGTTCGCAGGAACGACGCGAGATGGCGCGCGCGCGCCGGCCGGCAGCGATTGGTCATCGGCTGGCTGACGTCGGTGGCATTATCGACGAATGAGCGGACGCGCCACGGTCGACGTATCTCGACTCGGCGTACGGCTGACTCGGGAGACGAGGTGGACCGACTGGTACACGATTGCCAAGCCGCAACGACTCGTTTCCCCCTCTTGCTGCGTCGTATCTCTCTTCCTCTCTCTTACCCTTTGGTGCGCGCGCGCGATCCTCCTCTGTCCATCTCGCTCGTACGCATGCACGCATACTGTCTCGCTCGATTCTCACTGCGACTTCCTCAAATCTTTATTTCAGGCTCGACCGCGAACTCGGGGCGAACTGGTCGAGGCGCGCGCGCGACCGCCCCGGTTTTTTAACCGTCCTTACGGCAAAAGCTCCTCACCGCAAGCTGGCTACCGCCGTCACCGACGTCGTCGTGCATCGTCGTACATAGGAGCGACGTGTGTGCGCCAGGGCAGCACTCGCCGTCGTGGAGAGACGACGCGTGTCTAAATTTGAATACGCTCCGGTAGCATAGAGGAGAAGCAGTGCCGTCCGCGCGTGTTACGTTGTCGGAGCCTTGGTCGCCGTTTTCTTCGCCTCAGCGATCGTCGTCGTCATCGTTGCCGTGGTCGTCGTCGTTGTTGTCACGCGCGTGAAAAGTATATTTTAAGAAAGACGCTCCCTCTCGCCGTGCATCTAGTCAACGCATCTAGTCCCCGCGACCACGTCGCGGATAAAAGCTAACCTATCTAAAACCGCGCGCGCGCGCGACGCCAACAGAGCGGGCACGCATGCACGCACGCACGCACGCACGCACGCACACACGCAGATACGCACATACGCACATACGCACGCATGCACGACGACCTAAGAATAATTCACGACACACCGCGCCCGTCGCGTTATTAACCTCAACATCCCTATAAATAATCGTGCGCCCTTTTGCGACAGTGATTTCACGGCTAAGGTGAAGAAAACTAGAGAAGAGTCGCGGAGAGACTGTGAGCCGGAAGAGCAGTCGCCGATCGTCACACGATAGCCTTTTCTTTTATCGATACGAGAGCGGAGGCGCGCGCGAGAGATCGACTTGTTGCCGACGACGATCGTGAAGAAGCAACACCGTCGCGCACGACGCACGCAAACACGTCGTGTCCCGTGTTGGCGCGAACGCGCGGAGAAGGGAGAACGCACGCGTAAGAGAAAGAGCGGAGTCCGGCGGAGGAGAGTGTGTGCCAAAGAGAAAAAACGCTGATAGAGAGACATCGTCGGCGTTGCCGACGGGTGAGAGAGCGAGAACAAGAAAGAACCCGTGGGTGCCTGCCTGTCGATTCGCTCGTTCGTACAGTCTCGCCGACTGGCCGACTGCTATCAGCAACCGACAGCGTGGATTAGTGTGCGAGAATCCGCATCCGGTGACGAGGTGGAGGAGAAAGAGAGAAGAAGAGAAGAAGCAAAAGCAGGAGGAGTAGCAAGAGCAGCAGCAGCAGCATCATCATCATCATCATCATCATCATCAGCGGCAGCAGCAGCAGCAGCAGCGGAAAGTTTTGTTTTGATCGACGAAAACGATCGGCGCCGCCGTCTCGCGAGATCTCGCTCCTCTCACTGTATCTCGACGTGTGCGGTCGACCGCGGGGGTTGCTGTATCGCGCCGTGGCGAGATATCGATCGCGCACGCGGGACCATTGACGTCGTTCGCCCGTCGTTCTGGAGAACGGTCGAACGGTCGTGAGAGAGAAACGAAAAGCAGAAGAAGAAGAAGAGGAAGAAGAAGAAGAAGAAGAAGAAGAAGAAGAAGACGAAGAAGAGGGACACAACGAGACGAGACCAAGAAGCGAGCGATCGTTAGCTCCGTCATCGGCGACCCGGCGCTCCTTTAACGGTGTGTGTGGTGCGCGCGCGCGCGCGCGCGTACTCAACCGCGTGCCTCGTCGTCCTTCGCATCGCCGCGACACATCGTCGTCAACGGTGCGTGCGTGCGTGCGTGCGTGCGTTCGTGCGTGCGTGCGTGCGCGCGCGAGCGAGCAAGCGCGCAGTGTGTCCTCGAGCGAGATCGCGATCGCGGTGCGGCGTGTCGCGTCGCGTCGCGGCGCCGATCCCGAGGATCGTCCCGCTCGTTCGTCCGCTGATTGGTTCGTTCGTTCGTTCGCTCGCTCGGCCTCGCTCCCGTTGACGCTCTCGCACGGGGGCGATCGATCGATACGCGGCACGGACGAGGCGGACGGTCGACCCATCGACTCCGTCGTCATCGTCGTCGGCATGCTCCGCTGATGATCCGGTAGGAGGCTGTGTCCGGCTGTGAGATCCGGTGAGTTTACCAAACGCAGTAGCGGCGGCGGCAGCGGCGGCGGCGGCGGCGGCGGCGGCGGCGGTGGCGGTGGCGAGAAAAAGATAAAAGGGGGAGAGCGACCAGGGGAGAAGGAGGGAAAGACGGAGGGACGGAGGGAGAGACTCTTTCGGTCACGGTGAATCTCCATCGAGATTCTCTCCTCTCCTCTCCTCTCTCTCTCTTCCCCTTCCCCTCCCCTCCCCCTCCCCCCTTCTATCGATGTTAGGTATGCGTGTGCGTTTTCTTGGACCGCGTCCAGGTCGGTATCTCGAGCGCGTCTGTTCGCTCGGCGCGCTCGCCGAGTCTCGAGATTTCTCGTCGACGATGACGCGGTCCTCGGGGAGGCCATCTGAAACCTCCGCTCGATGGTAGTGGGAATCTGGTCCGGAGACGAATCATTTCCTTGGATGTCCTCTGGCGTTCCCCCGACCTCCTCTTTGGATAAAGAATTGCGATTCTTTGTTTCAAAGATGTCGCTTTATCTTTCGCGTGAGATCGGCGCGTGCAAACGAAACGCGCAAATGCGGTGAAACAATGTTTCACGCGTAGGAGACTGCTCGTTGCATGAATGTGTGCGAGTCCCTCGCTGGGATTTCAATCCTCGACACCATTTTGTCATAGTAATAACGCTAATTCGACGACGCTGAATAATAATGGCGAGTAATGCGCTAACGCCGATCGTAACGCGCCGTCAATTTGATCGCAGCTGCCGCTGCGCTCCGGCTTTCCGCTTCTAATTCGATATCTCGAGCCTTGTCTCTTATTCAATGCGCCGTAATTTCATAATCATTCCCCGAGTCTTGGATCTGACGTTCCGTGATCGGAAGCCCGAATCCGTGAAGATACGATCCTCCCGAGATATCGCGAGATGTTCCCCGCGATATGGCTTCCGATACCGCCGACTGCAAGGGATCGCGCTCGCTGAAATCGCGACTGATAAACCCAAAGTTTCGCAGGTGGGACGATCGTTCTTTCCACGATTGCCTCTCCGATACGATCAATCATTTCCATGCTGATGACTGGGATTAATCACACACGCCGATAAGGCTTCTCGTTTGAGAAGCGTGTACGTTGCATATTATATCGTCCGCGGTCTCTATCTAATTTACGGCAGCGGCATAAACTCGCGAGGATTATGTAATTGGCGCGTTACGTAATTAACGGCTCGAATAAGGAAATTAAACGAGTAGGCGTGCGACCGATGCGTGAGATCCACGAGAATGCGAGAATCGCGGACGAACCGCCGCTGCCCAGATTTTATTTAGGAAAGCCCATATGTTCCCGAGAGATGACCTATTGCGTAAGCTCCTTCCGCCAGAATTTCTTCAAAATTCCACCACGCAAACGGACTACTGAAACGCGCCCACGCGATCGCATCGATCGACGTTCGTCGACGACTGCCTGCGGATTTCCCGCAATGGGGAAGATTTCGATCACAGATTCCGGATAACCGTGATCCCGTGATAATTTCATTCACGCGGGAATTTGCCGAGGATTCTACCTCTGTCCAATCCAGCCAATCGAGTCATCCAAGTAGGATGATGATCATCGTCGAGCTGCATCCGATTGCGCGTCACGACGTGAGCGAGAAATTTTTGCGATTATTTCAGCGCACAAAATGTTTACGATACGTAAACGTGCGTCGCAGTTTTACGATGCGTTTGCAATCTTAGCCCCGAAGAGAGAGAGAGAGAGAGAGGGAGAGAGACGCGGTCGAGAGTAAACAAGTACTGACGCATAGATTAGCATAACAAAGCGAATTATGCGTATCGGAGCGAAAGAATCAACGATATAAGACGCGACCGTTCTTCGGAATCGGCGATTGTTGTCGGGTCAGTAATTCCTCCTCTCTTCTATTCCTTCTTTTTCTCTTCTTTTTCTCCTAAACCACTCCTCCTCCCTCCCCCCGCATCGGTATATATCATACCGACTTTGCTAGCTTGACCGAGAAAATAATGGGGATCCCGGCTCTCTCGCTCTCGATTAAAGACTCGCCCTCCCTTCGTGGAACGCGCGCGCGCGCGCGCGCGAGAGAGAGAGAGAGAGAGAGAGAGAGAGAGAGAGAAGAGTGCCCGGTGTCCAGCGTGTAATCCGAGGATCACGCCCGTGTGATAAATTATACATCTCCCGAGCACGAGGGAGACTTGATCGGATCCTTAAAACAACGTTCGATGATTTAGAACGCGCGCCCGGGATATTTGAAGAGCAGAAAATCCTGTCGTTGATAGGGCGATTGGGAGAATCATTGAGCGATCGACACGACCGAATTGTTTTACGTTCGAGGTCGAGGCTCCTTCGTATCGATATCTCGATGTTCTCCGATGAATAAACAGCTCTCGATGGCCGTCGTGATCGTCGTCTATTTGCGTGAAATGTCTCGTTGCAATTATGTAGTCATTTGCTCCGTCTATTGTCGTAGCACGCGGAACGGCTCGTTCCCGACGTATCTACGAGATATTTTCCACGGCTTGGGAGTTTAACGTTTAACTTTTATTACACCGGCCGGCCGGCTCACTCGAGATACCATAAATCATCGGTGATCATTTTGACCGTCCGACCGGCCATCCAGCGATGGAATACCGCGGAATCTGCGCAGGTTGCACGCGAGTGCATCCTCGTGAGAGGATTCAGTCGGAGTACGCGCGCCGAGGATGAGATGCACGGGATGAGAAGCATCGGTAGATCGATGGATAAAAGCTTATTACGCATTCCGCGACTCGAATCGCCCGAGGAAACCAGAAGATGCATGGCAAACAACTGATGAGACATTTCATGCTAATCCCGCAGCGGCAAGAGGCCGCGCCATGTTTCGACAATGCGCGACAATGCGCCATTACGGCACAGATGAACACGCGTAACAGGATCGATTCCGTCCATTCCGTCTCATTCGAGCTGAATCACCAGCGGCGAGACGGTTTGGAGAGTCAACGTACGAGATCGAGATCCAACATCGCCGGGAGGATCTCTGGATGCGATGGACTGGACGTTCCGCGTACCTCTCGCTCTCGCGTTTCATTGTCTCGATGACCCCGCTATCTCGCGCGATAATCCTTTAAATTTGATATTGATATCATCACGGGGGGAGGGGGGGGGGAGAACTCGCGCAATCGACCGACCGAGATAAGAGTGCGACTTATCGGGCCGGGCCCGCGCCCTCTCAGCAGTATTCGCATAATGCTCTCGCCCTCTCCCTCCCTCTCCCCCGCACCTGCAGGACCCGATCCGATCCGATCCGCGTCTCTCGCTCGTAGACGGCGCGATTATTAATCCGCACGTTACGCTCGTGACGCGCGACCTAACGAGAGAGATGCAAATGAGCTCCACGTGTGGTGACCGTCGTCCATCGGCCGGTTCGTTCTCGCGTTCCTTCCGTCCGCGCTCGCACGTTCGCACGTTCTCGCCGATCCGCCGATCGAGAGCGGCGTTCGATGATTTTCAGTTTTCTTTCTCTTTTCTTCCCCCCCCCCCTCCCCCCTCCCTTTTTCTCGTTCCTGATCCTGCGGGGTGAACGTAATTGCGTCTCGCGTAATGCGGCGAGAGCCTCGCGAGAGCACGACGACGACGCAGGAAGACTGAATTCAGCAAGAGAGAGAGAGAGAGAGAGAGAGAGAGAGAGAGAGAGAGAGGACTGTAAGAAAAATCCGCGGGTTTTACTTGCGCCTTAATGGCGCAAGGCTTTGTTTTTTCTCTTCGTTTTCCTTCAACGCCTCGCGATCGCTCTCGGCGCGTAGCCGCGCGCGTTTCCTCGCGAGCGAGCGAGCGCGTTGCAAGATCGCAACTTTGTTGGAATATTACGGGCGGGATGCTCGCGGTTGACGTGACGCGATGTTTTATCATGTTAATATTTTCACGGCTCTTTTCGATATGCCGGCGAGATTGCCGGTGACGTGAGCCGGTAACGTTGGCAACCGACTTTTGCGTTTCGCGCTGCGTTTTATTCGTCGCCTGAAGTTACTCCAGCCTAGTTCCGGATCAAGTCCAAAGCGGAGCGAGAGCGGTTAACGAACGATCAATTGATACCGAGTGGCCGAATATAAATTCTAGCGCATTACGTAGCTTCAATAGCCGGCGAGAGCGGGAGAGAGATAGCCGTGGCGATTTCAGCCGGTCGATTTCAACGGCGCAAAACTCACGCCGTCTCGGCCGCGTCGGCGTTTGCACGTGGAAATTATTATAATTTCTCTTCCCATATTGTCTTATCGCGCTCTGCGGAGCGCGATTATTCCTCATTCGTGCCTTTTTTCCCCCGCGTTTCCCGTCTCAAGGCGCTATAGACCAGCCCGCTGCCGGCTAGCTGGTCGGCTGCTGCTGGTCGCTGACCCTCACTCAGTAAGTAGTGGTGCACGCTTTTGTATAATAAACTAAATTCGATCGTGGGGGACACGTCGTGCTTTTCCTAGATCCGTCCGCGTATCGCCGGTAAAGATAGCGAGGCGGCCGCTACGCCGCTTTTCATTCACTATTCGCGCGCGCGTAATAATTTATTCCCATCCGCCTTCCAGCCCCGCGAAGCTGGGAATGCCCGTTGCACATCGCCGTTGTTGTGCACGTGTCGATCGATTACATGCGTGGAGCATCGATTCCGCGCCGGGTTGCTCCGACAGCCGCGACGCTCTTGCGCGAGCAGGATTTCAGATTTCCTGGTTGCTCGAGGATGCCCTCGTCGCTTTCCCGTCCCGCGGAATTTGCTGCGAGCTCTTATCCCACAAGAGAAGAATTGTCCAGTTTCTCGGAAAACGGACAGGCGCGTTTCAGCGATCGCTCGATGCGCGCGGACTTGTTTTCCGTCCTTCCGTCGTAATCTCGCTCGCTGCTCGTTTTTCATTGAGAGGATCAACTGCTGATCCGATGCTGCTCGATGCTGTTTCTACCAAATTGCCGAATCGCTCTCGTCGCTCTCAGCGACGATTAACGAATCCGCGCGCGCGCGGGATACACAGCAGATGGGCAAGTGGCGGTTTTTCCTTTCCTTCCAGCCAAGGTTCTCGCATCGGTTCGATGACGTTCGTAAACACGGATTCGCGACCGATAATTCCCTCTCCTCGCGAGTGCGCGCGCGCGCGCGCGTATAGACACAAGCGCGCGCGCGCTACGTAACGTAACGTCTGGCAGCGCGATGTACACGTAAAAACGGGCTGGCTTTAACTCGTCGTTCTAATTCTAACTCCCGGACTATATTTACTGAGGCTTTTCCCATTCATCGCGAACACGCGATGTGTCGTTACGTGAATTAACGCGGCGCGGTGCGGCGCGCCGTTTTACTCCGTTATTTTCGTCGCGCTTCATTTTACACCACGTCGCGTATCAAGATCACGTTTCATAATCGCGCACGCACGAGACGCGATCTAATCGCGCGACGGTTGTCCTTTGCGCTTTCCCCATTCGCGTCGGTGGATGAACAGACAGAGAGAGAGAGAGAGGACTGCCGGATAGAAGCGGATAGAGACGCGCGCGCGTGTCATCTGCCGATTGATCTTTATTTAAATAAATCCTGGCTTGATATACGCCAAGGCAAGAATGCAAGAGGATGTGCACGCCAGCGATAGCGAAAGTGCCGGATGCGACTGGAGCAAATTTTCCGACTTGTTTTCCCATTTTCGACGCATCGCCACGTGAGCCCGAGAGTACGGGTTCTGTTCGGGTACATCGCGCTCCGCGATGCTTTTAGGAGATTAAAAGCAGAGGAAGGAAAAAGAGAGGAAAGCGCGATGTCGGGATGCAATAATTAATTGCCGTTACAACGTTTATCGCAATGCGCGACATTTCGTCTGTCCTCGGGTTCCGGTATCTCCTCAACTCGCGGAATTTAACGCTCGTCCCGCTCTCGTGTTGCCGCCGCGAGATGCCGAGATCTCCTGCTGCACTTGAGTTTCTCGAAAGAGACCGACGTAAACAGAAAGGGGAAGAGACAAAAAGAAGAAGAAGAAGAAGAAGAAGAAGAAGAAGAAGAAGAAAGAAAGAAGAACGAGGAAACGCGATGTATGCATAAACTGCTTGGCGTTAATTACATATGCGCCGAGCGCCTCGCTATCGCGAGACATCGAATGTACGGACATGATGCAGGAATGAGTCGAACTCGTTTCGTCGTGTATCTAACGGTCGGTGTATACCTAGCATCTACCTTACGTAACGTTACGCGGCATTTAGCGCGATATCAGCGCGATCAAGACGCAAACGAGAATGGAGCGCGAGATAACTCGGCGAGTAGAGCTTCCAGATCCGCGGCGTGCTTTCCTTCCGTTTCCCCCGACAGCGTACAAATTCTCTTCATGTTTGCACGGGGGAATCGCAAGGGGACGTCCAGGTACACCAGGTACACTAGAGATAACGTGATCAAGCTGGCTCGCGACCGATTCATCTCTCCTCGCCGCGTCTCGCGCTCGCGTCGAATGCGCTTATTGTTCGATGCAAGCGCTTTAGCGTTTCGTTATCGTTTATCGCCGCTATTTGCCTATCGTTTTCGCCGCAATGCCGTGCATTTCCTCACTGCAGCGAGCCAGCGAAAAATTTCACCGATACGCGTGAAAGCATTTCTGAGAGACGTGCATACGGCCGCTCCTTCACCAGAGACGGACCAAGAGCGTCGCGTGGCTCCTCGCTCGCTCCTACGAATCAACAATTACGATGTTAATCACGTCCTCGTGCAAAGATCGATGAAGAAGACCGATCGCTCTCCGCGCTGCCAAAGAGAGGAACAACGGCGGCGACCGTGAAAAAAAGAACGCAAGATTCCAGAACGACCGCCACGTCTCCCGCCTCCCGCCATTCGCTCCCGTTCGCACACCTCGATTAATCGCGCTTCTCTATCATCAAGACATTACCGGCGAGAGCGCGCGAGCGAGCGAGCGAGCGCGGATGCACCCGTGTGCATACCCGCCGTCGCCCCCCTCCCTCTCCCTTTCCCTCTCCCTCTCCCCCTCTCTCTCGGTCGCGCGCGCAGCGCGTCCGGATAGGAGAGGAGGAGGAGGAGAGGTGGCGGAGGGGGAGAGCACCTGTGCAAGGTTGAAGAGTACCAGCACGACGACCACTCCTTGTTTGTCCGCAACCTGTTAACGCGCCGCCTGCTCGCGTTGTCAGCGCAACCCTTCTCGCCGTTCAACCGACGGGAAAACTTTAGGGCGTGTAATCCATCCATCCATCCCCCCCTYCCCCCCCTCCCGCCTCCCCTACCCGAGGTCGGGCCGGCCGGCCGTGATCATCCCGGATTATCGTTCGTCGTCGTCTTTCTGAAATCCGCTGTTAAAGCCGGCCGAGACCGCGCGGCCGAGAGATCGATCCGCTGACGCAGATCCGCTTCGGCGAACGAATGGGGTGTTGCTGGTGGTAGCGGTGACGGTGGTGCGACGCCAGCGTGTGATAGGGTTCGCTCTGTCCCTCTCTGTCTCGCGAGGAGGAGCCCTTCTCCCTTGGTCGCCTCGAACGAGCGTTGCGTGCAGGCGAAGGCCTCGCGCGTGTTGCGTTTTAGCGCAGCGGATGAATGAGGGAGCGCGGATGGTTGGTTTCGCTCGCGGAACGCGAGATCTCGCGTTTATCTTTGAAACCTCGCGACTGATTCGTGCGACTGCTAACCTTCGCTGAGATGACACGGATACGGAAAAATACTTCTCAATCTCAATTCAGAGATAAGAGCTGGCCGAAAGGATCGAATAATCGTTCTCTGCTGCGTTTAGTGTACAGACACGCAATGTCATGGCATCGGGGATTTGGATGAATGGAACGGATTGTTGCGATCCTTACTGGAGCTTGTCTCTTTCTCGCGAAGCTGCCTAGCGATCTGCCTAGCAAGTAAAGCTGTCGCTTTTCTTTTGTAGATAAAGCGCGCCGATGCAACGACGAGAAGACTCGTTCGATCCAAGTTTATTGGACGATCGAGTTTGTCGATTGAATTTCAACATTACGAGATTCCATCCGCGGGATCAATTATGCGCGGATTACGTAATGGAAATAGTGGCCCGTGTTCTTTTTAAGAACATGAGATACAAGTTCTCGCTAATTTTATACCATCGGCGCTCTTCTTAAGGATTCATAGAATGTCGGACGAACGGATGAGCGAAATGTAAATACGCGATTCGATATGCACATAATCGCGTTTATTCTGCATATCCTGCTTGCCTGCTCGATCACATTGCAAATATTGCGAATTATTGATACGTGTATATTCTAAATGCGCGTTCTCTTGGATCTTCTCAATCTCGCGCGATCATCTATTTTTCTTCGCGAACTTAAAAATTCGCTCGCTGCGCCTGACCTTTCGTCGCTACTCATTCGTATCAATGTAGCGATAAAATTCTTGGGCCACAACATCGCCAACCGAATACTTTATCGGACGGTATATTGCACAATGAGATAGTAATTCGTTATATCGCGAGATCCTTCTTATTTTTTCAAGATTTCAATAATTCTCATTGCGTTTGTGTCTCATATCGCTGTTGATTTTTTAACGACGATCGCATGATTTCCCATCTCGAAAAGCGTAAAAATGTGACCGATTAAGTAAAGTAAAAAAAGGTAAAATACGATAAAGATAAAATAATGTATTCACATAAGAATGTATTAATGTATTAATCGCTTCTCGATTAGACCCCCCCCCCCGTACATTCTCGATGTCTCCGCCGCCAGCTTTGTAATTTACGTAAAATATCATTTGTTGTTATTTTGAAAATTTTGCCGTTTCGGGATCGATTCATCCCGCGACGTTTTCAATTTACTCGTTTAATTATGTCATACCATTACATTCGTCGATTTCTTTTCGCTCGTTCGTTCCGTCTTTTCTCAACGCGCGCAACGTGATTGTTCTATATTTTAAATGGGGCACGAGGGAGGTCTTTTGCGTCCATTAAGGGTACAAAAGGAGTTTCGGTGGCACGTGGAATATCGTATTCCACTGTGCCGCATCGATCCACGTGTTTACGCATTTAGGACACGGTAATGGCATTGAAGTAATAATCGTCTTTGTCAACTTCGCGAAACCATCTCGTGTCTTTCCCTCCTGAATTTTTCTCACGGCCCTGGCACGTAATGATCTTTTTACCTATCACGATACATCACCTTGATGGAATCTGCATTTTTCAGGATACAGTGCGCACTGCACAGAATATTGCAGAAGATCATGGAATTAATTCCTTATATAAAGGCTCTAATCTAATCCAAGTGTGTACGCGCGCGCGTAAGTGCGAAGTTTATCGGTCTAGCTTTTTCTTTTGATATTGCAGACTAAATTAATTGAGAAGGAATATTGCTGAAATTTTTCTAACTTTCTAACGAAGATGACGACACGGAATTACATCGATAAGACTCGAACGTCTAAAGAAGCGATCGTCCAAGATCGCTGCGAATCACTCGCAGGGACTACCTGCGGAGTTTTCCCTTGAAGGCTCGAAGGGCTTCTTCGAATCTTGCCGTTAAATTTTCATCGCGATGGATCGAAGCAATTAACACCATCTACCATCAATGCGGCATATGGTTGCGAGAGATAAAGGAATCGCTTTCTATTTCCCAGCTGACGTCAACCGTTCGTTGTTGCGTGCTACGTTGTTGTCGAATACAGAAGCTCCTCTAATTGCTTCCATTACCTAGACACCGATGTTTCCATGATTATGAGGAAAGGAAAAGGATCTGTATTCTCCGTCGCAATAAGCGATTTTGATAGCGTAATTTGCAATTGCGATCGCGACGTATCGATATTCGTTGTCTTTAATAAGCGGAGATGCAACTTGAAGATTTCCTTCTTTTATGCAAATCTAATCGAGTGCCTCGTAGTTTTAGTTTTCCTCGTAGTAATTTTCTAAATCTCTAGCTTCTAGCTGATCCTCGTTGAGCTGAACAGCTCAACTCTCAATGTTGAGTAGGATTCGTGGTACTCGTTCATAGTTTGGATTCTAATTCTACTCGAGGATTCGCTCCCTTGTTTTTTCACAAGAGTCATCCTCGTCGTCGACATTAGGTCGTATCGTAACAGCATTTTATGTAACAGCACAACAATGAACTCAATTAATTCCGCCATTCCGTCGGTATCCGCTTGACCCGTCTTCATTTTGATATGCTATCTCCGATATCACGGTGTTTTTAAATCGTGTGTCCACATCCGATTCGAATCCTGTTGCTCCGAGCAACTGGCTGCTGAAATCGCCACGAGTAGCGAACGGATCCGCTCCTTTTTCGGCAAAAATTTTTATTCCGCCCTCTCTCCCYCCCYCCCCCMCCCCCMCCCCCCAYCCCCTMCCCCCGGCCTCCCCGATCCGCGCGAGAGGTCAATGAACGACTCGCGCCTGCCGCGAGTCAATCACCGATAATAAAATTGCAGACACGACGCTGTTTAGTACATTTCGCATTACGCACCCGTACGCACTTGCCGAAAGCAATTTGAATAATACGCGAAGATGAGTCATCGTCATTGCCGCGCGATTGGCGCGAAGAGTTTTTCGCGCCGCTGCTCTCGCGGCGGGTTGCACGACTCTCTCTCTCTCTCTCTCTCTCTCTCTCTCTTCCCCCGTATTATTGGATCATTTCTCTCACACGCTATCATTTACGCCGCCGGAGAAGCTGATAAGAAGACCTTTTTAATTCGATGCCGCCGTTAGACACGCGCGCGCTCGTTTCCCCTCTGCCAGCTTAATCTTCCGATAATTGGCAGCTAAATAATTGAGCGAAAAAGAGGAACCCGCGTCTCTTCTCTTCTCTTCGGTCGTCCTATCTCCTCCTCGACGGCAGTCCCTCGATTGCAGAGCTCTCGAGAAAACAAGCCAAACTTTTTTCTCCCCCCTCCCCCTCCCCTCCTTCCAACGCGCGTTTCTTCGATTCCTCCGGAGCCGGATTAAGCGCGAGCAAATATAAGTCCGCTCCGAAATGTAAGTTTCGCTATTCGCAATTTGCTATTGCAATTTGCAAGCTTGCCGAGGCTGGCCGAGGCTGTTTCTGCTGAGTTTCAGAAACACGACGAAACACACGACGCCCGCTTCTTCCCACGACGTTGTCCTCTTCCGGGCACAGCCGGAAGGCCAAGTTTTTTTTTTCTTTTCTTCTTTTTTTTTTCAGCACAGCGGACAACGCAGCTTACGACGTTCCTCTGTCGGGCGTCGCGAAAGTACATTCTTCTCGTGCCATTTATTTCTCGTACGAGAAAATTCAGTTATCTCGTTTATCTGAGAATAATATTTTTATTGCGCCTATCTGAGCGGAACGAGTTATCTCGGGTTAGTAAGCCGTGCGATTACCGTAAAATTTTACGAGTTACGTGTAAAATATAACGACTTAACGCCCCGTAAATTTTGACGGATGATGAATCCTCCCCGCCTCCCCTCCCGCCCCCTCCCCCTGCCCCGTCCGCTTCTGCCCTCGCCGCCGCAGCGAGCTCCGTCTTTGGCGATAATTCGTACGCGCCGAGAGAATTGAGTTGATCAAAGTGCGCTAATCGCGCCTTACGCGAAAATTGAGCGTAACTTAACGGACTGATATCGCCCGCGCGACGAGGCGGAGCTTATTTTTCGCCGGTAAAAGAAGCCGTCCGCCGGCTTAAATTAGTCGCCTTTCTTCTTGTCGACGATTTTATTTGTAGGCCCGAAACGTTTAATTCGGTCGCGCTCGCGGCTAATTCTACACCGCGCCGTAATAGTGTAATATTTATAGCGTATTGGCGTAATATCGTTGGTTTAATATCGTGCGGTAACATTGTCGTCGTAATTTCAGCACGTGCTGCGATGACAATGCCAAGTCTGTCTTGGGTTGGTAGAAAATTCCTGCGACTAACACAATTCGCGTAGAGAGGAATTTGGGAGAACCCGAAGAGACGCTTGGCGCGACCTGGGCTGATTGTAAGAAATATTAGACGTACCAGACGCTGTGTTGAAAAGAATGCTGACGTTTCATTAACAAGGAATAAACGATCAATCGGCACGACCAGCGAAAATGCATTCCTATTGTGACGAATTTAACTTTTTATTGGGGACCGCGTCAAGTTTGTTAGACATTTAATAAACGTTCGGCTACTTTTACGAGATTGCTCGTCTCACGTAGAGTACGTACTGCGATCTCCCTTCCATCTTCCTTTCCCTTCCTTCCCTTTCTCGCTGTGGATGATCCCGATGATCAATCCCGATGTGCTCAATCGACTTTGAAAATTTTTCGAAGCTGCATGCCAGAAAGCCGTTCGTCGAACGATCTACGACGACGTTCGTCACTTGCCATTATAACTTGCCATTATGGTGCATATGTTGTCTTGGAAAGAATCAACGCGTTTTCACCAAAATGTGAACAATGATAAACATCAATTAAAATTCGGTCAAACAAGATCGCGTTTGCTTAGCACCGCTGAAGGCGATAGAATGGAGGAAGGTGCTACTGCCTAAGAATGAGATACAAAATTCGCTGATAGTCGAGGATTACTGACAGGATTTCGCCGACTGATTCGGTCAATGATGTCCCTACTGATCGATTGAAGAGAAACGCATGCACCCTGTGGGTGTCTCCGAGAACTTCCGCTATATTCGCGCACAGAAATACATGGCCGTTTTCCAAGAGCGCATCGCCACGTAGCGCTTGCCTGAATTTCGTGAAAAATTCCGCGGTATTAGTCCTCGTTCGCACCAAATACTCAATTATCAGTGCCAATTGAAAGGCACACTCTCCCATAACGAACGCGCGACGTCGTTCCCTTTTGTTGCGCGTGAAAGCCGCAATCGCGCAATGGTAAACGATTCGACACTTTGTTCCCTCTCTCTCTTTCTCTCTGTGAAGCGCACCGTATGCCAGGCGGTAAAAGCTCCGCTTTTGCGAACTTGCTCGTACGCAACGGCGGAATCGATACGTATGAAAGTGACAGCGCGCGCGCGCGCGCGCGCGCGAGTTTCCCCATTCAGTATTAGGTTTTAAAGCGCGGTCCAGTTCTGTCGCTTCTCGGAGAGGCTCCTATCGCGTCCTGTGTTTATCGTCGACGTTTCCACACGGCGGCGGCCGGCGCGTTAAAACGCATTAAAATCCCTCCGGCGGAGAGACGCGCGGCATGGGAAATGAGATGAATTTAAAAATGAAAGCGGCCTTATCGCTGCTGGAACTTTCGCTCGCGGAGAGCGGCCCTTTCGGGAAACGTTCCTTTCGAATCGACGGACTCGAGTGTGCAGGCCCGTCGATATTCCATTAAACGCCAACGCAAATTTTCGTCGGGTTTTCCATCGGTCTGCCGTCGTTTGAATTTGCGCCTTGCGCCGCGGAACTTGCGAGATTGCGCTTCGATCTTTTGATGATTAATTTTCCATGCTGTACCTTCCGCGCGCTTCTGTTGCCGTAAGCTAATTCGACGTGTTCTGTGCGAGATGTATCTAAATATATGCTAAATGGGTGTTTTCTTTGTTGCAGTGTTCTTATTATTCCATCCAGTGGTTTCGAAGGCTCGTCTCTCATCCAAGACGTGGTGCAACAATGGGTCGAAAGAAGATTCAGATTTCGCGTATCACGGACGAACGAAATCGTCAGGTAATTATGAGCGTTCGTAATTAGTCGCATGTGCGACGCTTCTCGTTTATATCACGGTTTAGTGCTAATTGCAATCAGTAGACGCGCGTGTTTCCGGGAATTGCAACGCGAGAAACGTATTCGTATAACAAAGTAAATAAACTCCAAAGGTCATTTCGCGCTCTCGATTCTCACAGAGAAATGTCACGGCAGAAATGTCTAAGATGTCTAAGTAAGTGCACAAATATCGCTATTTTTACGCGTGTTCGACAGCGCGTTAAACACACAATCAAGATAATGATCTTGGATAAATAGACAGCGCGTAAATAACCGTTGTTTCTAGCTATGCATTTCTTTTCTTTTGGTAGATTCCTCTCCTTTTTTCTCTCCACCTTCTTAAAATGGGTATAATCATCACTTTGAGATGAGCATGAGAGACCGGGCACAGACGCAATCTAATTATTTATATAATCTCACGTAACAGATAATTAATTAAAACGATGACGAGTCATGACGAATCCGCGTGAGAGGCATCTCGCGCGGCGCGCTATCTCAATCGCATTGCCCTTCAACGATTTTAAAAAAACACGATACGAGTTCACCTTCGATTATACTCATCTCTGCCTCGTTATGCGACAGGTGACCTTTAACAAGAGGAAATTCGGCGTGATGAAAAAGGCGTACGAATTATCGGTGTTGTGCGACTGCGAGATCGCGCTGATTATCTTCAGCTCGAGCAACAAGCTATACCAGTACGCGAGCACCGACATGGACAAGGTTCTCCTCAAGTACACCGAGTACAACGAACCCCACGAGTCCCTCACCAACAAGAATATCATCGAGGTGAGTCCATTTATCCGCCACCGGATAAATTCTCAGGACGAACGTGGATGCGCCGGCGGGTCCTCGGCCGAAGATTCATTTTGACAATCGTCGCCGCGAGTCTCCAAGTTCTGACCGACGAAACAAACGTATTTCACTCACTTGCGATTCCAGATATATCATCAGATGCACAAGGTCAACATATGCAGAGCTGTCGAATGGTGTATCGAGATAGAGCTTTACTGTATATGATAAGAGATAACTGAATTGGGAAGATTATCGATTGTTTTCTAGCAGGAATAGTTTTCCGATGTCGCGAAAGCGACATTTTGTATTAACGTCTTTGCGTCAACGCTGACGATTATAATTGTCGACGCGTTTATAAGAAAAGGTTCCTGGATTATGTTTTATTTAATAGCCGAAAAATTCTTACAAATTAA
Organism: Eciton burchellii; assembly: GCA_020341155.1. NCBI lineage: Eukaryota > Metazoa > Arthropoda > Insecta > Hymenoptera > Formicidae > Eciton > Eciton burchellii. The sequence continues at coordinate 3,089,181 of JAHMML010000007.1, forward strand.
ATTTCGAGAATGCAAATTGATGATAAATTTCTTTTTTTTTTTTTTTTTTTTCTCCCTCGAAAAATTCATTTTACTCATGATACTCGAATAATTTTTATCTTAGAATTTCGATTTCCAGGAGAATACAGAAAATGCGGGAAATGATATTCGTAAAAGATATCTATATCTAGATACAAAAGAGGGAGGGGGAGAGAGAGAGAGAGAGAGAGAGAGAGAGAGAGAGAGAGAGAGAGAGAGAGAGAGAGGAATGTCCACTGCATATACATATTCTTTGCGTCATGTGTTTACTCATGCAAATTACAGTGTTTCCATACCAGTGTCTTAAAAATATTTTCATAAATGATCTATTCGATTCAAAATCAATAATTTATATAAAAGTTACGCTACTTGTGTTTCCTATTCATAATTTGCAATCGTATGAAGTGAATGCGTAGTACTTTTTAAAACAATTCTCTTTGCGCGTGCTCCTTTATTTAATCATATTTCAGCCCTTACACGTCATCTTAATAGAGTTTATGAAGAGAACTGACGACGCATCGTGTATTCTCGTATAATATCACGCGCACTCGTATATGTCTTACGCATCGCGTTTATTGGAGTCTTATTTTGATGGGAACGATGCGATCTCTTTCTTTTTTCCTCGGTGTGCGAACGTAATTGCGAGAGTAAACCGGGTAGAATAAGAAGCGCGCGCGCGCGTCTTGGCGTTAAATTAATGTGCATGTGAAGGTTGAGTGCCCTCGGGCGGTGTGGTCACGTGAACCTGTCTGCTGACACTTGCAGGCGCTCAACAAGAAGGAACATAAGGGTGCCATGTCTCCGGAGAGTCCGGAACCTGATGCAATCGAGTACAATCTCACCCCGCGTACGGAGGCCAAATACACGAAGATAGACGAAGAGTTCCAAATGATGATGCAGAGGCATCAGCACAATGGCAGCAGGGTAAATATTTTAATCAGTCTTCGAGAAAGAAAGATCAGTAAACTCGTATGTCCATGTGAAAATTATGTTTCCATTCGTCTGGCTAATTTGTCCGTATCTGTGAGATTATTGTGAGGCATTAATGGCCTCCTCATTTTTTATATTTCATTTTTGAGACGAAAGTGAGCATTCTAAAAGTATCTTATCAAAAATGTTTTACTCCCGACACTTTTGATTCCGGGATAGATGTTTAGATGCTTCTTTTATATCAAGCTTTATATCCGTCAAGCTATTTATACCATTCGCAAATAAGATAATCTTACTATAATTAAATTCTTAAATTTTCTTGTTAAAATGATTGATATGAATGTGAACATTTTGTTTTATCTGAAATCTTTTATCATCTGTTATGATGTACAACAAGCAAATCTTCGCAAATGTGATTTGCGATTATTTTCATATTTATTTTTCTACAGATGAGGAGTACGTGGTAAGAATTTTTTTCTAAGTCTGAAAATTTCTTTCAGCAAATTAACTTGGAGTTGTTAAACTTTATGCGTGCGCGCGCGCGTGCATATACGTACGCGCGTAATGTCTACGATAAGCCTACGTACATAAAATTTTTATAATACATTTTATAATTATATATTGTTCCGAAAAGCATAATTTAAAGCATAATCTATAATTTTTTAACTTTTTATTTCTGTTTTTTTATTTCTTTTATTTTAATAAGTTACTAATCAACAATGGATAAACAATAAAATTTTTACAAATTCATATATAACTTTTATAACATAAAATAAAATTTATTAGTTGTTTTACAAACAAATTCTTTTATATATATATATATATATATATATATATATCAATTGATATTATGCAATTATTTTCATATATTAATTTCACTTCTCTCATGCATGAGAGAAATTAAATATGTGTCTATATCACTATTGCATAATGAGATAGACATTAAAGCGAAATGTCGAAATTAACAAGTTGCAAATTTGCCATCGACTGCTCGGCAGTGTTGATATCTATTCGCTATAAATACCATTAATTGCGGTGCATTGATTATGATTGCAGACAATGGGACAATCGAATTACACGCTACCAGTATCTGTACCAGTGAATAGTTACGGCGAATCTCTCCTTGGATCTAGTCCGCAGATGGCACACACCAGCATTTCTCCGCGTCCATCATCATCTGAAACGGATTCAGGTAGCGTATTGATGAGAAATAGAGTCAAACGATGAAGTTTTTTGAGAAATTCATGTATCTAAATACATTGAATTCTTCGGTGCGCAGTGTATCCTCCAGGAGGAATGTTGGAGATGAGCAATGGTTATCCTCCATCAGCATCACCATTGGGCGGTTCGCCTAGTCCAGGACCTTCACCCGCACTCGGGGTTGGTGGAGGTAATGCGAATAAAGGCAGTAATCCGTCGAGGCATTCGCCACAACCTCCGCCTCCACCACCGCCACCTCATCCTCACAGGGGTAACCTTCGAGTAGTTATACCGACACCACTCACGCAACCTCTCTCCGAAGACACTAATTATGAGGTAATTGTTTTGTCTCGTTATTTAATCATCGTTAACCAAACGATAATTAAAACAATGGTTAAAAGATACTACTTAACTGTGATGTTGTTTTTCTTCTTTACCCCCATAATCACTCCAATTTATCGCATTTATCGTAAGTTCAAGGAGAAATATATCGTAGAATGGTATATTAAAACAATATGAATTCCGAGAATTGAATTCTGAAGCGCGATTAAGAAAATACGACTGATCCGAAATTATAATACGAACAAAAAATTTTTCTTGACCAATTTTTCAGCTAGAAAATATTCATTCATTATATCTACATATACTTATATATAGTTTATACATTTTTCACAGAATACCCATACACAATCTGCGTTGAATACACCGGTAGTAGCATTACAAACACCGGCTGTACCAGCCGGATATTCTAGTTTTGGACCAACCGATTATTCCTCGGATCTCGGGAGCTTAGCATGGTCTCATCAGAGGTACGTTGATGACTTATCAATGTATTCGGCAGCCACCATGTCCAGCATCAGGTAAATTATATTTCATAATTATTATTGTGAAAGAAAGCTATATGTTCAGTTGCTTTGACATATTTTTCAATTATTATTTTAACACATAAACTAATACATGTTACTCTTAGTTACAGTCGATTTAAAAAAAATTAGATACATTTGTAATAAAAGATTACATTATGTTGGAATAAATATATAACTGCAACTTCCTTCTCTTTACATCTGATAATTTAAGTACATTAAATTAAATACATTCTGATAATTTAAGATTCAACAAATCGGACATTTAGTATTTATTGAATTCCAGCTAATTTTTATTTTGATATTAAAGTCTAAATCATTCCCGTTCTTTCTATGTATACATTTTTCTTCTTTTTATTTCTCTACTCTTCTTTCTCTCTTATTGGCTTCTTTCTCTTTCTTATTTATCTCTTTTTTAATTCAATCTATTACCATTGTTCACTATATCGCTTAACGGAATTAATTCGCAGGAGTGGAGAAATTGCTAGTATTGCTATATAATGTATCGATCACATTGAAGCGCTATAGTTTTTTCTTTCTTTCTTTTTTTTTTCGGTTACAATAGTGTTTGACGTGAGCATTACGTTGTGAGCATTAAATACTCCTTAATTGCTATTTACTTAATTGCTAAGTACATGATTTGCGTAATCAAATTATGCTGGCGATCAAATCATCATACGGCGATGCATAGTTAGAAGTACATTTTCATCCGTATCATCAACTAATTTTCATTTATGCTCTATGCTCTATATATTCGCACGCTATCGTCAAATAGATATGACTGTTGGGTGACTAAAACTGAAAGGAAAAGGAACTGAAAAAAACTAGAACTGAAAATAACTAGAGGAATTAGAGGGTTTTTTTTAACTATATTATATTATAGAATTTACATGCATTTCTTTTTAACGTTTAATCGCTCATGTGCGAACTCTTGTTAACTCTTCTTAATATGACGAAACCTCTTCAATATTACAGTGGTCTTCCTCATCTCGCTGTATCAAGCAGTACACCACCTCCATCCACGTCGCCATTGCCCGTGAAAATCAAGAGTGAACCCATTAGTCCCCCTAGAGATCCACACGGTGGTAATAGCGGGTCCAATGGAGGCCCTAGTAACGCGAGCAATCTGCATCACACAAATCTGAATGTCGGCCCTTCGTCCAGTACCGGTGCACCGCCACCGCATCACGTGTCCCATCCGGGTCCTCAGACTCTAAACTTGGTATCGAGCAGACCGAGCAGCAACCCACCGCCCTCTCATTCGGGAAGCATAACGCCGACAAATCTACCATCACCGGGAAGTGGCACAGTCGGTGATATTAGAACGAATCATTCGAGCGGCGGCGGGAGCGGCGGTAACAGTTCCGATTATGAGAACGGACCGCTTATGAAACGTTCAAGAATCACGGAGGGTTGGGCGACTTAATGCCGATCGTATTGTTGCGCTCATCAGTTATTTCATACCTCTTCGACGTACAACGGCATATAGTGCTTGTGAGTTCCAATACGATTAAACAAACTCCTTCTAAAAGCGTCTTTGACACGTACTTCGTACTTTACGTACCGCGATGACCGGTAAAGCTACGACGTGGCGGTACATACAGGTTTCCGCCGTAGCTAGCGCGGAGTGGATAAATCTGTTTATATTTTGAAGCTAACACAGAATATACGTTTATTTGAAGAAAAGAAAAAAACGGTGCCATAATGTTGAAACTTTATATATATATATATATATAATAGATACACACATACATATATATATATATATATATATATATATATATATATATATATATATTTTCATGTATATAATACGAAGTGTTGTTTGTATATATGTCATAAAATTCGTAATAGCTTTCACGATATAGCATTGTATCATCCTCGATGCTTGTCGTAAGAAAATTATGCGGAGGGAAAACAGTATGTTAGAGAATAACGCAGTACCCGATTGTGAAATTTTTGAAAGTGTACTAATATCGAGTTTAAAAAGAGCTTGCGAAGAAATTCGTATTGTGATGTAAGATTCACAAAGATCAGATCTTACTATTGCAATGCGTTGTTGTTTTGTACGATTATTAATAGTCAGAATACGCCATAACCCGTTAATACGTGATCTGTAAAAGTATATTTTGCCTGAAAGCATTACTACTTCGCTTCGCTTCGCGAGAACTGTCGCACTTTCGTTAAAAGGAATGATAATTTAATTGTAAATTGATAATTTGTTTGAAGGAAATATTTGCTGATAAACTTTCTCGTTCATTGTAATTTCTATAACAAAATTTTGATGTGCAATCAATGCGTGTCTTCGTGTTTTTTTTCGCTATTTTTATGTTCTCAGATCAGATCATACCATTTTTATAGCGAAAATGAGCTTATTAATGGTTTATGGTTTCCAGACACGAGGAAATCGGCTGCTGTACTCAGACTTATTCATGATATTCTATAGAACAAGATTCGAAATTAATATATTGAATTATAATATGAGGTAACATGAAGTAGATAGATAGGCATATTATATAGTATTGATTAATAAAAAAAAAAGATATACACAGCGCGCGTATATAGATATATACATATATATACACACGTTATATACATTTTCCACAAGTATTTTGCACATTTGATATAAAGAAGAATTATGAAGGAAGAAAGTGGAAATTTTGCAACCCTTGAAGCCTAAAGCTACAGCTAATGAGAGTTTGCCACAAGTATATGCCATCTATTTTAAAATTGTGATTAAACTTACCGCGTAAGGAGGATCGAGTGATATTAATATTAATAACTTTAATCGTTAAATGTTTAAAGAAAAAACAGAATTACAATCTCTAGATATTAATGTATATTTACCAATTACGACGAACTAATCACGATTAGTTCTCTTCTGTGCAACATTTAAATTTCCAAAAATATTATACATGTATTTATTATACATAAAAGATGGATTAAAAAATATGCTCATCGCAGAGATCTGTTCTGTGATATATAAGGAATTATTATAAAAGAGATTATTCTTTTCAACATGTCAGAAACGCGATTTTCTTGGCCAACAATTGCGTAAACGTGAATTTAAAGGATATTTGGCAAAACAGGGTTGCAACTTGAGATTAGATTTGATAGAATTACCTTCTTCCTGAAATCGATGAAATGAAAATGTGTCAGAGCGATTTTCAGCGTACGTTTTACAATCTCAGGATGTGTCCTGGAAGGAGAAATGCTCTCGAGAGTTGTATTTGATAAATTATTGTAATTAACGTACTAACGGAGTAAGCAGGTATATGAATGAAAATAGTGCCTGGCACCATTTGTGGCCCTCCTGTTAGAATGCTTTCCCAGATCGTATATGCAGTACAATTTGTTAATGAAGTCTTGAAAATAATAAGCTAATTAAGCGCGGTATACGCGACATATATGATGTTGTAAGCTTTATATCGTGACTTTTTGACAAGTAGCACGGGAAGGCAATTAATTAATGTGATTAATTAATCACATCGGTTGTACAATCGAGGTATAATCCTCGATATCCACTTTTCTTCATTAACGCATATTAGAAGTGTTTCATATGACGGTACAATCGGTATGCGAGATACGAAAACGCAATGCGTATAGTCACTAATTTTAATCACGAATTTTTAAGACGATCACAAAGTGCAATCTCTTAGCCAACACACTTTTTTATCAAACAATAAAAAGATATAAAGAAATTGTTATTTTTCATAACGAAGAGAGAAAATTTAATGTATTAAAGATATATATGTCTCCACTAGTTATTAAACTTTTCCTATTGACACGAAATTTATTATATATTTAATTGATATTTAATTGTAATATATTCTATTCGCGTATATTATAAAGAATAATCGTATATAACTGATTCACTTAATTAAATACTTGCAAGTGAATTTAACATTTGGCAACATCATATTACGTTTGAATGTTTAATTAGTTACGTTTAAGTATGTTAAAGAAGAACGCAAGTGAAATTAAAGGCAATCTCTCACGTTGTTCTACCAAGAATATTATATTTTCCGTTATATTGCGGTGTTTTCGTAACTTTGTTATATAAAGTGAAAACATTGGTTTCAATTTTATCGGCATGTTGTATTTAATGTTAAAATTCCTCCGTATTTGTCTCATACACGTACACACATGGTATATGATTTGAATTTCATCTCGATATTTGATATGAAAATCCTCAACTTGTTAATTCTTTCTCTGATACCCTGTTGTGATATCGAAACTAACATGATCCTGTTGCATAATAGCCCATCTAAGGTCATTTTAGATGTTCCGACATCAACACTTCTGTAACAGTCACAATGTGATGTGAAAAGCATGAACAGTACTTTATATGCAAGGTTTATATGTGCTATTTGATCTATTTTATCATAACGTGCAGTATGACGTAACTCACGTAGCAAAGCCCATAAAAATGGCGATTTGTTAAATACATACGTTAAGTACATGTACGTACACTTCAATGTATATTTTTAATATGACATACATGTAAGCTATATCTGTGAACAAAAGTAAGTTGATGTAATGAAAGATGTATTCGTCTTGATTGGCACAACTAATGATAAAGTATATTATTATCGATGCTGTAGAGAATAGAGTAAAGTTCGTATTCTATGATTTTTATTGTTCAACTAGGAGCAGAGACATGGAACGCTTACTTTAACACAAAGGTGACAAAGGTACGTTCTTATTTCTCGAAGGGCTTTTGTATCCCGGTGACTCAAGTTGTGTTCTTCTACATAATTCTTCTACTCTTTAAAGCTTGGAGCTTCCTTCCAAGTATTGTCCATTGGTGCAAAATCGTACTAATTTGTGCAATATGATGTTGATTTACGTGCATTATTCTAGATATTTTTTTGGTTACTTGCCATGAATTATATAATCATGTAGTTGTGCCTCAAGATTTCAACAAATATATTCAATACGTAAAGTAACGATAATTATTGTAGTTAAAAAATCTCAGAGAGACTATTGAAATTGTTGGAACGCTGTGAATGAAATGGACCATCGTTAGAAGAGCTATACGCATATAAGATAAATGAGGTTTATAAATGGATGGTTAGACGTTTTATATTGCAACGTAAAATAAGATTGTTTTGAAGAGAAAGGGCCGTTATAGGCGGCTGTAGGCAATGTTCGCAAATAATCGAATTGCAATGCACGGCACAAGTACCAGATCACTGTAACAATGTAGCAAAATGAAATACGATGTATATGTACTAGCCACAACTGTTGTCACCACAAATAAATAAATGAATAAATATATATATATATATATACAAATATATAATTATATATATATATAAGTTTAAATAACATACAGGTTTAAGTACTGGACATATCTGTAAAGCCAAGTAGCATCACATTTTTAAACGTCGTAATGATATCGCCATTTTACTATTACTATCTGTATCTGTGCATTTTGAAACTACGAAAACGGTATTGCCTGTTTAATACGTACGCAGTCACACCAAAAGTCATATACAGGAACCTTCATATATATTTTTTAACATGTAGTTGTCGCATTGTTTTTCCTTGCTTAGTTTTGAAATGCACTCTATAAGCAGATGGAGTACGGCCGGGAGAAATAGGGGATGGGGGGTGGGGGGGGGGAGGGAAGAAGAAACATACTTTAAACGTTATTATGTAGTTATACGCATATTTGTATAATACGGTTTAAAGGAAGTTGTTTAGCAATTCCTCAAATTGCGTATCATACTGTTATGATTGATTTCGAGGTACCGTTATATTGTACAATGTATAAATTTTAAATAGAGTTCTGTATGTATACGTACACATACACATATATGTATACGTACATACGTGCGCGCGCGCGCGCGCGCATACACACACGTACACATACAGACATAAGAAATTTGCATCATGCGTACACGACTGGACGTGTGCATGTGTGGATATATATGTATAAAAAATAATTATGATAATGTAATAGTAATAACGATACAATATTATAGTCGTGCGTTACGTTAGCTGATAATTAATTGCGAGAATAAAAGAAAGTAATTCATATAGTGCCATCGTAACTGACTAATTAAGGGAATACCGATTTTACGTTTTAAGTAGTTATCATAAAGAACTTGAGGAAAGAAAAGAAAAAAAATACTTATGTTGAAGACAAAGATTCGGTTTATATTTGTAACGATAATTGTAAACGTTTGCCAAGAGTTTGTTACATAAGTATGAAGCCATTGAGAAATTTTACGTGCTAAATCTCAAAGATATATTCTATTGTCTCTATGCACACTCAATGTCATACACAACCGTTACTCGAGTACGCGGATGCTCGATTCGCGTTCGCGTTTGTAAAGGAGCGCGGAAATAGACACGGAATTAACGCTCTTTGTTTGCACGTTATATCTTTGGTGCTCGACATTACCCGGTTATTATTATACGTTATTATTACTGATCTGTATGACCATACTACCATATTGCCTATTATTGGTCAGTATAATCATCGTCAGAGTTAGCGATAAATAATGATTATTTGATAACGCTCTATATGTACACATCACACCCATACATACAACATTGTAAACACATACACATTGTGGTTATATTTCAGTGTATCAGCATAATGATATGATTATTACGATGTTGCCCATAGAATACATTTTACTTGGTTTTTACATTTGGCAGTATTTTATTTTAGTATTATTCCATCCACCTGTGCTTTTTCAACATTTGTCTTGCGACTTGTACATTGTAGTATACTTTCATCTTGTACTCACATTATTTATTTTCCAAAGAGAGAGATTCTCGAGATTTGTTTCTTTTCTGTGAATCGGTCGCATTATTGCTCGCATGCTTTCATCGTGTATTATTTTTTTACTACGACCATTTCCATTATCCAAAATTGAATTTTTCTAATTTCTAATGTGTAACATTCTATTATCGTAAAGATGTAAAACTGCTTTTGTTGCTTGTTAATAGGACTAATATTATTTCGTTTGTATTCTTCTCTAGATAACCGTATATACGTAGCATCGTTACCATATGTAAATCGTTGCCACACCGACTTTGTTGTTTTCTCAAATGTTTTACGACGTGCGATTAGTTGTTTACTGAAATAACTTTCTTTCTAAACTATAGCAGACAACTATCTTCATAAATAATAATCGAAGTATCTAACACGTTTATGCTGAAGAGAAACATGTAAAGAATAATTATACAATCAATAACTGATATATAACGACAACTAAGAGTATATATATATCATACACGTTAATAATGACGTTTTAATTTATTAAAAAAAAATCTTTAATGGCTAATCACAAAACGAATTTTTCGTCAAGCTTATTTTGTATTTTTTCATTGATATTTACGATTATTATTTAATCATAATGACTAATCCGCGCGCATGTAATTGTTCCTTTGCATATATCATATAGTTTTCCAGCATATAATATCTTTTTAATGTGCAATCTTTGTAAATTGCGATATTATTTTCTTATATACTGACGTATACTGCAATTTGATTCAAGTGAACTTATATCTGAAAAAGCACAATGACAAATTCTAGAATACTTCATGTATAATAGTTCTCCATCTTCGTCGATAATATATATTGCGTCGTAAAAGATATCACTTTGCACAATCATAAGAGACCAAATTTTTTACGACTATTTGTCGTGTATATGTGAAGATATAGATATCATATTTTAAAAACTTTACTACGCAAAATTTATAATTATTTATAAATTTATATATTTCTATTATGTAAACTTATTTATATATTTCTATTTTGTAGAAATTCTGTGTAAAAGCTTATATAATGAAAAGGGGTTTGTATCTTGAGAGATTTTTTCAGATTTTAATGATTTTTCGTACGAAATGAAAGCATTGACTCAACGCGTTTTTATTTCTGATTCTGTATCATTTTTTTGGAATTATGTCAACTTCTAAAAATTCTATGTTATTCATGTATCATATAGAGAGATAACATGTATACGTAATACTTGAATCTAAACTGCAATGTGATTATATTTTTCAACTCTTAAATGGAAATCGCGTTTACAGATATCGCTATAATAGATGATAAGTTAAGTATACAAAGTTTTCTGTTCCACTTGATTGGAGCCTTATTACTGATCTATGTTAAAAACTTCCGCATTGTACATAATGTGTCCTTCAACCTTTGACTTATCCTTTTTTCTTTGGACGGTCAATGGACAGGTAGTTATATGTTCTAAACTATAGGGATCTCGACCACATGTGTGCACATATTTTAAGATAAAAATTAATACGTTATTCAGTGTAGCACAACATGGTTTGCACTGAATATCTTCATTGTGACGTCCACTAATGTAATTTGCAACGATTGTAAACACGTAAGATAGACATTTCTTGAGAGAACCATCCCTTGAGACGGAATCTAAGATAAACTACGGAATCTACGAATAAACATATCTCATTAATATATTTCGACATTTCTGAATATTTAAGCACATTGAATGATCTAGAACATATATTTAAAAGAGAGAGGAAGAGAGAGAGAGAGAGAGAGAGAGAGAGAGAGAAAAGTTCGTTTGCAAGGTTTCTTATAATTGTACACGTGCAATACATGTGTAATCGTTGCTCGTAAGAGTACATTCCGCAAACAAGAATCTATTCAAATATATTCAATCTATTCAAATCTCGTCAAATACAAAACATGTTATTTCGAAGATGTTATTTTCATAACATTCTTTGGAAAACTTTAGACAAAGAGACGAAAACTTTTAGACTTTTTAGATGCTGTGTCATTCAAGTCTCATTTTTCTTCTCAGTTAATAATGTAATTTACCAAAGGAACAATTATTAAGTGATTCGTTGATTTGATATCAACGCAGCTTATTGATGGACCACATTGAAATATACATTGTCTCATGATTTATATTTGTATACTATTTTATAGTATAACTTTCTCCTTTATCTCGTCTCAACAAGAAAATATATCGAGACTTTACGTCGTTAAGAAAACATTGTTTCAATATTATTATGGATTGGCTCAGGGAATTATTTACAGAAAACATATTATTTGATGCGATATCTTGTTTAAGTTTCTATAACTTTTCTCCATAAATTAAGAAACAGGTATCACGAACGCTGAAATCGCGATGTCAATTCTGGAAGGCAGATTTCGCGAGAGACTATCTTACGTGTGTACGATCATGCGTCTATCCTCTGTAGAAATGCCTTATTATCACGTGCCTCAACTAATATTTAAACTGTTCACCTGCTTATACCTTATTACTTGTTAGTCTATGTAACGAATATATATGTGTAATATCGAGTTATTCTTTGTACTGCTCTTGTAAATATATTCTGAAGAATTAATGTCATCCTGTCGTCTATATATACATATACTATATTGTACATTCATACATCTCTACGACCATTCTCTATTTATCCTAATCACGAATCGTCTCCCTCAATCTATCTTCGCTCTGCAAAAAGTAGTTGAATTAAAGGGGAATTACTTGGCGCATTTATCAATATATTAAACATATTTCTATAATTTCTATAATTTCAGATACATTTCAAAAATTATTTATCAAGTTATTGTATGTTTTTTTATCTTATTTATCGTATTCTACTAATTTTTATAATGCAATGTTAAAAATTAGATTAATATTTAGTAAACGGTTTTATTATAAAATTTTAATTTATTAAAATATTCTTCTCAATTTGATGTTAATCTTAAGCTTTAATAATATTAATAATATTCGATGAATTCGACTTTATTGAATGAACTTCTTAAGAATTTTATAACAATTAATTTACTTTTACAGAGTGCTGATCTCTATATAAATTATTCATCTGTCTTAATATCGCATGCTTTCATGTTACCTGATTTTATTTTCCGCTTTTAAACGTTGCTTTTATGCGTTTTCTTTTCACATAATTTTACTGAATATTTATGTGGATATTTTTTATATTCGTCCCGAATATAACTATATAATGTAATGAATCATTGTCTTTTATGTAATCACATTTTTTTATTTCAGCAAGATTAATCATTAATATGAATTTTTATTAAAATATGCACATAATAAAAATCGAAAAAAATTCATTGAGATAATTATAAATTTTTTCCGATAATGAGGAAGAAGAAAAATACAAATGCTGCAAAATACAAATAATAAATTTGTAGACATCAATATAACTGATTTTACAGAAACAAGATAATTATAAGAGAAAATGGAATAAAAATACGCGGCATCAAGTTTTATATAGACTAAAGTTTTATATTTATTTTATATCATATTGCATTATTTTATATCTATCAAAACTTTCAGATATTTTTTATTAGGATCTTTATTTTGATCTATGATAATACTACAATAGTATTACTCTATATTGCATGCAGTGGTTAAACGATTTTGTCAAAACCAATTGTTTTTATAAAATAAAAGAGGAAAAACCAGATAATGTTAAAATTACTATCTATATAAAATTGCATCCATTTTGGTTTTATAACGATTATATATGTTCCTATATCTATAAATTCATATATCATGACATCGATTGGAACGTAGATATATCTGTTAATTAATTGATATTAACATATATTTATGAAATATACAATTTATACGTATATCTCATATATTTATAAAAACAGAATTTTGTAAGATATATATTTATATTGCTATATTTTTCAGACCTATATAACTAACAGTCATGGTTATATAGATTATATAGTACCAACATAAATATATAGACTTCGGATCCGGATATATTCGTGATTGCTGCACATTACTTATTTTTAACGCTGTGTATACATCACATAACCTAACGAGTTTATTTGTACAAGTTATATATTTTGATTATATCTCTGATTTTTAACATTTTAAATTTGGTTGCATATATATATATATATATATATATATATATATATATAAATTTGCAAATATTGTAATTTATCAACTTTAGTGGAGATTTTATCATTCAATGAAAAATGTCATCAAAACTTGCAAAGGTAATTCATGAAAATTCTTTTGTTTTACTCAAAACATATTTATCATTAAAATATATTGCTGATAATAGACTAAACAATAGACTAAATACGAATATTAAATCTCTTTTAGAAGCCGAAAAACAACAAAAACAAAAATAAAAAGGATTTACCGGAATCACATGTTCTTCCCAAAGTAACAACTACGAGTAGTGCAAGTGGTTTAGATCCTGAAGCAGAAGATCGATTTGAATTGGAATTATGTTGGTGTATACAGCAATTAGAAGTGAACTTAGCTAATGACAAATCTCAAAAGAAACAAACACAGAATATTGGCAAATATATACAGTCATTAAAGAATAACTCTGTGCCATTAATAAAGAAGAGACAGATAATGAATAATATATTGGGCGATTATAGGAAAAAAATGATTGAGGATGAACGAAAGCTCAATAAAACTGTATCTACAGTCAAGTTCGTATCTTCTGCCTCAGCAAATAAAAAATTTACGTTTATTAGGAAAGCATATCATAATACAGAAGAGTATAAAAGTCGGGCAGATGATCATAAAGAAGAAGATAAATTGGTTAATACGAAAGCTATAATCGATAGTAACAGGACAGATCAAACTCCATTCCAATTTAATTTCCAGACGTGTTAACAAAAGTATCTTTATATTTAGTTATAGGTGAATTCTACTATATAGTATTATATATTACATAAGTTTATCCTTCTTTTCCTGCCAAAAAATGGTTATGTTTAAATTTATTATTCATCGAGTATTATAATTCTAACATCGAGAATGAAGAAAATGGCTTCTCTCAGGGTCATCAAAAATAACGGGAACCTACGATGGCTACAGAAGAAACTCGTATTTCCTAGGAATCGTATATTCATAAACTTTATTATGGTAGAACTAGACTGCAGGCAACATTCATGGCTCAGCAACATTAGGAACTGGTGCAACATCTCAGATGCTGCCATTCTATTTGTGATATGCAGATGTGCAGGGCACGATTCACACATTGCAATAAATATGTGAACGCCTATGTGCACAGCTATGTGCTATGAACATATGGCAAAAAGTTTATTATTAAAATAAAATATATTAGAACAAAATTTTGTTTATATAAAATAATTATTAAAATTCATCTAACGCAGATTTATTTATAAAACATTACAATACTTTGTATATATAAATATAAATATATATAAATGTAATATACAATTATATAAATAGATTTTTAAATTGTAACGTTAGAATAATTGTTAGCGATATTAGCGATTATAAATTTTGATCAAATAAAAATAAACAATATAGAAGGATAGATATAATTATAAAAATAATATACAGTTAAAATAGCAGTCATTAAACAATGTTCTTCAACAGGTCCTGTGGCGCAACGGATAACGCGTCTGACTACGGATCAGAAGATTCCAGGTTCGAATCCTGGCAGGATCGTGAAGGGCGAAATATTTTTTTATATTTACATATATACCTTTAATTTTTTTCTTCTTTCATGCATAAAAGGTCATATAGCAACTATCTACTATAAGTAATTAGCTATTAATATGTATGAGTTAAAATTGCATTGAATAATTGCAATAATTGCATTTCGCACTGAATATACTTTTTATTTCAGCTATAAAAAATGCAATAAAATGTAGCTAAAAAAGGATTTTTAATAAGCCTTTCATTAAATTGTTATGATGCTCATTGCAGTAATTCAATTGTTGAGTGAAATTCATTGTTAATGATTCAACGAGGATAATAGGTTCAACTGCGATTCAATTGTGTTCAGTCGTGATCGGTAGACCTAACTGTATGACTGCATTGTAACTGCATCGTGTGACTTTTGTAACATGAGCGCCAACGTGGTGACGGAATCTGTAGAAAATTTGTCTTTGGAGGATAAGGCACGAATTCATACAAAATTTATACACAGTTCGCAGATTTTGTAGCTCTCGCTGATTATTATCATTAAACTATGCTGAGTTTACGCTTTCACGTTTGTAGGACCGTTTATTGCGGTACTAAATGGACATGTGTTCGGGTTGGTTAAGATGTATTTCTCCTCTGTACATTTTTTCTTTGTATGATTGTTGCACGTGCATTGTAATCCATGGGTTCTTTGTTATCCCATTGTCCAACAATATAATTGAAATGCGATCATCTTAACTTTTGTTTGTAATACATGTCCTGTAGACAATGACAAAATCGATAATCTGACGTAACCTATCGTTCTCGTTTCTCGTAAAGCTCAACACTACCAGCCAACATACGTTCATTCGATACATAATGATCGCTTTTTGCGTCATTCGATCCATCGATTTTATATGAACAAGTAGTGGATTTACCATTTATATCCTCAAATTTCTTATATTTTTAGACAAAAACAATGAAGGCATTGAAAAAAAAGCAGGCACTAGCTGAGAAATCTGTATCTGAGCTAAATCCCTGGCCCTCGTATATTGAGGTAATTGCATCATTAACATTATTATTGATATTATTGTAGAAGCTTAAATGAATAGTTAGCAAATTAAAAATTCTTAAAAATTCTCTTCATAAATAATTACTCACAATTATATACACACACATATATATATATATATATGTATGTCTTTATAGGATCGTCTTGTTTTATGGGACAAACTAAAAAAAGAATATGAGGATGTATTGGCTGCAAAAAGTCCTGTCAATATAACTGTAACTCTCTTAGATGGTAAAGAAATTTCTGCTCAATCTTGGCGCACAACTCCTTATGATATTGCGAGAGGTATCAGTCAAGGATTGGCAGATAATATTGTGATTGCAAAAGTAAATAATGTATTGTGGGATCTTGATAGACCTTTGGAGAATGATTGCAAGTTGCAGTTATTGAAATTTAATGATCCGGAAGGTCAACAAGTATTTTGGCATTCCAGTGCTCATATTCTCGGTGAGGCTATGGAACGAGTATACGGTGGTTGCTTGTGTTATGGTCCTCCTATCGAAAATGGTTTTTATTATGATATGCATTTGGGTGACAAGGGCATTTCCAACATGGACTTTCCATATTTGGAAGGTCTATATAAGAATATTGTCAAAGAAAAGCAACCATTTGAACGATTAGAGATCACAAAGGAAGATCTTTTGGAAATGTTCAAGTATAATGAGTTTAAAGTACGAATTATTAATGAGAGAATACATACGCCCACCACCACGGCTTATCGATGCGGTCCACTAATTGATTTGTGTAGAGGACCACACGTGAGACATACGGGCAAAATCAAAGCCATTAAGATCACGAAAAATTCGTCTACTTATTGGGAGGGAAATGCTAATGCAGAATCGTTACAAAGAATATATGGCATAAGTTTCCCGGATACGAAGCAATTAAAAGAGTGGGAGAAATTCCAGGAAGAAGCGGCAAAACGAGATCATAGAAAGATCGGGAAGGAACAGGAGCTCTTCTTCTTCCATGAATTGTCGCCTGGTTCCTGCTTCTTCCAACCGCGTGGCGCATACATATATAATAACCTGATTGAATTCATTCGCTCAGAGTACAGAAAAAGGGGATTCCAAGAGGTGGTTACGCCAAATATTTATAACAGCAAATTATGGCAGACTTCCGGGCATTGGCAGCATTATGCCGAGAATATGTTCTCTTTTGATGTGGAGAAAGAAACATTCGCGCTCAAACCCATGAATTGTCCAGGTCATTGTATGATATTCGACGTACGAAATAGATCATGGCGCGAGCTGCCACTCAGGATGGCGGATTTCGGTGTGTTGCATCGTAACGAGTTGTCGGGTGCGTTGACGGGCCTGACCAGAGTGAGACGATTCCAGCAGGACGATGCGCATATATTTTGTTCTGTTGATCAAATTAAAGATGAGGTGATGGGTGCTCTCGATTTCTTGCGACATGTCTATTCTGTCTTTGGCTTTACATTCAATTTATGCTTGGCCACGCGACCCGAAAAGTACTTAGGAGATTCGACAGTTTGGGACCAGGCCGAGAAAGCATTAGAGGATAGTTTGAACGCATTTGGCGAATCATGGACTCTTAATCCTCAGGATGGTGCTTTTTATGGACCTAAAATCGATATTACCATCTTAGATGCGCTTAAGAGACCTCATCAATGCGCTACGATACAATTGGACTTCCAGCTGCCGATTCGATTCAATCTATCTTATATCAAGTAAGTCTGCGCTTTGATATATTTATTTATGAGAAATCTGACGAATTTGAAGAAACTAAATGATTTCATCTTCCTTACGGATTTAGTGAAGCAGGCGAGAAGACGAGACCGGTCATTATACATAGGGCTGTTTTGGGCTCGGTGGAGCGCATGATTGCGATTTTGACCGAATCGTACGGAGGAAAATGGCCGTATTGGCTTTCACCTCGGCAGGCAATGGTCATACCAGTGGCATCGCAATTTGATGATTATGCTTATGAAGTGAAACAGAAACTTTGGAATGCTGGTATTATGGTCGAAATCGATACTGATCCAAGTGATACTTTAAATAAGAAGATACGTAACGCTCAACTTGCACAATTCAATTTTATTCTTGGTAAGTGTCGAAGATGCTCTCAATAAAGTTATTGTAAGATTACATCATTTTTCATTTTACGTAATCCATTTTTTCTCGATGTTTATGCTCTGCATTTTATCGAAATATATATTTTATTACAGTCGTGGGCGAGAAAGAACAAGTTGCTAATACAGTGAACATAAGAACGAGAGATAATGTAGTGCATGGAGAAATGGCGGTGGAAGAGTTGATTGCAAAATTGAAAATCCTGAAGGAAACGAAGGATTCAAGCGGCGAACTGAAGCCTTAACTAAGCATCTTTTTATTAAAATAAATTAATTTCTATATAGTGCATTTGAGATTAAATTAATGATAAATGATAAATTTAATAATTGCATGGAAAATGGCTGCTTTCGTATGATAACTAATTTTTATCTTTAATATTTCGAAAATTTTTCCGATTTTTCCTGCATCAATTAATGTATGGTAGGAAATAAAAAGAACAATTATTGTTGTGCAAAGTTTTTAATTTTTTTATAATTAGCATAAAATATATGTATTCAAATCACTCTGGCATTTATTCTTTTTGTAATGAAATGAAATTCATTTTATAAATAAATTTGAGAATTGGAAAATCTCTCGTTCATGTTGTAATATTCATTATAAATGTAATTAAATGTTCGATCGTCCTGTATGTATCTTATTATAAACTGATCAATTAAAAGATTCCATATTTATTATATACAAATTGTATTTACGTAAAATATTGATTATGATACGATACATTAACATAATATACCTATGGTTAGGTAAAATGCAATCTTTTTTGTGTAAATTTAAAAAAAAGAAAAGGAGAGAGAAGTTAATTATGATTCTGGTTTGGAAGTTATTGATGTTGCACTTCGTGCGCATGCGCAGATGAAAATGTCGCTCGATATAGTATTAAATCCGTTCATGCTTCTTATCGGTTTCCTTTCTAGTATAACAATTATTTTGCATATAATCAGCAGCATATTTATCGCTAAAATTACTCCTACTATTATTTGAAGATGTACTTTTGTTTCGTTAATGTTACGAGCGAGTAACATCGTGTCATTTGATTACCGTAGCGCTTCCGTCAAGAAGCCAGAGTGATTCGGGAAGGACGCGAAGTGTGTAACGCAAGTGGGAACAATTGTTCGTGAAGATGACGGCGGTGGCTATTTCTCCAGCTATGTCTCACGGTACAAGCGGGATTATACAAGTAGTGAATGAAAATAATCTAAGCAAAATAGAGAGGTGAGTATCCTTCGAATAATCTTACGTACTGGTATATCGTGTAGTATATTGCGAGCAAATCGGAACTATCGATCCATTTACAGCTTCCTCAACGACACGGCTTATAGAGAGGCCATTGAAAATTCGTCAAATTATAACAGTCGATTATGCCGGGAACGACGGCTTCGTATGCCATTCCTTGATTCGCAGACAGGTAAAATTTTTAGACATTATGGCAATGTGCTACAATTATATAATTAATTCAATCAATTAGTACTATTTTGGCTTAATTAGATTCTTTAATTTTTGTAATTATATTGCGTATAAATTGTAAATATTGTGTTTATTTGGTAAGTCTATCTGACAATGTAGTAGGGATACAAGTAGTATAATTTTGTGACGGATTGTTTTGATAGAATCGATATATGACTGTCAATAATTTCGTTTAATGTTTTCATTCTTATCCATTATTATACTCATTATTCTAGATACTCATTAGTTAGATATACATATTATTTCGCATGTTAGAATCTGAAGTCTTTAAACAAGAATATTGTCACTTAAGAGTTAATGTCAAATTGTAGGTGTCGCACAAAATCATTCTGCGTTATTTATGTCTTCGAGGGAAAGACTGCCAGGTTTATTACATGGTCAAATTTATACTTATCCAAGCAAAAGATGGCGGAAAAAACGGCGACAATATTTGATGCATTATTTACATCCAAAACGAGGACCAAGAGACGGTACAGAAGATGGTACGGAAGGAGTTGAGACTGTTACACATGTAAATGACGATAGCAAAGATTCAGTAGCACTCAAAGGTAAGTAAAAGTGAATATGGAATAGATATATGAATTGTATAGGAAGATTCATTAATATTATTTAATTTAAATTATTGCAATTTGTTTTATAAGCAAAGTTTCAATGTTTTTAGATGAACATAGTAAAGATGCTTGGTATTATGACGAGCAAGATATGTTAGACATGGATGCTTATGAAGAACCTGATCCTGATAGCGATTACGATTACGAGGAAAGTTACAGTAGTAAACGAAAACGTAGAAAAACTCGAGGTGGTGGTCATCATCCTGCTCGTAATCATCCACCTTCCACAGATAGCCCAAGTGGAAAACGTTCAAAAGTATGTAGATGTATAATAGTATGTAAAAGTATGTAGATATACAAAAAGAATATGAAAAGTATTATAACATTTATTTAATATAATATATTTTAACAAAATAATATGCATTATATTTACGCATTTTATATACAGATTTGTTCGAATTTTTAAACAATCTAGTTAAATATGTCGTGTTTTTTAATTTGATGCAGGGTGGAGGTCGTGGACGTAAAAAAACCAACTATGACTCTGTTGACTCTGATAAGCCATTCGTTTGTGACCGTAAGTTTAATCATAGATACAACTATAAATAATCATTCCGTGTTATTAGTTTATTATAAACATTATTACCATTATTATTATTATTATTATTATTATTTGAAGTTAACAATAAGATCTTTCAAATAAGATATAGATCGATATAAATTTTTTGTTACAAAATTTGTTAATTTTATCATATGTTTATGTTTATACAATGTTTGCATATTATGCCACGAAACAGAAACTATTTTATGATATAAAATAAAATGGAGAAGCTCGAAATAAATTGTTAAACGTAATAGTTGAATATATAGTTGAGTATCTTATAATAGGCGACGATTATGATACAGATTCGTAATGAACTATGTAATGTGGGAAGGTGCCTTCTAATCTTGTTCTCTCGCTATGATAATTTGATACTGTTTGTTCAGAGAAATTAATCAATATTATAGTGACTGCTGTTTTCTTTCAAGTATCAGTTAAAACAATATATACAGAAATTTGATTATATTTTAAGGATTTTGTTGTGAGAAGAATTTATTGTTGCGATTGTCATCATCTCGGTTTAAGAATATACTTTTGGTATGATTCTGAATACAAGAATACAAGTTATATATCTCAAATATCCAAAACTTTGTGCATAAATAGTACATTTATCAATAAGTTCTCTCTACATTTCTTGATCAAATTAAGAATAATAGAGATATAAATATATAATTAATATGATCATGTTTGTTTCATTATCTTGCTAGATCTTCAAGTTTTCTAACGTGTTGTCTTTTATTTGTTTCAATACATTTTATTTAAAAATGTTAATGAGTTACTAACTGACTTATATCAATCAAATACTTGAAAATTTTATTCAGCACTTTCAAATTAACATTTGAACAGTATAACAAATTTTTTCAAATTTAAAATTGTTTTCATATTTACAAAATACTTTATATCCATGAAGAAATATTTCTGTTTAAATACTTTTATGCACAAATTTATGGAGTTCGTTTGTGCGTAGTATGAACAAGCAAGAGAACAAAAAGAAAGAATTGAGATAATTATGAGCAATCTCAATATTATTTTCTTGAAGGAGTACAATAGTCATCACTAATTTGGTCAAACTTTTCCAGACACGAAGTCTATGAATTAACTCGAATGTGCCTGCAATCTGTTTACTTCTTGAAACCACTCCTGTTAGATTAGCAGACGATCTAAAGACATTTGGTCTGGTTGTACGAAGCTCGTGTTAAAGACGTGTAATTTTGGTAGAACATTGAATCTCGTCCATTGACAATCGAGCTGACGTTACCGGCCCAAATATCTTCGGACTAGTTCTACCTGCAATAATAACAGAGCAAGAATGTACTGGCTCACACTGTAGCGAGCTCATTCTGTAGGAGTACAAGCATCAAAGCCTTGCATCGTATTAGTTTTGCTTCTTGGGCTGGAACTCCTTCACTGCTTATCCACATTATAGACTCGTAGGTGGATAGGGATGTGTACTGGTGCGGAAGATGTGCAAATGCTATTCCCGACTTACCATCACCATCACTACGACCACCATCACTACCACCACCACTACGACTACCATTGCAACCATTATTACTATCGCCTCTCCCACCCTTTCTTTACCCGCTTCTCTATCCTTATTGCCTCCTTCCTTTTAATCATCCGTTAAACGAGAGGTCTGCCTTATCATTGGACGTTGCATTGGATGGATTGCGGGAAAACAGTATTTGCACTTTTGCAGTATGCAGCGCACGGTATAAGACCAGACCTGGTCTGGTCTACCATTACGGTCATTCCCACTCTACTTCCTCCGGTGATCCTGCTAAGGAACTAAGTCCCAGTCCTGCCGAAGTTGAACCTAGGAGCGTTGCAGACACCGCTGCTTCGAACCAGCCAGGTTGGAGCCAAAATCAGCTCAGTTTTCTCACTCTCCTCTAAGCCCGCGATCCTTTAGCCCCGATCCGACTCTCGCCTGTCCATTTCCTGCTGCGCCGATCCACATTTTCCTCACATTTGTCATACTTTTCGATCTTATCCCGGTCATGCAAATATTCTTCCGAAAACGTTCCCTCTGATATTACAACCTAATATATACGTATATATATTTTTTTGTACATGAACTGCAAATGCATGCATTGCAAATATAAGGTATCGTAACGTATTCTCTTCTACTATACATCTCAAATTATATATGTATGGAATTTATGCTTCTCTAACATTTAATTACATTTATGATATTATACAAGTTATATCATACGGATAAACAACAGATAAAGACAGTATGATATATAAGTGATTTAATTTTGCACTCCGTGATCAAATGTGTTGTACGAATATTTCTTCATACTTTCCGTATTGAACAACAGAATTGTCTCATGGTAACGGAGAAAACGATAATAATTATTTGTGTTGCATCTATTTTGCAGTAGCATGCTTCTGCAATATATTCTAAAGTATTTTTTTTCTTTTTTATACGTTAGAGAGAAACAACAGACCGTCAAGTCCTCTAGGTTGGTATTTCTCGGCGCGTTTTCATGACTCTTGAGCGTTTTGTATGTGTGTATTTTTTTCTTATTAGTAGAATTCCTCATATCCCTTTTCGGCATGACATCATAGTTTTTATGAATGAGTCTAACAACGTAAAGTTTTTTCTTTTCTTTGCTATTTTGATGCTTCTGTATTATTCCTTAGAGCGATTTTGGCTTCGATTCTCCTATTAATGAATGTTAAGGCTTCATTGAATCAAATAGGTACCTTTGAAGTTATTTATAATTCCGATATGTTTGAAAAGTCGTTTGTTTGTACCTGTCTGTACTTGGAGTCGATATATCTCGTCGTTATATCTTGGATTTGCTGCTGGTGATGGAATGATACTGATTGAAATATGCACTTATTGTACCTACATATAATCAGATTTATTTTTCTTATTGTAACGGTTTATTAAATTTCGTGAAGTTTAGAATAATCGATTCTGTTATGCGAAGTATATGTGACAATCAAAAATGGATTTTACAGAAATTATTTATGAACATACGTGAACACAGTGTAAGTGTTCATGTGCAAGTTCAATGTTATATACATTATTCCGATTAGTGATGATTTTTATTTGAGAATACTATCGTTTTTTATTATCAATTTCTTTTTAAGGATCAATTTTTTAATTTGTTATATATGTTATATCATAATTCAAAAATAAATATAAATTTTGCTAATAAAGCTATTATGAATTTTGCTTAGAAATATCCAATTTTTGGAAAACGTTCTCTCTTTCAATAACGTTGATATGTGTCTCGATGTAACATGTAACATCGTTCTTGTGATTTTTATCTTTGGTCTTTTAATTGAGAAAATGTATAAGATATGATAATTTTAAAGAATCCTTTATATCTTTAGTACTTTAGTAACTTTCTAGTAAAATTTCTCGATAATACTCGATAACCTAGATCACTTCGATAACCGAATCGATTATGAACGGACATTCACAGAGAGAAAGAGAGAGAGAGAGCGAGAGGGAGAGAAAGAGAAAGAGAAAGAATGTGAGAGTGAGAGAGTCAAATATTACTTTCTATTATATAAAACCGGTGTGCATGGTCATCAGCTTGTGACGGCAAAGCGCAACTGGGTATGTTGATCGATTTGTAATCAGGTGGTACGCGCCGTGGTCGTCAGAACACCACTTCTTCGAATACTACGAGTTCGTCACCGGCAGCGCCCACTGCGGCCTCGGCCGCGGGTGTAACGGCGACACAACCACAACAATCATCACAATCCCAACAACAACTGTCATCGGTGCAAGCATCCGTTGCCCCGGCATCACCTACCGTGCCAGCGCCCAAGGAAGATCACTTGCCAGCTGCTTCTTCGCCTAGTGGCGCTGGCGCGTCTTCGCTTACATCCTCCGCTGAAGCCGCAGGAGCCGCAGGACCACCCACTCCTAGTTCTACGACGGAAAAGAAGGCATCCGGTAGCGGCGGTGGTGGCGGCAGCGGTGCTAACAGCAAATCTGCAGCGCAACCATCCCCATACTGCGATTTCTGCTTAGGCGATGCGAGAGAGAATAAGAAGACCGGTGGATCCGAGGAACTGGTATCATGCAGCGATTGCGGTCGTTCAGGTAAGCCAGAGGAAAAAATCAAGCGCAAGTATACTCGGCGGGCGAATCACAACTGAGATGTTCAGGGCGCTTAAAAATAGTCATCAAACGACGACGACGACGATGACGACGACGACGACGACGACGACGACGACGACGACGACGACGACGATAACGATGACGATGACGGAGCAATGCTTTGATTGCGTGATCATGGCATTACGTTCGTAGATATTAAATACACTCCGGAATGGCCACAGAGCCGTTTCTTCACGAACAGTCCATTTTCTATGTCTCTTTGCGAGCCTATCATAGATCTGCGTGTACGCATAGCCAGATACAACTCAAAAAAAGAAAAAAATAGCAAATAAGATAAAATATCGGGTAATCAGCCTTGCACAATGTCAAATAACACGACGGGCGCGCGATTAAGATGACCAATAGCTTATTTGTGGGATACACGACTAGTGATTACTTAGCGATAGTTCGGGACGGCAAACCGGAATGCCGTACGTTAACGGAGAATATTGGGTATATATACGTATATATACGGTATATATACGTGTTTGTGTACACAGTATATAATTGTTTATGCTTCCATGTTTCAGCTGTTAATAATCGTGAAAGGTATTATGTAATTCGTTAATTTTACGACAAGCAAGAGCGTACAGAGTGCCCTTCCTTGCAGAGAAGATTACTGCTCTCCATTCGTGTATTCCAAACGTACTTTATGATTGTTAAACGTGTGATATTGAGATATTTAGAATCGCCTGTTACATTTGTATATGATTTGAGTCTGCCTTGCATTTTCATTAATGCGCATCATGTAACACCGCTTACACATATATCGAGATGATATATGTGCGTAGCCGTATTAAAAATACATAGGGAATATGTCTGTTACTGACGGTTTACGGTAGATCACACGTTTTCTTTTATATATTTTAAGTTGTTAAGACAAGGGATGAAGGAGTGACTTTTTGAGTTGTATAGGGTTACTATTGTCGCGTGACGCATATTCCTTTCGTCACTGCCGCTAAGGGTAATAGAAATTCACTGTTGCAATGTTGGGTGCAATAATTAAGGAGAGAGAAAGAAAGAGAATCATTTAGTTATGTGCACAGTTTAGATCAAACGGTTACGAGCTTTACAATACACTAGTCAAGGTGAGGAATACAAAACATCGTTTTGTCAATGGTGCAACTTGTCGCATCTGAGTGATAGGAATTTTCAGCAATTCCTTTATCGCGCGAATCTGCTGTGATTTTTAGTATTTCAAATGATTAGTTCTAAGACCAAATCGGTACGCGTGACGAAAGCATTAAAAGTCTTTATTGGTGAAAGAAGTCGAGATCTATCGCGTGTGCATGTGATTAGACGTTAATAAATCGAGAGAACGTTCGCTTTTAAAATTTTAGGCAAATTTATTAAAATTCCTGTTGCACAGTACCACCAGAGCACATATTGAGGAAGATGTGTTTGTCTTCTGTTTGACAGTGTATACTGATATTTACATTATTGCGTTATTGGAAATCAAAAAGAAAAGGGGAGAGGTATACGCGATATAAAAGACGTACCAGCAAATTTCAGAGGATTTTAAATATGATGCAATATATGCTAACTTTATATATTCAGCACAATCATAAAGTTGTCCTAACGAAGACAACGTATCTATTGTAAGATAATGAAGTGTTGATCACGTCATGTTTCGATATTTCTACGTTTTATGAACGCCTGTAAATACTTTTGTACCTTTTGCGTTTGTTGAGTATTACGAGGTTTAGATGCGAGATAAAAGCGCAGCACAGAAAAGGACAATGAAAGACAGGAATGCATTTTTGAAGATCTCCGTACTTTCCGTGATATTTCATAAATTCGGAACCAATTCGGGCGAATTTCAAAATAATTGATTAGACAACGATCGATGTGGCATTTTATATATCATGATATTACGAATCGTCATATTTAACGAAACTTATTTATTCGCAATATGTTCGTTTTTATAATTGAAGAACAATCCGCGTTTCAAAGTACCAGTGAAGTAAGTTCAGAACTTATGAGACATTTGCTACGATGTAATACATTTTATATGGCGTGCACCAAAAATGTGTTTCATTGAATACATTTGAGTATAATATCGTCCCTTTGACAATTTCTGCAGGTTTTTACACAAGAAATATCGTTTTACATTTTTATAATAATTAACGAATTTTTTCGCGTGGAACCGCGAGATGTTGGGATTTAATTTATTTATTATCGCAATTAATATGCGCAGTAGAAAACTCGATATGTATTTCGCCGGATTTTGTTATAAAGATAAATCGTGATAAATCATTCGTGATTCTCTATTAAAATTAAAACGCTCGTTATAGTTTTCTTTTTCTTTTTTGAGATGTGTCTGACATTCCATTATATCTGCTGCTCTTAATTACTTTTAGTTGTGGGCATTAGTTTCCTTCCTAATATAGTATAATCGCTTTCCTCCCTTACTATTATTGTCATTCATATAATATAACATATGTATTTATTATATATTTAACATGCAAGAGAAGATGACATAAAGCTACATTTATAGAAGCATAAAGAATTTGTTTTAATCTGCTGGATGTTTTAGTTAGATAAACTATTACTGTTAATGATGCGTCACGCGTAAACTCGTCGTGATCGATGTCAATCTTCTTGTAGAGATCCAATGTAGCTTAGTTTTGTACAAGCTCTTTGATACTCGTGCAAATATTATTTTATTAGGACTAACAAAATATCGTATGCGGAATTAATGTAATACCTTATGAGTTTTTCGGGCATGGAGAGAATAATGGCATTCGATTCGACACATGGATTATTTTTTGTACATTTTGCGGATTACATTAGACATAACGCAGTTTAGACATGGATCACTCTACATGTATACGCTATATAAGTTGTAACATCGTGCAACTTTTTGCACTTTACTTCCTATGCATATAAATATGTGTGTTTTTTTTTATATTCGATTTCTGAGATATTTAGGATGATTTACAGTCGAGAGATGCAAAATCGTCTTCTTTAACCGTAGAGCCTCATGCTACGAAGTACTTTCTAATATACACATATTATGTAACCCGACTATAGACGGCTAACGACAAAGATATGTTACAGCTTCTTTACATATAATGATACGTACGATACAACAATGTAGGATATTCTATCATTTAATGTGGCATAGCTGATATGACAGAATAGAGAGTACTACACCTTTTTAGTTTCCTGTATAAATTGATATTATATTATCCTTAGATTGTCATAAGGAAAACTCACATGGTATAAGGAAAAAAAAGAAAAAAAAAACAATGGAAGCATGCAGATATAGTTCCTTCTTGTTACATATAAAATTGAAGACTTGTTATTAGGCGGTTTTTAATTAAGCAATACCCGATGAGGCTTACAAATATAGTATTTAAGTCACACAAATTATATATAAATATATATATATGTGTGTGTGCGTGTGCGTGTAACACCCATATATATATATATATATGGTATATAAGGAATGTGATACGTTATGAGTTGCATGTGTGTATGTGTACATGATGAGGAGAGATAGGGAGGGAGAGAATGCGAGAGAGAGAGATAAATGAATACAAGAGATTAAAAGAGAAAATGTGTGTGTGAAAGAGAGAGAGAGAGAGAGAGAGAGAAAAGGAGCGAGGGAGAGCGTGCATCTGCGACGTTTATATTGTGCTGCGCAAGAAAGAACGTGAACTATTCCAAGGTACGCCCTGCTATTACTTACCACCTATTATTCCAAATAATAACAGTATGTTCAAAGTGCAACATCAAAAAATAAAAAAAAAATGAAATTACAGATATCATGAAATAAAATATTCTGTGCGGAAACATGAGGACGTATCATTATTCCGGACGTTTTTAGTGCTGAGGAAAGGTGAAAGACACACATATACACATACGTAGAGTCGCACGTGTGTAGTAGTTTTGTCGAACATCATGCTCTTGTTACGAAATTCGATTGTTCAATCTGATCGGAAAACATGAGAAAAAATACAAAAAAAAAATAAATGATTCACGGAAAGACAATAGCTTGGAGTTCACTGTTCTTCGGCACAAGATAACTGTCCTGGCACCTTTCTACTCGCATCCCGATCCCTGACTCCGTCCCAAATGCGTGTTCCATGACGTGCGTACGTTCTTCTTGTTATAGGACATCCAACGTGTTTGCAATTCACTGCAAACATGATCGTTTCTGTTCGCAAGTACAGGTGGCAATGTATCGAATGCAAATGTTGCTCTATTTGCGGCACGTCTGATAATGATGTAAGTATTTATCCTGCAATTCTTCGCAGGATTAAGTAATACATTTCACGCCCGCGTGCGAAGATAGAATCATGCGAAGAGATTGTAACGCTAATTTCTACTTGATACTTTATATTTATATTTTCATCGAGAGATTACAATGAGCTAAAACTTTGCAAATGTGATAGCTTTTTACATCGGTTCCAAACTAACGTTTTAATATTTTTTGATATCTTAAATTCATTGATTTATTGACTAGTAGCCGAAGAATTTGTAGGGATTAATATGTAACGTTGCGTGTTTCATCGAAAATGATTTACTTTACATTAATAATTTGGCGAAAATAGGATCAGTTGCTGTTCTGCGACGACTGTGATCGTGGATACCACATGTATTGTCTGACGCCGCCTCTTGCGTCTCCTCCTGAGGGCTCCTGGTCTTGCCGGCTATGCATTACCGAATTTCATCACGGTGATTAAGTCCGTCTCGTAAATGGACTTTGTCATCCCTCATAGATAAGTCACCGAACTATTTACTGCTGGCGATCATCTTCTCAAGGGAGAATTAGGAGAGTATTCATGTGCTCACATTTTCCTCATCTAGAGTATTATTATGACATATGTGCATCGTACCGGCAAACTTCTTGAAGAAAGATTTGAAAGAAAGTCTATTTCATTGATTAGTATTTATTATGAAATTTACATTGACCATTATTCCCCTTAAATTATGTTTTAATAATAACAATAATAATAATAATAATAATAATAATAATAATGATAAGAGGATACATTTACATAGCATACCGCATTAGATATCTCAGGCACTGGTGATCTCAACGAGATAAAGATGTAAGATGACACTATTTATAATTTTATCGAGGTAGCTTCTCCGATGAGTAGACATATAAAAGATAGATCGTGACCGATTATCTTACAGATTTCTATTCATAAAGTATAGGCACGGAGAGATTAAGAATTTTAAAGGCAGAGATGGAGTTTGATGTTCAACGATGATGTTAGATTTTGCAATCTAAATATACTTTACCGAGAAATACTGTATTTTTTGCTTATTTTAAGAAACTGAGATATGTACTGTTCGTAGCGATATTATTGTTGAACTTGAATGAACGCCAAGAATTTAGTCAGAGATCGCTATAATAGGACAATACTCTCCTAGTTCTAGATTATTTTACCTTTAGCCAATGATATTCGAAAATTGCTTTTAAAACCTTTACAGTCAAAATCTTTGAACGCTAAAATTGAATTCGGCGATCTCGTGTTTTTACATTAACTCTTAGCTCTTCGATTTTGGCTTGAACCGAGTTTTCTAGAAAGAAAGAAAAGAGAAATATGGGAACGAAGGAGTTCATATTCTAGATCATGATATTAATAGTATTTGTTCCATAGTGATAAATAGAATATTATCTGTTTCTCTGTATGTACCATGATACTAAAGCTTTTACACTTAATGACGTAGCTAAATAGTGTCTGTCATATACAGACTTGCAGTACTGCAGAAGAATTATATTCTACATGTTCTTCTTCACTTAGCTCAGTATTTTTGTATTTTGTATATTATATGTACTTAATTTAAGACGCTGTGGTGATATATTTGGTATCCTCGTTAATGTAATTAATCTCGATTTCAACGATTGATAATTTTACAATCGCCTAATTGTACTAGTACTAGATATACTATCCAAATTTGCCGACTCGTTCTTGATTTCACCTTTAATTAAATTGATGGATTTATATTTTATATCGCTTATTTTTAACATAATGTACGCAAATTTGAATAAATATTAGTTTATACAAACCGGATTATTAAGTTTAGAATTGCGGCTTATTGCGTGCCATCGTTTACACTTTTTAATTACAGATGAGAGAAAGAGAGAGAAAGTAATATAAAGAAATATGACAAACACAAGATATATGATTTGAACAGATGCTACATTTCAGAGGTTAGCTCTTCTTTTGGACATTATGATTACTTTGTAACATCGGCAGTGATATTTTAAGCCAAGGAAGATTATGTTCTATGATTATAACGAATAATTGCTATTTACGTGATGTAATGTAAAATATAAGAAAAAAAGAAATTAGCATTCAAAAAATATAACATTTTTCATAAAAATAACATTAACAATAACATATACATCTGCCTATTTATTTCAAACACTTCCATATTTGTATTATTTCTTCATACAAATGTGAAAAAGAAAAATATCAAGCTGTTAATATCGCGTGTATTTTCTTGCATTTTCAATTTTTCCTATTTTGTCTATTTTTTTTTTTTTATTTTATGATATCAAGGCAATAACCTTGGTCACAAATTTACATATTATACATTGTGCATTTGTATTATTAGTTAATTTCGATCAAAATGTCAGACAAAGGTTTCCGCTGCAAATCAGGAATAGTAGCATCTTTAGCTGGATAACCGACTGGTAGAAGCAGCACGAGTTTTTCGTTGGCTGGACGTTTGAGAAGACTGCGTATAGCCGGACCGCAGTTCAATGGCGTGGATGTAAGGGTCACCAAACCGGCATACTATATTTATAAACCAAGTGAAATCAACAGAGCTATTCTAAGATGTTTGATTATTAAGAGAGTTAAAATGATTTACGGTAAGACATGATTTTATACTTCATGAAGAGTTTTATAATTGCGTAATTATGTTTGAAATAATATTTTGTTAAAAACAGTATCAGTCCCTTGTAAAAAGCACAACGTATGTTCTACTTCTCGTGATAATAAAGAAAATTCTATCCGGGACGAAAGACTTAATCGTGAAATATTCTATAATGTTTCTCATAAGTGGAAAAAGATACTCAAATTACTTGTATAGCAGTGATGAGAATTCCACACGCAATAGAAACACTCATCTCGTGATAATAGTGGATTTTTTTCCTGCCATTAGGTAAAATATCGTAAATCTGCTTGAATACAAGTATTAAGTAGGGTGCGATGGTAAGATATTCCTTTATCCAATTGGTTCTTAAAGGTGATAAGTCCGTTGTCCATTTTACACCCATTCTTTTTTTATAATTAATTTCCTCCTCTTGCTCCACTATATTCCTAATCTCTGATTTTATAGACTGTTTGGATACTACAACGAAAGTCCACGGTTCTGTATGCGCACCACTTGGAGCAGTACCTAAGTAAAAAAAAATGTAAAAAAGCAATTTGGAAAGGAACATGCGAAGTATTACTTATAATGGATCAAAATATTAAATATAACCTTTTGCATTTTGTTTATCTAAATAATTTTTAATAAACTAATTAAAATTTAAAATCGAGATTATAATTTGTGGAGGATCGAATTTGAAATCTAAAATGCCTTTACGTTCGAAAAACTGAAAACATTCACTTCTCAAACATTCATTCTGAGTATCTGAGATTTCAGTGAGGAAATAATTTAATCACCGAAGTACCTGCGGCTCTAATGATCTCACGTATGATTTCTTTCGGAACTGGATCCGAGCTAAAAAACCGTAAGGTCCGCCTCGCGGCGACTATCCGATGAAATTCTATCGCCCGAGCCAGCGATTCCTTTTCGGGCAGTCTAACGAACAGATACGGTATATGTTTAAGATCTTTTGGCAACGCGGATTCCTCTTGTTTCTCTTCGAACGACTCTTCATTCAT
This sequence comes from Eciton burchellii, assembly GCA_020341155.1. Classification (NCBI taxonomy): domain Eukaryota; kingdom Metazoa; phylum Arthropoda; class Insecta; order Hymenoptera; family Formicidae; genus Eciton; species Eciton burchellii. Next base: position 3,122,353 of record JAHMML010000007.1, read on the forward strand.
TTCTGAAAAATGATGAGAGAATACAACATATTTTTTACAACGTTAAATGAGATTTGCGTTACAATATATTTATTCCGTTATTATCTTATGTTGTGTAATACAAATGATAAATGAATAAAAACAAAATTTATCTTTCTATTATATATAATTACTTCAATTGATATTAAATTTTTTAGTTTTCGAAATCTAGGAAAAGAATAAGGATAATATAAATAGTAAGTAAGCGATCTGTCGACAATAAAAAATCGATAGTTGACTCTTTCCAATAATTTCTAACGATAATTTTATAACAATTTGAATTCCTAAATCAAAAAGTTGATGATTCTAAAATTCAATTCTTTTTATCGAGAATAAATATATTCATTTCTAATTATTCTACATCCGTTGATCCTGTTATTCATGAGAACTCATGAAAATGAAAAAAAATTGTATTACGTCCTCCTTCCCGTTCTATCGAAGTTATCGATTACTTTTTTGTTGATTCGTCCCCATAAATAATATAAAGGCATATTTGAGAATAGATTTGAATATTTCAAACGAGATACTTTCATCGTGTTCTTTCGTTTTCCAAAATGAAATAAACGTAATCAACAATCGTGTTCCACACAATGCGCATATATGGATATGTACGGCAAGCTGCGTGTGATTCATTACTTTCACTCGGATCCGTAGAATCATCGTCGTCAGTTGATGCCAGCGTTCCATTTGACGCGATCAACCATTCAACGCATTTGTTAAACAAAACGAATATTACGGCGATGGTCAATATATGATAAAAATATTTGCACGTGAAAGGCAGATATTCGGAGAGCATTTTGCACGATCGCGAGCATCCGCGGATGGAAACTGTCCGTGCGGCCTTTTCACTCGATACTAACATCATTCAACGACTGCACTCGAAAGTATCCTAATCACGAGTATGAAGGTCACAAAATACGCAAGATATCTCGGAATGTCTGCATCATAGGAGTAATCTCGAATTCCTTCTAATATCAGACATGTTTGAAAAATCGCTCGCATCTACGATAATTCATATTGTAATCTATTTGATTATTCTTAAGCTAAGTTTATTAGGTAATTTTTATTTAAGCAGATTGAAAAACATCCTACAGAGCGTATTTACAGAGTGTTGAATATTTAGAATGTTTGTGTGTTATCTTTACTAAAATATATATTAATATCAATACACACACACACACACACACACACACACACACACACACACACACACAGAACTGATATATGGATATCATAGAATAGCTATCTAGATTCGAAAGACATCGTTATCTTAATGTTGTCGACATTATTATTTGTTGATTTATTACATTAACGTAATTTATGTAACATAACGTAATAAATCAACAAATAATAGTATGATTGAAGAAAATTGTAATTGCAATAATATAATCCAGGTTTAGAGTTTATCAATTTGGCTCGCATGCCATTGTTAAATTTTCAAGATAAGCTTTCCAATTATATCAATGTGCCAAACGACTGATGACAGTTATCACGAGTTGTCATTAAGTAGGTGAGATATGCTTTACATTAAAATTTCAAAATTACTTAAAACTGTATTTCATTTACATTTTAAATATATTTCTCATTTATATCAAATAAGATGAGTTGGTAAATATTATGAAATCTTTCTAACTTGTAATTGGATAATGAAAAAATTAGATAACTTTATTTCTTATGCAACTTTGCATACGCTGTACGTGTACGTGTATATATGCGCGCGCGCTAAATACAAATCTATATTCATATACATATATTTCGATATTCATCGATATTCAACATGATAATTAACAAAAATGAAAAGAATAAAGATTCGATCGATCATTCGAACATTGATTCTTCAACTTTCGAGCAATCATTACATTTTGCCATTTATTTTCGCACTCTGCAGTTGCGACATAATGTAATGCGCATCATGACCTTGATTATCAATAAGGAAAAATCGATATATGGATTTAATGAGCATGCACACGTAATTTATACGGTATTCTATTTTAGGAAATTGATGTTTTTTCATAAAAGATAATTTGATTGTACTTGACCGAATTTTTTCAATGGAAAGAAACAAAAATATCATAAAGGCTGCCATTGATACTTTAAATTTACTTTGTACGGGCGTAAAAAGCACTACGATAAGAAATCATATGGAATTCACGAGAGCAGGAGCGTAATATTGAGCACTTGGCATAAATTAAGTTTCAAATGATCTTTAAATTACAAGCTCAAATTAAGAATTTCTTTTCCATATTATTTTTGATTATAATTATCGGCGTTAAATATTCAGTAGCGAGATAAAGCGCACATTGATGCAAAACAATGGTCTGCATGAATAATTATTGTAAAATGTAATCAAGTTATTACATGTTATTATACGTTATTAAACGTTAAAACAATAACTTTAATTATTTTCCCTCCTATTTAATCATATTTTGAATAAGTATGATTGTCTCCTCTTGCCGTCTGCTATTTTTTATTAACTTTCAAACCAACCCGAAAAATTGAACAGTGAATTCAATCAGATAGACATAACAATTAGTATCACATATATGTATCAAGTATCAAGAATATAAAAAAGTGTATCTCGCTTCTGCGACTGCGGTGTTCAAACAAGTTCAAACAATGTGACAACTTCATGGTAAGTATATTGATCATCAAAAATTATAATAAACTCAATATATCGCTATCAAATGTTAACGTTCTCGATATATTTATAGGCATATATTTGCTTGATCGATTCCATTCGTAATGTTTTCGTGTAAATTTCGAAGCTTCGTTATCGCGTTATCAAGTACGAGCTCGTTATCAAGCAATCCGCGCGATTCATCGATCCGCATTGCGCTCTGAAGTCACTCCGTTAGTACGGACCTGAAGTGATCGGCGAATGACGGCGACCAATAGGCGGTGGTGCTGAACGACGACTGCGCAATGCGTCGTAACGTGCAGTAGCAAAACGTGTCCGGGTCCGGTGATACGGCTGCGGCTCGTCCGCATCGCGGGTGTGGTGGTGAGATTCGGGCGGGCCAGGGCGATGTAAAGAGATCAGGTGTACCGGCAAGCGTGGCTCTTCCGTGATCTTCGCGAACCGGTAACAAGTGATCGCGGCCCGGATTCTCGCGTAGTGATTATTGGTGATTGTGCACCGGTACGTTGTGTCGTGCTGTGACCATACCAGCTGCACCTTCTGCACGTACGAATCACAGCTCCCGCATTTCCCCTCATTTCACATTATCGTATACTTCGTGCACACGTATATGCACACAAACATACATACGTACACACATACGCGCGCTCGTGATATATGCATGCCAGTACGTGCACGTCGCCGCATACACAGGGCACATACGCAGGCGTAACACGTACATATCCGTGCATACATAGCACGTGTGCGCATACGTATTACGCGTCATGAGCGACGAAGCGCGAGAGACGTTTCCCGACTTGACGAATGGGCGTACTGCGTTACCGCGAAATGCGTCTCGATTAAGCTCACCGGACTCTGTTCGCGATCGTGATCGCGATTCCCGATAGAAACGGCGATAACGGTGACAAGTGTACCGTGGAGGAGTATAGGAGGGAGAAAGAGAAAGCAGGACGGAAAGAGTGACAGAGAGCGCAGCGAGAGGGGATGGAGAACGCCATGCAGCCGCTGCTTCCACCACTACCCCCACTCGCTCGTGACACGAGCAGCAACGGCACGGAACAAACGATCACCCACGAGTTGACATTCGGTATGTCGGTCGCTGTTGCTCTTGTTTGATCCATCATCCGAAGCATCGGATCAAGGATCGAGGCTCGAGATTTCGCGCCGATTGCGAATTCCTTTCACACGTATCATTCGCCGCCGAGGCGAGAGATCATTCGATTCGAATGTTCTCGCTGCTGAGCCAGCGATGATGAAGCATCAGTCGGAAGCATTAGACCAAAGCTACCGAAGGTCTCGAGCCTCGATATCCTAATAATGATCCTGATGCGATAAATCCTCGTATGCGATAACGGTTCATCCAACGGTTGACGCATCTATATCGCTGACACCTGTACACATGTGGCATTCCGGACGTCCATGCGCGTTATGCAACGCAGTATCGTGCCACGCGTTGCATTTCGCTCGTATGGTGCAATTAGGGGGCAGATTGCAAAAATATCGGGTGTCAGTCGCGTAAGCGCACGAACGTTTAAAACGCAAGACCGCAGCGCCATCGAAGCTTCTACACGTGTGACGTAACACAAAATTAGGACTATATTATTTGACGAGGCATAGCGTCAGCCAGACGTTCGCCTCGTTTGAAAACCGTTTTGTCTTAATAGGACTTAAGAGGAACTCGATGTTCTCTGGACGATGATGTCGCGTTCACAGTTCCAACTACGTGCATGCCTTCGTGCTCGCTGTTTCCTGCCGCGTAAATTGATTGTTCCTATACCTGATCCGCAGCCAGTGCGTATGTAAAATAAGCAAGGCGCATTACAACGACATGATAAGCCGTGATGAAAGGATATCACGTTAAATCATATTTGCCACGGGACGTATATTCTTGCGTAATGCTTTGCGAAATTCGCACAATATTTTGCATAATTTAATAGCCATTTCAGAAGCACAGATTTAATTTCTATCTACAGGCAGTGGTCATTACCTTACTCGTTCGCTAACAAAAATAGTGATATGCTGATAATTTCAAATCAAATTAGTGTTCCTTGAGAAGTTCTCCGAGTTCTTGAGGAGAACTCGGTTCTCTGCATTCTTTTATTTATGTTGGAAAATTTAGAAGTTTTCTTATTTTTTAAGATAACTTCTTAGAGCATCTTTTAAAATAGAATTTAGCTTTATTTAGACGTTTATTTACATCTTTATTCAACGATACAATACAAATACAAATCCACACGATCCGTTTTCATTTTTAGCTTTTAAAGTGCTGATCTGATGAATAAACTTACAATGTGAAATATTAAATTGCAAATTTAAAGATATAAAAATTGTATAGAGTATTAAGTTCTGAAAGTATTAAAATTTATAAAATTCAAAATTATTTTCCAAAATTATTTTGAAGGCTTACAGTTTACTTATATAACTTAAAATCTTAAGCACTTAATATTAGAAGATAATAATGACTCAAAATATAAAATTATTGTTTAAATTTTGATAAATTTGAATTAATAGAGTATATTAATGGAGTATATAATAGAGTATAGAGAAGCTTTAATTAATATATATACATATATATTATTATTGAAGATCTAAATAATGTAATAATGACATTAAAATTTATTGATGAAATTACGGTAAATATTCTATATCATTTTATGTAAAAAAATGAAAAAGATGGAAGGTCTGAAATATTAATTATTATAATTTTAAATTTGCGTTAATTTTGCGTGAAATAAAATTGGAAAATGATTCAAATTTAATTATATTTGTAATAGTTAGATTCATTGAGAATGAATAGATGATAAGATATATTAATCAAATTTTTGGGAAAATTATAATTATAAAAAGTATTCGTTCTATTTGATTTAGAGGAATAGAGGAATAAGTTATAAGTTTTAATTTGTTATTTTAAATATCTTAAAAAGTGGTATAATTATTGTGAGAAGAGTAATCGATATATAGATAAACGAATGACAATAAACAAGTGATACAAAAATAAATGAAATGATTTTTGGATTGAAAAAGAAAAGAAAATTATTATAATTCAATCTATGTATATAGAAATCATGGAGAATCAAAGATGTAAAGGAAATAGCCCAAGTTTTGATATTAATCTTAAAATTATGATAATGTAAATTGAAGTTATTGATTGATAAATTAATATCAAAGGAATTAACAAAAGAAAGGAAGCGATAACTTCCTATAAAGGAATATAAAGAAATCATTGTTTATTTTTTATAAATAAAGTTAGATAAAATAAAAAATTGTATTATTAATTTCTGTAATAGATCATAAAATTACTGAAATAAATAAAATTATTAAAATAAATCATTATGAATAAATTAAAATTAAATCATTAACAAATTCACATAGATGTATTACTGCATATATATACATATATATACGCATACGTATATGCACAATGCACAATGCCATTAGAAAATTATATATATATACGTAGAAATATTGCAACATATACATACACATATTATATATATATGCCTACATATATGCATACATATATACACAATGCACATTGCCATTAGGAGATGATATTTACGAACAATTCAATTGTACAAGTATTTACAGAGATGTACATATGCAAAAGAAAAAAATGTTTCTATTATTAGAAACGCAAGAAATCGTTTATAAGGAATATTATTCATGGAAATATATTAACAGAGCAAACATTAAGTTTATTTCTACTCATTCTACTCATTCATCAAATAAATTCGGATTTATTTGATGCATGGTATGAAAATATTAATGGTTTTTTTTTTTAATTTTTTATTTATTTATTAAATAATTGCTGAAAGTAAGCAACAATTCTTGACGTTTTTGCCACTTGAATAAATACTTGAATAAATTAACGTATTGTCCTATATACACTTTGCTTTATATACATTATGAAATACTTAACTCCTCTGTATTTAATAAAAGATAGAAAACCTAATTTACTGATTCTAAACATATATATATATATATATATATATATATATATATATATCTTGCGACGTTGTTGAATACTTAGTTTCTTAGGTTTTTTGATGATTTTTTGATATGATTCTACAGTGCTAGAAAATTAGCCTAACGTTTAATCCTCAACCAGTAAGACTATGTTTTTCTTTATTTTTTTGTTCGAGATTTATATCCTTTAGTCTTTGACTAATTTACATCTATAGCTATAAGGCAGTATCCTGGCAGAAGTGATTCTAAACATTTATTATGAGATAATAAATGTCACAAATGAACTGAATAGAAAAGAAAAATTAATCCTGGTGGAAGAATATGTCACAGGAAAGATGGTTTCTCAAGATTATGCAATTCGATGCAATTAAGGAACTTATGTACGGTATTTTTTTCGATATTGCATCATGTAGGATATCATGTAGGAATTTATCTATATTTTTTTATCTTTGACCTTTGAAAAGATCAGAATTTTGCTGATCTTGAGCCATTATTGACATACCATATGTACCTATATACCATATGTACTTGCCGATTCTTTTTGTTATTATATTATATATATATATATATTGTTATTATTTTATTATATTATATATATATTGTTATTATTGATAGAACAAAGGAGAATTTTTTATAATTTGGAATAATCTTAAATGACTATTTTTTCTGTATTTAACTTCTCAACATATAAAAATCCCTCTAGAATCACTCTAGAATCTAGTCTAATATATTATTATTATGATTTAAATACAATATATGTTATCCAATGCTCATAACGGCCAATACGCAGGACATAGGGATAAAAGGTATTATATACATGCGTAATACGATGTAATTTCGAAAAAATTTATTTCTGTCGGTGCGAAATTATTTACATTATGTAAATATAGCTAGCGCTAGCGTCGGCATTGCCGCTAATGATAACATAAAGGAGAAGATGAATGGAGGAGATAAATGGAAGATATGAATTTTTCGAATCTAGGTTGTTTGAAAAAATAATAATAATAACCAATTTGAAAAAGCTCATATTTTCCATTTATTACCTTTATCCCCTCTCTTCCTTTATCACTAGTCCTCTATCCTACTATCCACTAATCCTCTATCACTAATTAAAAATCTATTATTTCATATTCCTACAGCAAACAGTGTGGTTATACTTTGCCGATTTTTTTTTTATTTTGATAAAGAGTATTATACACATACAAAAGGTATAATATAATGTAATTTAATTTTTTCGAGAAAATGTATTTGTTATTGCGAAATTAGTTACATTAGTTACATAAATATGGCGCTATTGTGCTAGTGATCAATATTGCTAGTGATAAAGGAAGAGAGGGGATAAAGGTAATAAATGGAAAATATGAGCTTTTTCAAATTGGTTATTATTATTATTTTTTCAAACAACCTAGATTTAGTTTCGAATGCTTCACTATTCATTGGTTCTCCGATATAGATGGACGTGGAAATATTCCTTAAATATTGTTTTTGAATATTTGTACAGTTTTTTGGCGTATTGAGTGGTAAGATCATTTTCTAATAATATTAATTTTATATTATATTATATTATAAGTTTTCATTTTATATTATATTCATGTATCAGCGATTTTTAAATATTTTTATGTACTCGTCTCTCCATAGCCTATCTCTTGTGAATATTAGATTGATTTTAAAAGATTGAACTAATATTTGTGTGTTGTTTGCATCATTGAATTTCTACGAGCACGTATGAAAATGAAAAATTGAAATAGAGCGAAATAGGGCGAAAGAACAGGAATATTTATAAACATCTACGAATTACTTTATCTTTGTCCGCTCGATCGATTTCAATTGATTGATTAATCAATTGTACGTTACATGCGTTATTAAATTAATGTTGAACGTGGCTCTTCATAAATGTTTTTGCTTCACGAAAATATTCTGTGACAGAAACCTGGTTTGAGGACCTGGTTTGCGTTTTTGCGTTTTCGGATATATGCAAAGTGAAGCCACGTATTTACTTAGTTTTATCGAATCCTAAAATATGATATTAACAATATAAAAAATACTCGTATAAAATCAGTGATACTCAATACATAGTCAAGAGTCCATTGATATGGTATGGATTCAGTGATACGACATCTGCAATTCCAAGATCATTAGCTACTTTGGGGTAAATCTGAAAAGATTGTTATGCATCTCGATTATTAGATTTCACGTTGAACGAAACGCCTGATCGGAACGCCTGCTACGTGTTCTAAAAGTGTGTCAGTAGGATAACCACGGGCGATTCGTTTCGTTTAGTTTCTCGACACTTTTGTCCGAATGCCGTTGCGGTTTAGTTTCGTTGCTCCCACGTGTATGTTAATTGTTAATTGGAACATGATAAATCATGGTAATACGGTAATAATACATATCGGTAATATGGTAATATTAACAACATATAATACCGATAACACGTGACATTATAGACAAAAAATCATCGCCGGTAGATGTCGTTTTCGGTTTTCTTGAGCTCTACAAAAGAATATACTGATAATAGGATATGATTCTTTTCATTCGACGAAATCCGGATTTTCGATTTGGAACACAGTCTTGTCGTTCGCAGTTTTACACTTTTAATAATTTTCTTCGATTTACATTACACGAGAAATCCACGTAGACACGAATGTAAGTTTCTGATTATTATTATTATTATTATTATGAGCGGTGTTATCGGTGCCTTATTATAATCGGAATAGATGCTACGATTTTTTATATTTACCCGATCCAAGTAACGGGTCAAACGAATTCGCGGATTGTCTCATCATCGACCGAATCGGCCAATGGTTGGACAGTATTTTTGAGATAGCATTTATCATACAATTCAAATTGTCAAAATTAATAATCATTTGAATAATTTTTTTTTTTTTTTTTTTTTTGTCAACAGAACAGAAGAGATAGAAAACTACAGAGGATTAGCAGATATTTGATTAAGAATAAATAGATAGATATTCTTTAGGAAATTCATCCAAACATAAATATATCTTATTAGTCTTGTATCGGGAATCATTCATGGATAACATATTTCTGATAGCTTCAATGTTTCATAGATTATGTAAATTATTTCGTAAATTATGTATTTCTTGCTATAGTAATAAACAATTTGAAGAAATGGAACATCAAGAAAACGAGGAAAACGATAACCCAGTCATGAAAACATCAGAGAATGACAGTGGCTATTCCTTCAGTCATGACAATACATCGCATCAAGATCGTAGCGGAGAAAATAGCAGCACCAGCAGCGTATGGATTAGCGACAATTCACACTCGTCATTGATATTTGAGAATGAAAATGAAGATCAGAGTAATCAGAATCAAAATTCGGATAACGAACAGGACATTGTGTGCGTATATGATAACAGAAAAAGCAACCGCACTCACAACTGGATGATTGACGACGATGAGATAGTACTGCCCGCGTCAATCAATGATACTCAAAATGAAAGTCAGAATGAGGATCAGGACATTGAGTGCGTGTATGATAGCAGAGAAAACAACCGCACTCACAACTGGATGATTGACGACGATGAGATGGTATTAGTGCCGGCGTCAATCAATGATACTCAAAATGAAAATCAGAATGAGGATCAGGACATAGAGTGCGTGTATAATAGCAGAAGAAGAAGAAGCCACAACTGGAAGATTGTGATATCAATACACGCATCAGACGACAGCACTGAAGATCAAAATCAGAATTCCTTATATGGCAGTGACTACCTTGAGGTCGATCCTAATAACGACCTCAACATCGGCAAATCCGTCACGCTCATCGACGAGAATAGGAAAAAAGGTAAAAGTATTATTCAGAATATTGACGATGATGATATACCACGTGTTTTTATAGACTTCGCTTCCCCGTGAATAGGGAACATATATCCCTTCGATTATATTTCTCTCGTGATTATCGGTTTCTCGAAGTTTTGCTATGATATGCGTAAATTTTCCATCATCGCGATCTCCTTTGCAGATATTCTTGATGATTAATATCTACTATTCTTTTTTATCTCCACTTGTGAAGACATATAGCGGAAATGCATTCTACGTTTAGTATGCTTTTGCCAATAATTTCGTTCTTCGTTGAAAATTATCGGCAAGAAATCATCAAGAAGAGATGTTGTCAAAGGGGAAATCTTTATAAGGAGGAATCTTTATTAACTGTTGTCGTAAATGTAACTGACAATCAAGCTTGCGCTTCGGTGTTTCGTATCAGCAATAATTGTGTCCGCAACAAAGATACGCGCAAAGATTGCGCAAAGATCTTTCGCGATCGTTGACCGCATACCTTGTCGCTTAATAATTAAGACATGGGTGATTTTTTGCTTAATAATTTGGACATTCGCGGTCACGCGAATATCACAGTTATATAATATCGCTATCGCTTTTTCGATTCGTTCCGTAATGAGAAACAGGATAGACATTACAGCAAGCATTGGATGAATCTGCGTAATCATAGTTGAGCTTCTGAGTAAGATAATCGTATCGCGTTGCATCGGTGAAAAATATTTTTATCATTCGGAATGTACGCGGTTGACAAAACGCATGAAGCACCGATATCAGTCGCGCGTTTCTGAACATATCCTTTTTCTCAGCAATTGTCTCCCAACATACAATTTTCCGAAGATCCCAGATTTAGATTACCCTATTAATTTGGCACAGTTGATTCCGCATTTGACAACGCGAACGCATAGAATAATTAATAACATTAGTCCGTCGAACTTCAGGAGAAAATAGATTTAGGCATCGCCGACAAAAACAGACATCAAAGCATGCTCGATGTCTGCAATTTATTGCGAAAAGCGACAACGGGAGAGATTAAATTCTTCGGAGCTAATAAACGCGATGCTATTTTCATGCTGCGCCTGCATTCCTAACGTGGTGTCCCCTTGTACTCGCGATTTCTCTTTTTCTTTCCTTTTTCTTATTCTTCTTTTCTTCTTCTTTTTTTTCCTCCTTCTCCTCCCCCCCCCCTCTCTCTCCCTCATGGGGAGATCCGTGAATCCGCGAATTCGAGGCTGTCGCGGTCATCGCGGACGCAGCCCTCGTCTGTCATCTCCTTGCCGGTTGAGATTCATATCGGCGAGTAAACAAGATGGTCTGCCGCGAGTAGAGTCTAAATATAAAAACGCGACAAATCAATACCGAGCGCGTGCCCTCGTGCGCGATGTATCCGATAAATATCGAACGGATTATCTAGAGCGGCTTCGTTCGCGTGCACACGTGTGCCACTCCTAATCGGACATCTCCCCGTTGCAATTGAACATGTTGGAGTGATTACGATGCGTTTATCAGACGCGTAAACTTATCATTCGGTGTTCACGTACTTTTCTACCTCGCCCTCTACACAGGATCGCGCATACGCGCGAATTAACGAGATTACATTTTGTACGTAACCGCGAAAGGATAGATCTTTTTTCCATATATACACAAGCATCTCCTTTTATAACGATACGAGGACGGGAACAATGCGCTGCCGTAAGCACGCCGTGAACAACGAGAACTCGAGCATGTGCAGAGTGAACTCTGCAAGTTAGCAAAACATTTCAAACGGATTCACGGATTGACAAGAGACAAAAACTTGTATTACAAGATCAAAAGAGATTAATCATAAATCGTAATCTAGTTAGGATCTGAGGATTCGTCTTGTTGGTAATTTTCATGATTGTATCTGCCGAGGAAAGGATCCCTCCCCCCTAATATTCCGGGTCACGCCACGGGTCGTCGGGATTCAATGCCGCCATTCAATGTCCAGTGTTGCGTCCACGAAGGACCATGTCGGCAGAGCATTTCGTCTCGAGAAATTTGTTGGCATCCGCAACGTACTGATCAGCAGTTCGCCGCGACTCGCTCTCGATTAATCGCGATACTCAGCTTACTCTACTAGCAGCTGATCGCACGTGCACCGTCCCACGCACGTGCGCCCGGCCGGTCCGGAATGAGTGCGCGCATGGCAGTACGGTACCAAGTAACGGTTGCGCCATGGTATACCGGCCATGCGGTTTCTCCCCTCTTCTCTTTCCTCTTTCTCCCACCCTTTCCCCGTCTTTCTCTCCTACCCTCTTCTTCCCTCTCGCCTTTCCCGTTTTGTCACGCTTCTCTCTCTTTTCTGTCTTTCACTTTCTCTCTTGCTCTCTTACCTGCCTGCCGTACCTTTATCATGACCGAAGGATGGAGGAACAAAAATTTCTTCTACTTTCTGCCAGTTTTGCGTAACATCCTGCCTTACGATATCGTTAACCTCCCCTTGCAGACTGCAAGGTACTTCATGCGCGTTCTCACGTCCCGTTAAACACGTCTCGCAATTAAGCCAGCTTCGTAAACAGCAAGGAAAGCAAGGAAGCACTCGCGCGTTGCTTTTGGACAACGGTCTTTTCCGCTTGCGCTCAGACACATCCCGTCCCGTTGTCTTCCGTTTCCTTTATCTTCTTTTTCTCTCTCTCTCTCTCTCTCGTAGAATTTCTTCCTGATGTTTCTCTTTTCATTAGATCACATAGATAACTCGAAAGCCGGCTCTTCGCAGCGCCAATCGCGCGAGAGACGGTCATCTAGAATAAGAGAGAAAGAGAAAGAAAGGAAAAAGGAGGGAGAAACACTTATGCATCTCGATTACGTGCACACGAATTGTGTATGCACGTATTGGTCGGCTCGACGTTGCGGCCGGCACGAAAGAAAGTAGTCGGTCCCGTTACGAAATAGCGAGTGAATGTCGACTATCTAGGTCAGACAGAAGCGGAACTTCCGTAACGTTACTCAGTCGATCGTGCCGTCGTCGTTGCGCCGAGCGACTGCAGCGTAGGTGCGTTCGATGCGAATTAAAAGTGATAACGAGACAACAGTGCGGCGGTAGTGCCTTCCTCCGCGATTTCCTTGTCGGCTGATTCGACGCACGAAGAACCGATGGGTCTCGGTCACGTAGCGGAACCTGGACTCGCGTAACGGACGGACTCTCGATATCGAAATCTGTTGCGCAATTGATCCGGAATGAGGTACTGGACGAGCAGCAGCCTTGAAAACGCTCTTGGAATTTGGATACTGCTTTTCCGCCTTACAGGATCGTCGACATGGGCCTCGGATTAAAAAGACTGTCAAACTTGTTGCCTCTGTCTCCTCCGAGGATATTATCAAACAAGACAAGAGGCGCGTATCGAGAAAGCATTGGTCTAAGCGTCATCGAGCGTCTCGTCTCGCGAGGATCATCCGCGAATCGCTATTTTCTCCTGTACTCGCTCCATTGTTTTTCCTTCGAGGCAATCGGTCATCGAGAGAGGGAGAGAACTCATTAATCACGAGAGAAAGAGAGAAGAGGGATGATAGGAAGGGGGCCGGAATGCCTCCGGAGTAACGGAGAGGAGCTTGCTCGCGCTGATTCGAGTTTACGAGAAGGAGGTCGGATCAAGTCGGATCGCTCGACGGATTGTTCCACGATCGAAATCGTTCCATCGCGCACGGTGCGCACCGGCGAACGTCCAAGTCCGCTCTGAGGCGCCGCCGAAGCGCCGAATTTACAGAACGGGGTCGAGCTGCGATCGCTGCCGAGCGCCGATTGAGCGCGCGGATCGCGTACACGCGCGAGCTCGCGATAACAACGAGCGGGCAGATATATCGTCCCTCGGTGGTGGTCTCCTTCGCCACCTTGACATGCATTCCCGTGCAGTCAGGGCCGGGGACGCCCAAGACGAGGCTCGATCTCGATCTGCGCGCCCGACACGATATTCTCGCCGTTTGTCCGCCACGATAATTACGTAATCATGGCGGATCCGTGATCCGTGATCGGGCTTTTCTTGAATTCGCGAGAGAAGTGGGTCGGTTAGGTTTCGCACGCGCGATTCGTCCGTCCACGTATCGCGGATGTCGATCGAACTCGTCTTTGACTTTCGCGATCTGGTGTTCCCTTGTTTTTCGCCTTGCCGGAGGGAATGAGTCAACGAGATGAGGTGCAACTTTATTAGTCAGCTTTTCACGTAGATACACATGCGCGCGCACACAGGCACGTGTGCTGGTATATCGGCAAACGCGATGCGCACAGATATCTTATCTTACCGTAATTTTCATTCTTCCAATATAATGCGATTGGGATAGACAATTTTTTGATATCGCGCTTTGATATCGTCGACTATCAACGAAAGGGGCCCCGAGAACGACGAGCCAGACGGAATTCCTCGCTCGTACATTGCTCTAGAAGTTTATTGCTAATGAAGTTTATTCGCCCGCACTTTCCTCAATTCTCTGGCGTGACCATTTCAGGATTAACGGATCAGGAATCAGCTCGACTGTGACAGCGGCCCCTTTATAACTAGATACTAGATAGAGCCGTGAATAACGAATCGAGCCGGAACGACAGACCAGTTATCGCGCATTGCATGCGTTGTTCGTCAGACATCAGTGTTCTTCGTTCACTTTTCTTGTCCGCTCGCCGTTGCACAGCGCGGCCAGTACTGCAACGAGTATTATGCAACGTCGCGACGTAATTGCAACATTGCTCTAGAATATAGAAGTAAACAAAGCTGTGACTGTGACCGCGTTACATAATGTTAATGGAGCACGCGCACGCGCACGCGTAGACATATGTATCTCTCTTTTTTTTTTCCCCTCCTTACGTAATTTTTCCACAGCCGCGCGCGTTATTTGAACTTGGACCAGCGCGATTTTAATTAAGGCACATGCGCCGTGTTTTGTCACGCGAAACCCACGGCAGAGGGAGAAGGGATGAGGCCGAGGGAGAAGGGGCGGGGCGGGGGGCCGTGGGGAAGGGAGGCACCTATGGTAAACACGGTTGCAGCGTGGCGATGCAACCGTGGCAGTTCAACGGCGACAGTGAATTGCTCACGTGTGCATTCATGGCGGCGCACCTGCTTGCCGATATTAACCGTGCATCGCAGGTGGTTGTATCTTTACGCGTGACACGTCAAATAAACGGCATTCCATTCTACGCTGCGCGGTGCACGCGGTGCACTCCGTCGGAGGGACTGTATTAATCTTTTTGTCTCTTCTTTTCGGAAGCGAAATGAACGCGGGGAGCCTCGCACTGTCCTGTCGAGGAGCTTAGTCCCTTAGCGTCGTTCGGCGTGATTTTCCACGTGGATTTCCCGCGAAGAATCATGCACGCTGCCGTAGAACGTCTGGCCGTTAAAAGTTGGGAAACGATTGATTGGAACACGCTGTACGTCCTTCGATAAGTCTTGAGTCACGATTTCCTCTTAACGAAAACCTCCCGATCGCGACATCGTTCTTCTTTTCATGCAAGAGTACCAGCATACCTGTAGAAAATTTGCGGATTTGTGCGCGCACAGTTTTTGTGTTACTCTCTATTTTACTGTCATATTTATTATATTATTTTATGATGTGCTTCTATCGATTGATCCCTAAAGATATACTTATTGCCATCGTTTGACGTGAAGATGTTGCCCCAATATTGCCGCGATATTTACATTTACATATTTACAATGCAAGCAACTCTCGATACCGAGGTCTTTACGTAAACTTCGTAAACGCCGTTTCATGATACGCGAGCACGCAGAGATCGGTTCTATGTAATGCCGAATTGTCGGGTTATAACGGGTGTCGAAGTCGAAATATCATTGACCTTTTCACCTAAGACATAAGTACATGTATCTCATATGTGTCTTTTTGTTACAGTAAATTTGATGGACAGTGGGAATCAGAAAGTGGATATGACACACTTCGATGTCCTTCAACTTCTTGGTACTGGAGGTAAGAATCATGAAATTATTATTTTCTTTAAGAGTTCTTCATGAGTGTTACCTTTTACGCTTATGAAGAAAACTTTCTCGGAGTACTCGCTCTCGGACGGGCGACAGTTATTCTACTCTTAATACGTATCTTATCGATATCAATTAGTATCAATTTTATTAGTTAGTTTCAATCTGATAGTTATTATATATTTCTTAGTAACATTTATTATATGTATATTTACTACAATAGATATCAAATTTTCTTTTTCATTAACTTAGATGCAGATGTAACGCATTTCTTTCAATCACATTCAAACATATCTTATACTTGCATATTACTGAATTTTTTTATTGAATTTTCATAGCGTCGTATAAAAAAATATTTCTTTTTATTATTATCGTGAATTGCGTTAATCGTATCTCATTACTTAAACGATCACATTGTATTAATCGTATATTAACCATTTTGTTTTATAGCTTACGGCAAGGTCTTCTTGGTACGAAAGAAAACTGGTCATGATGCTGGTCAGCTCTATGCCATGAAGGTACTGAAGAAAGCTTCCATCGTGCAAAAGAAGAAAACAGCAGAACACATGAAGACAGAGCGACAAGTTCTTGAAGCCATTAGGGATAGCCCCTTTTTGATAACTTTGCATTATGCGTTCCAGACGGATGCGAAACTTTGCCTGATTTTAGGTAAGTTACGATTATAAGACAATTAGGTTATTAAGATGCGATAAGAAATTAAGATTGCATAGAAATAAATATAGAAATATAGAATAATATATTAAAGCAATTTCAAAAATTAATTCACATTAATTAAGAAGAATAACATTAATACAAAAATATATTTTCAACTCTGTATACTTCCTCCTGCAGAACTTTAATGCAAAATATTTTTTATTTTCAGATTATGTCTGCGGTGGTGAGATGTTTACGCATTTACATCAGCATGAGTATTTCGTCGAACACGAGGCACGCTTTTACATCGGTGAAATTATTTTAGCATTGGAGCGCCTTCATGATGTATGTATTAATACAGTGATAAGTATAACAAATATATTTATAACAAACGCAATAGATTATTGATATTCTGTGCAAAACATCGCAATATGAAATAGTTTATTTTATATTCATTTTATGTTAATAGCTTGTTTTTAAATTTGTTGAATGTGTTAATTAAATGTGGCCTCTGTGTGTGTGTTTGTGTATACACATAAATACATATATAAGCCATATGGAACATGATTAACTAACACAGATATCGCACAGATTTATGAAAATAAAAATATATCTGTAAATTTCATTTATATTTTATCTGTTACAGCTTGGTATAATCTATCGAGACCTCAAATTAGAGAACATATTGATAGATCGAGAAGGACATATTGTACTGACAGACTTTGGTCTCAGCAAAGAATTCCTACATGACAAAGACCGTGAGATGCGAGCTTACTCGTATTGCGGAACCATCGAATACATGGCACCGGAAGTAGTTCAGGCGGGTCCAGATGGTCACACTTTCGTAAGTAAAGACTTATTTACTTATTTTTTTGCATTGCCGGTCCGCGTTATTTGATCGTCCCTATCCGTTTCCTTGACTTTTTTTCATGTTGTTCATTTAATAGCAATTTGAGTTTTATTTGTCTTTCAAGCTCTTTAAGCTCTTTAGATACGTCATTAAATTCATAATTATAAACATAATAATAATTGGATATTGGGAGGAAATAGGATGGTGATAACATCAAATTATGTTGCGGCCGTTATGTTACGTTTTTATAAAAAGAGACTCAAAGATATAAATATAGATATATGCACACACATATATTATATATATATATATTTTTTTTGTAGATGTAGCGTATCCAGTAAATAATAATCGTATTCGTTTATCACGATCGCCATTAAATAATATTCTCATAATGTTACAGGCTGTCGATTGGTGGAGTGTGGGTGTACTGATGTTCGAACTATTAACCGGCTTGTCACCGTTCGCACTTAATGGCAGAAAAAATTTTGAAGATGACATTAACAGGCGGATATTACAAACGGAACCGCCATATCCGGACCATTTGAGCCCCGCAGCACGTCATTTTATCGCCTCTTTACTCATCAAAAATCCAGAGAAAAGACTGGGCGGTGGACCAGACGATGCCAGGGAACTTAAACATCATTCCTTCTTCATGGATGAACCGAACTTCAATTGGGAAAGTCTGGAAAAGAAACAAATTCCGCCGCCATTTATTCCCTTTATCTCACATGAATTGGATACTAGAAATTTTTCGGAAGAATTCACGAAAATGAGAATCACCAATCATCGTAGTTCAATAACTGCTGCGCCCAAACATAAGAACTTTTTCAGAGTAAGTTTTCTTGATTTTGTTTATTATTCAATATAAATTTATAAAAGCATTACAATAATTGCAGATTTTATCGATATTATTTGTATAGTATAGTATTGTATAGTTATGCAAAAAGAGATATATATTTGAATCAATTCTTTATTCAATATAAATTCATAGCGAAATTTCCTTTCTGATAAAATTTCGTGATTTCTTGTAATGTTTTGTAATGTCTAATTTTTTAATTACAACATGACATAATTTATTAATTATAATTTAAAACTATACAAAACATTAACAAACTTTATTTCTTTTACAGGGCTATTCATATGTGGCACCTTCAATATTACTTTCCAACAATATAATGGGCCAAAACCTTTTTGAACATATGGTTATGGAGGAAAGAACCAACGCATTAGCCGATATATTTGCCACTCAATTTCTGGAATCCACATTCTCTGAAAAGTATCAATTACTTGACTTGTTGGGTACTGGTACTTTTGCCAGCTGTTGGCGATGTCGTCACCGTCAAAACAATCAGGAATTCGCCGTGAAAATTATCGAGCGGACAGTGAATTATGATGGAGAAGAAACTCTACTGCGCCTTTGCCAAGATCATCCTAACATAGTGAAACTTATAGAAGTACACCAGACCGATGTTTATATATTTCTCGTAATGGAATTGCTTTCGGGCGGAGAATTATTACAAAGAGCAAGATGTAGTGAACGAGAAGCGCAACGTATAATGAGACAGTTAGCATCCGCAGTGAAATTCATGCATTCGTATGATATAGTGCACCGTGATCTTAAACCTGAAAATATTGTGTATGCATTTGACAGTAAAGATGCGCCAGTTAAGATAGTGGACTTTGGTTTCGCGCAGTTAGTTCACTCAAGAAACAAGCAAGCGGTGCAAACATCCTGTTTTACGCTTCCATACGCCGCGCCAGAAGTTATCACTCACAAACATTATGATAAAAGCTGTGATATGTGGTCCTTAGGCATCATCCTATATTATATGTTATCTGGTACCCATCCTTTTGGTAACAAGACAATCGACGTATTAACGCGCGTCAGGATGAGACAGATTGATTTCGACGATGCTATTTGGATTAAGATATCTCCCATGGCGAAGCAAGTGATATTGAGTTTATTGAATCCCAACCCCATTAAACGACTCACAGCGCATGCTTTGACAAATCATCCATGGTTGGCTGGAAATATGTTTGAATCTACCATCTTGATCCAGCCGGATTATGCAGTTGCCAGCACATCAACGACGACGTTCGCACGCGCGAATGAAGGCTTCCAATTGCACACGACTTCCAAACTAGCTCAAGACTGTAAGCGCAAATATCCCGCATCCGACAGTAAATCCTCCAAGGAATTGCAGCCGTACTTCGTGAATTCGTTTGAAATGCAATCAACCGATAATACGATAGGTAAAGTTATTTCTATTGCGCCCATTCCATCTTCCAATCTTTCTTCTAATTCCAACAAGGAGAAACAGGAATCTATTCCTGAGATTGTAAAAGAAACTGAAGCGCAGGGCGAATGCGATGTCTCGTATAAGCAGAAAAAATGTAAGAAACAAAAGCGATGCAACACTCCCCAGACCGCTGATAATAGTAATTTTAGCTTTAGTGGACCAATGACACGATTGCGGAAACGCAAACTCCAGGAAATAATTAATTTCAATGACATCGAAGAATCGAAAATCGTACAGAATAAAATTTCCAAAAAGCATAAGTAATCGAATGTCGCAAATAAAATAAAATTTTTCTATCTGCGTCTATTTTGTTTCATACATTTTATATAATATGTAAATATTAGTATTTATACGAGACACGAGAATATAATTATTCAAATTTAATATATATTTTTTTATTATATAATTTTATGAAATATATAAATATTGTTATTATATTGATATAATAATATATCGAAAATTATATCAAATTTCTTTTTATTAATTCTTTTTGTCGTTAAAGTCTGATGTAAGGGATATATATATGATTTCCCATATAAAGAAAATTTTTTTTATATTATTTTATAACCTATAATATCAACCTATAATATACTGCAGTATTTTATCTTAATAATTATTTCTTTTATTTTCTTATTATATTCAATAATACTATAATATAATAATACATTAAAAGTTTTATCAAATCGAGTTTCTCTTTAATCAATCATTTTTCCTTCTTTGTACTTTGTAGAAATAATACATAAACCTCACATTCCCTCACATTTCATTTCCATTTCCAATGCTATTTTCTCGAAAATGTATCAAATTTATAATTAAGCAAAATTTTTAATTTTATCTCCCTCACATCTTTTTTGCCATTCCCCTTTCATATATCCTCATATCTAATTCCTACCTGAATAATTATATTCTCGTTATGAGGATAGCATTATCAATATTTTTGCGCGAAGATTTTCTGAATATATATATGTATGTATGTATGTATAAAATTTTATTTTTAATATCGCGTGGAAATGAGAATGGGCGAATGAGCGAATGTTTAGTTGCGTATAGAACGGAGATTATCTGTGATTATAGCGTGAATTGATATATATATTACAAATTATTATAATGTATCCGATGTTCCCATATGCATACGTTATGCATACGTTATGCATGCGTTAAAATGTTGTATGTCGCGTTACTGCTGGAATCGATAATATAAGTAATTGACGAATTAAGGCGAAGAAAATTTTAACGTATGCTTATTATGCATATATATGTATGTATATATGTGGTAAAGGTGCCTAAAAAAAACTCATTTTGTGAGTTAAAGACAGAATAAGATAATATAAAGATAATATACGAGTTGTGAGAGTAGTTATTGCCAATACCTCAATGAAAAGAAAAAAATATAAGACATACAGTTAATTAAAAACAGGGGAAAAAGATCAAGTAGAATGTTAAGTGTTCTTTTATCAAAAATAGTGATAGATATGATGTGCAAAAAAATTTTGTTTACGATGCGTTAACTTATATATTCTATGATTTTTATGAATTTTACGAAGATCTTCACGATGAAAGATGACGTAATTTAAGATTATTAGGTAATAAGTCAAATCTTATTTATTTGATAATAAATAAGATCGCGCGAGACAAAAATTTCTATACAGTATTCATCATTTCTCGTAGAAACTTCATCACACCTTGATGTATTCGCATAGTATTTGAGATGGAACATTTGGAACAATGAAAATACAATAGCGCATTTAAAATATCACGAAAGAGCGTTTATTATCAGATGTAATTAAACCGAATTACTTGTTTCAATCGAAATAATTATTAATTTTGGCCGATATAATTCATGCTCATCATATATATATATGTTGCATGATTTTTCTTTACATTTTGTTATATATATATATATATATACATTATATATATAACAAAATGTAAAGAAAAATCATGCAACATAGATGATACAGTTCATGCTATTTCATCCCCACAAATGATTAGATTCCGAATTAAACAAATGATCACGAATTGGTCAGAATTAATAATTAATATTTCGATTGAGTAATTCGGTAAGTAATTTGGTTTAATTAAATGGAACAACATGCTTCGCAAAAGTTTTGAGGAAAAATATTTCTTTTCTCCTTTTCTTCTTTCTCTTTTTCCTCATCTGTTCTTCTTTTTTCTATATTTTAGATTTTTTACATATATATATATATATATATATATATATATATATATATATATATGTTTACATTTTCATAAAGTAGCATGTTGTTTCATTAGTGATACTTGAATTGTCTGATTCTCTTCTCTTCTCTTTAAATACTATCGTATTTGCCTTTAGCGAGACGATTGTCTTATCCGATACGTGGTAATCGCTGCGACAGGTGAAATAACAAAATGGCAAAGACTGATTGTGGTTGTATACCAACTCAGGGAACAGACGTACATTAATTGAGTAACGTCTTGTGTTGTCTTGTATGAGATAGGATAAAGCATGCGTCTATATGCTTCTTCACCAAAGATGACTGAAGTAACACTGTCCGTAAGACCAAAAAAAAAGTATGGTATCTATGTACATACGTGAAATATTGTCGGATTTCTTATATATATTGATTATTGTGTATATAGGGTTTTTCAGACTTTGTGCATCATTTACGATAATAGTAGTTAATATCTTTTAACACTTTGTTAATAGCAAATTGTTGAGATTATTTCAAAGTAAAAGCTTTAATACCAAGGCGTCGAAAGTATAATGATTTTTATATTAGAAGAATATTAAATCGATTATATTATCAAAAATTTGTATATTTAATCACGGTATATCGCGGTAAGAGTATCTTTTGGTATTTCGTAATAAAGGAATTTATTAATCGAACATCATACGTATATTATTCATCTATGATATTATCTTTATTAATAATCTTCCGTTCTTCGATACACATAACACATGTCTAAAACTTTGTATTCCGCAAAATTTTATTTATTACTATGCGATGCGATATTTCTAATTGTAATTTACTTTACTTTATATTACATTTATTTTATATCTATTTTATGAATAATCTGCCGTTTAGAACTTACTGGATTTTGAAATAATAATCTCGATATTGTGATATTAGAATTTTCAAATCCGTGATTTTGAAAAGTTGTTATTAACGGATGATGCGCAAAGTTCGAATAGATAGATTTAAAGCGAAAAAAAGCAGATGTAACAAGATTTCGCTATAGGGAATCATATTGTTTAGCGAGAGGATATGTATACATACAATACGTCAATACATATTGATATCGAATCATTATAAAGATCATTGGAAAACGAAATCTTATAAGTTACATCAGCTGCCTGGGATAGAACAAACAGATTTTTTCTAGTGATATATCACTTGTTACGTTACAAACGCTTCCTTGAAGTTCAAAGGCGATTTGTATAAAATGGAAGTATATATCTATATGAAAAGTTACACACATACATACACACACTCTGTGTGTGTATACGATCGAAACTTGTATCATACAAGAATAATGTTTGGTTACTATAAGGACGTAAAAGAGATACCTACCTTTGTTACCACTGGTTGTTAAATATATATTACAATACAATATTTATTTACAAAATACATATTTGTCTTATTATTTCAATACTACCATCCATATCCCAAATACTCCACTCTTGATAATGTCCTGCTATGATATAACTTGATATCTTGATATACCTTTTATAAAATTAAATACATTATATGGTTTCTGGATATACCTTAAATTTTTTTCTCTTTTATTATGGTTATTTAATACGATTTCACAAAGAACCGTGCTAATTTATTTGGATATYATTTCGTAATATGTAAATATTATATATTTTACAAATATTATGTTAAAAATTACATAAAAGATTACATAATTTTATCCCATTTAAATTTTTGATGTAATAGATAAGAAAAACTATCTATTAAATGCGAAAATATATCTTATATATCTTTAGAAGATATTTTTATTATATCTTTATTAAATTATTTTTCAGAATCATCGATATAGTGTATAATCTATTTTATATTAATTTCTTGAATAGTATTATARAACAATTCAAAATTTATTAAAAAGTATAGATTAATCTTAAACAGTGTAATAAATGCAACAAAGATTATTAATATTAATTATGTATACATTATATATATATATATATATATATAT